>CAWUFW010017516.1:0-258198 GCA_963921515.1 Calotriton arnoldi | reverse complement strand
ACCAAAGCTGCTTCTCACAGAGAGAGAGATTAGTTTCGATCATGGCTCAAAATGGTGGCCAAACATAAAATGGTGATGCGAATTCTAACTTACACAGAACAATATACAAGCAACACAGCTAAGACATTTTATACTAAAACACGGCTGCTGCACCACTTCCAGCAGTGCGTGGCTGCTCTACCACTCTGGGCACTGCACACTTGCACACTGAATCTGGATAACTCTGTGTGCTGCACTGCAGATCTCAGAAAACTGCCCAGCTGCTGCAGCACTCTGGGCACTGCCCGTTTTTTGCAGTACTACAGGCACTGTACGGCTACCCTGTGGGCATTGCGTGAATATCTTACTGCTGGCAGTGCAGGTGCAGTGGTGTGTAATTCTTTCACCAGTGGCAGTCTAGGTGCAGGTGGAGAGACAGATGTGCATCTCTAGCCACAGTCAGTAAAAATGCAGCAACAGTTCTGTTCTTTTTGCACTGTCCATGCACCAAGAGGAGCTTGTATTTCTACTGCCAGTGCTTGTGCTATATGTAGTTGGAGTCTCATACCACTCCCAGTGTAGATGAGGTGAAGGTTTACCACTGCCCGTGCAGATACAGCAGCTGCAGAGTTACATGTGAATCTCTGATCACTGTTGGTGCCAGTGCAGTGACAGATCTGGTGCTCCATGTACTGCCAGTACAGTGACAGATCTGGTGCTGTTTGCACTGCTAGTACAGTGACATTTCTGCTGCTCTGTGCACTGCCAGTGCAGTGACAGACCTGGTGCTGTTTATACTGCCAGTGACAGTTCTGGTGCTGTTTGCACGGCCAGTGCAGTGACAGTTCTGGTGCGGTTTGCACTGCCAGTGCAGTGACAGTTCTGGTGCGGTTTGCACTGCCAGTGCAGTGACAGTTCTGGTGCGGTTTGCACTGCCAGTGCAGTGACAGTTCTGGTGCGGTTTACACTGCCAGTGCAGTGACATTTCTGCTGCTCTATGCACTGCCAGTACAGTGACAGACCTGGTGCTGTTTACACTGCCAGTGACAGTTCTGGTGCCGTTTGCACAGCCAGTGCAGTGACAGTTCTGGTGCTGTTTACACGGCCAGTGCAGTGACAGTTCTGGAGCTGTTTGCACTGCCAGTGCAGTGACAGTTCTGGTGCTGTTTGCACTGCCAGTGCAGTGACAGTTCTGGTGCTGTTTACACTGCCAGTGCAGTGACATTTCTGCTGCTCTATGCACTGCTAGTACAGTGACAGACTGTAGGAGAGTAGGATCTGCCTCTTATGTTGCCCCCACTTTTTTTCTGATGTTTACACTGGTTTCTGGCTATAGTCAGGCTGGGACCCTGCCAATCAGGGCCCCAGCCTCTCTGTTCTCTCTAAATGACTTGGAGTGCACTCTAGGTGCACTAGTGATTGGATACTGTGGTACCTTATGAGTCCCTAGTATATGGTACCTTAGGTGCCAAGGGCATAGGTACTTCACAGGCCTACCAGGGGCTGAAGCATGTATTATGCCACCCCTGGGAAGCAGACTAAATCTGACACCACAGGTCTGCTACTGCAGCCTGGGTAAGGTGGTGCATGCACCCCTTACTGTGATATAGGCTACCTATATCACTACATAGATACACACATATAAACCTATAAGTCACTCCTATGGCAGGCCTTATCAATCCTGAAGGCAGAGTGCTTGGTTCCTATGTGAGGGGGTGCCCCTGCATGAGCAGAGCCCCTCTGCAGCATTCGAGGACCCTTCTATGATGCTGTTTGTAGTGCAGCCTGACCATATACTCTTAATCGCATTATAACCTCGCGTTAAATGCTAACTTTGGGATGGTCTGGTGCTGTTTATACTGCCAGTGACAGTTCTGGTGCTGTTTGCACGGCCAGTGCAGTGACAGTTCTGGTGCGGTTTGCACTGCCAGTGCAGTGACAGTTCTGGTGCGGTTTGCACTGCCTGTGCAGTGACAGTTCTCTCTTAAGCGCATTATAACCTCGCGTTAAATGCTAACTTTGGGATGGCTGCATGGAAACATGTCGTGTTTGGTGTCAAACATCTTGGAATACTACCCCCCCCCCGCCAGTTCTGGCGGCGGGGGTAGCATTCCACCCTTCTAGAGGGATAGACATGTACCTACTGTGGAAACGCGGTAGAATCTTGCAGAGCCCTGGCATCACAAAATGGATGCCACCAGTCACAGACACTGGTCTGCCCTCCTGCTGATGACCGAAACTCGCAGTGGAGGAAGCCCAACAATAGGTATCCTGTCACAGGAGGGTGGGTGGGTGGGTGGGTGCTGGGTGGGTGCACTCTTAGAGTGCTTTGAAGTCCTGCACTGGGGGAGCAGAAGGCTCCTCTGTGCATATGCCAGTTCAAACCAGCTCAGGGGCTACCTGCCCCTGCTCTGGCGTGAAACTGGACAAAGGGAAGTGGGTGTAGCCACCCACTCCCCTGACCCTCCCATAGGTGGGGTCATAGAGCTAGTCCCTCCCTTCCTTTTAGTATAAGAGGGGAACCTGTGCATTGCAAACTAGATACCCCTGGACGACGCTCTGAAGAAGAATCCTGGACCTTCGACGTTCCACTACCTCTGGAAAACTGAAGAATCTCCCTTGGAGTCAAGGAGTGACTCCCCTGCTTGGCATTAACCAAAAACTACAACGACAGTCGCAAACTACGCCGCTCCCGCCGGAGCCCGAGGTCCCTGCAGCCCAAGACGAGGATTTCCTGACTTCTCAAAGGCCATCGTGAGTCCCCAGCGAAGCTGAGGCCAGTGGACCCCATGAGTGACGAGGAACCGCAGTCCCTGGGTACCGTGCACTATTGTCGGGTGCAACCCCTTCACGACGTTCTACGAACATGTGCTTTGGACCACGTGTGGTCCCAGCCTCTAGCAGGAATCCCTCCGAAGATCAGAGGCCTACCCCGTCCCGAGTGACCATGGGCCCCTGTTGAAGGAATCCTCCTGAGGCGTCTTGTGGGTCCCCTGAAGACTTTTCTAAAGAAACAAAGGGCTCTCCTGGTTGCTACAGGCCTGCCCTGACTTACCCTCGCTGGGTGAGTTCCCCAGACCTTGCTGGTCTGCACCATTGACTTTTTACGCTTTCCACGAGACTTGCTGCTACCAAGGCTTGTTGGCTCCAATCGGGTTGCCGACACCGCAGTCAGCTGCAGACTTCGTAGGACATGCCGAATCCAGCTCCTGGTTGTCGTCAACACCTCCTGGACCTCGTGGCCGAAGAGTCAAGACACCGGTGAACGACCTGAATCTGCCGACGACGGTGGGCATTCATCTTCCTTGCCCCGAGTCACTGCCCAGTGACTTTGAACACTGTCCCCTCTGCTTTCAGGTCTTCCTTCTTCCGTATCCAGGCTTGGATTCCACCGGACACTTCTTCGGACTTCACAAGCAGCAAGTCTTCATTGGCTCCCATTGAAAACGACGGCGCGACCCGACACCAAAGGGCAGCTATGCACCCGGCTTCCCTAGGTGAGGTAACTCCAGCACTACGGTGCTCCTGTGGGTGTTGGCCCTAGAACTACTTACCCTGTAAGTGACTTGCTTGTAGCTACTCCCGAAGTGCCCTTAAACTCTTACTTTCCAACCGCGACTTGCCCCATTGAAGTCTACGGCGATCCGCGCCTGTGTTCACGCACTGCACGCGTCCCCCGTGGGTCCTTTACTTACCTGCCTTGGGTGGTTTCGTGAGGCCCCAGCACTTCTGAAGGCCCTGGGCCTTGTCTCTTTGCAAGTCGTTGTTCTTAAGTCTCTTTTTTAGTATATGGTCTGGTACGCCCCTAGGGCCCCAGCCATATTTGTGCTTAATTTATTGTGAAACGTTGATTTATGCATATGTTCCTGTCTTCTAACCTCACAAGAGATTAGTAGAGAGTTGTTTAGTAATAAATACATATATATTTGATATATATACACCTGTGTGGTGTCTTTTCATTTGGTGATTCAAGAGATTGTGTGGTAAAACAAGCTGCTTTACATTCCTCCAAGACTTAGCCTGAAGGCTGCTCTCCACAGCTACCACTAGGATAGCTTTCTATAAAGGTTGTCTTAAACCTACCTACCATAAGAGTCGAATTGTACTGGTGCAAGGTGTCCACTTTAACTAGTGAACAGCATATACCAGGCCAACTTCTCACACAGACCTGGTGCTGTTTACACTGCCAGTGGCAGATCTGGTGCTGTTTGCACGGCCAGTGCAGTGACAGTTCTGGTGCTCTCTGAATTGCCGGCAGTGACAGTCATTGTGCTGTTTGCACTGCCAGTGCAGTGACAGACCTGGTGCTGTTTACACTGCCAGTGACAGTTCTGGTGCTGTTTGCACTGCCAGTGAAGTGGCAGATTGTAGAATCTGCTTTCGTGGTTACCTCCACTTTTTGCTGGTGTCGTACTGTTTTTCTGACTAGTCTGACTGGGATCCTGCTAATCAGGACCCCAGCCACTGTGCTTCCTCCCTAAATTGGCTATGGGGAGTACCTTGGTACATTCCTAATTGGCTGCTGGTATACCCTAGTAAGTCACTAGTATATGGTACTAAGGTACCTAGGGCCTAGGTACACCAGGGATCCCCCATGGGCTGCAGCATGTATTGTGCCACCCATAAGGGACTCCGACTACAGGCCTGCCATTGCAGCCTGTGTAAGCTGGTGCTAGCAACACTTACGAAAGATATAAGTTTCCTTATATCTGCGGTCACAGCACTTAAAACCTATAAGTCACCCCTAAGGCAGGCCTTTCAATCCTGAAGCAGGGTGCTCAGTTCTAAGTGTGAGGGTGCCCCTCCTACAACCTTCGGAGTCCATTCTCCCAGGTTGTAAGTGCATCAGCCATTACAATACATAGAGTTTCCATGCGTCATTACGCGATGACCGTCTCTAAACTGGCTGTAACGGACCCTGTCATGTTTGGCATCAAATTGTTGGAATCATACCCCCACACCATAAATGGTGTGGGAGGTATGAATCCATGTACTGTAAATCTCCTTCGGGAGGCCCTCAGTGCTCCCGGTACCAGTCTTCCAGAACCAAACAGCAAGCTAGGGCTGCTGCCGACCAGAGACACGATTCTGCCCTCCTGCTGAGCCACGCTCGAGCAAGGGAAGGCAGAACAATCGGTATTCTGTCACCGGGAGGTGTTGCCACCTCCCAGACAGGATTTAGTGTATTGGGACAGGGTAGGGGTGCTTGCCAGCACCTCTCAGACTGCTTGAGGGGCACATTTGGTGCCCTCCTTGCATATTCCAGCTCAAACCAGTTCGGGGAGCCTGGCGCGAAACTGGACAAAGGACATGGGAGTATCCTCCCCACTGTCCAGCCCCTCCTCTGGGAGGGACCCCTGAATCATCCTAACCCTTTCCTTAGGGTACTTAAGGGCTTACCTGAGGGTGGACAAAGGAATTCCTCAGCACACGTCTGTTATGTCACAATATACATAAACATGCTAGATGTGAGCATAAGTAAAATACAAGTAGGTAAGTTCTTATTTCTTTTTTCCTTTTTATTTTCCGATGTTCAGACAGCCGACACGTGTTTCGTCGCTTACATGGGAATTAATCCCGCGACTTTATCAAGGCTATTGTCTTCCTGTGTATAACCTTTATTAGTGGTGTTAATTCCAACCCACACTGGGATTCAATATCTCGCGACGTCTCACTTCTCAATGTTAAATCCAAGGGATCCCTGTATGTCCCAGAAGTCCAGAATCTTATTTCTTAGTAGTTTGATCCCACACACGGACGTCGCTCCTCGTGTTGCCGAGTACGGTGCACCGTACTCGGCAACAGTGTGGGTTGGAATTAACACCACTAATATTTTACTTATGCTCACATCTAGCATGTTTATGTATATTGTGACATAACAGACGTGTGCTGAGGAATTCCTTTGTATATCTGTCAATTGGCCAAGGCCATTTTGTATTTTGAGGAGGTCAGTGGTTCTCTTCACCTTGCAGCACCGTGATCAATACAGCAAGTAAATATCAAATATTTGTGTTATCTCTCCCGAGTGGCGCCTTCATTTACCCAACTAAATACCACTGCTCATTAGGTGCTCTTACCTGAGGGTGGGTCCCTAGATTCGTTGTGGGATTTGATTCAGATCAAACTCCGCGTCCTCTTCAACCGTCTGGACATCCTGACAGTCGTGCAGACCACATTGGACTGACCGTATCGGACTTCGCTTTGGAACCGAGACTGCACCCGGGAAGACTGGGTCTTCCTCTTCATTCCGCATGTCCGCTACTCTGTCAGTGTCCGTGCTCCATACAGGTTCCTTCCAGGGTCTGTGGACATCCAAAGACACCCGAAGGAATCTCCCTTGGAGTGAAAGAGTCACTCCCTTGCATCCGCAGGCACCGCAACGCAGCTGACCGATTGCCGATTCTGGTCTCCGACTGGGTCGGTAACACAGGTGATGGTCCTAAAGCTTCTTCGAGGCCTGCACTCTCTTCAGACAGAGTCTGCAGCTAGTATCCCTCGTTGACACGACTGGAATCGAGCTCCTGTGCACCGCGTTGGCTGGCCGTTGCTAAGGCTGGGCGACTCTCGTCTCCAGAGATCCTTGGGCCCTGTTGAGGGTCTTCTTTGATTCCAGTGGGCTCCCCTGCTTGCTCGAAGCCTACTCCGACGTACTTGAACATGGTGAGTCCCTTGGACCTTGCTGGTCCCGACACAGTACCTTTTGTCTTCTTCCACATGTTGCCGTTGTCAAGGCCTGTTGGTGCTCCCGCTGGACACAGACCCCCTGAATATCGACATCTGATGTGGGACAGCTCGTACACCATTCCTGGTCGTCCTCAGCATCACCTGGTCCACGTAGCTGCATAGACAAGGGCACGGTCAACTCTCCTGCAACAGCCGACATTGGTGGGCACTCGACTCCCGTGCCTCCTGGTCACTCCTGAGTGACCTAGACTCTGTCCCCTCTGCTTGCAGGTACAACTCTTCTTGACTCCACCCTTGGATTCCACCGGACTCTTCTAGCGTCTTCGCCAGCAGCAGCTTGCTTGAAGCCCTCCATTGGGGTCTATGGTGGTTCTCTGAAGCCAGTTCGTACCTATGCACCCGGCTTCCCTGGGGCAGTTAACCTGGTCTCCTGGGTATCCACGGGTGGGGTGACTCTCGAACCGTCCATCTTCCACAGTGTGTCTTCCAAGTTCTCTGGGAAGGGTCCTTTTTCCTAAGAATTGCAACTGCGACTTCCCCATTGACTTATCGTGAACACGCTGTCGTGTATTCATTCAGCACACGGCCTCTGGGTGGTTCCTGGGTCCCTAGCACTTCTAAGTCTTCTGGTTCCACTCTCAACTATGGTCGTTAGTTGCATTTCACTATTTTTGTATATGGTCTGGTCTCCCCCTGGAGCCCACTGTATTTTCATGCTATTTACCCGTTTTATTATCAAAGTATTGTGTGTATTGTAATTATATCTCCGGGTAGGAGATAATGCATTGGGTTAGTGAGTGTCTGTAATAAATAACTATTTTTATAACTACACTGTGTGGTTCCATTTCACTTAATCTGCATTATAAGATTAGATACTAGTGAAACAAGCTGCTTTACACTCCTCCTAGACTAAGCCTGAAGGCTGCTCTCCACAGCTACCACTTGGAGAGCTTTCCAGGGTTGTCTAAACCACTGAAAACAACATAAGGCTTGTCTGGATTGGTGCAAGGTGCTCCACTTGATTAAGTGAACACCATATACCAAGCCAGCCTCCTACACAGATCTGGTGCTAGCGCAAGAGGAGGGACAAAGCGGTCAGGAATAAAGAAGGCAATTGCGGCGGCCATATTGGGTGTGGGTGCGCGCAACCAGGGTTGTATGGATATCCATGTGCTGATATATTAGGGAGCTCGATACCTAATATCTGACCCCCGATTATTCTGTAGCTACAATTGCGAGTGACTGACAGAGTAAGAAGATGGGTTAAAGCATGGAACAATTAAAAAAGGAAACATTTTAATAACATGGAGTGTAACAGTTGTTCTACTGACAGGTGAAGGTTTGTGGTGATATATTAGAATCAAGTGGTGGTAAAGAATGAAACAAGAGTTTTAAATGTTGTCTGTGACCGCATTTCAGACATTACAATAAGGTTGTCCAATCCTCGTTTCCATTTAGTCCATTTTTTATGCTCTCAGTGCGCAGAATTCATTTGAGTTCTTCCTTATTGAGAAAATTGTCGATGTCTGCGCCTCTTGGTGGGGGCGTAACCGCACTGATTATCGTCCATTTGATGTCATCTTCACTGTGGCCCAAACTGGAGAAGTGTTCAACGAGAGGGGCATTGGGAGTTTTGCAGCGAATTCTGCTGCAATGTTGACATAGCACAGCTGGTGCTGTTTGCACTGCCAGCGCAGTGACAGAGCTGGTGCTGTTTGCACTGCCAGCGCAGTGACAGAGCTGGTGCTGTTTGCACTGCCAGCGCAGTGACAGAGCTGGTGCTGTTTGCACTGCCAGGGCAGTGACAGAGCTGGTGCTGTTTGCACTGCCAGGGCAGTGACAGAGCTGGTGCTGTTTGCACTGCCAGCGCAGTGACAGAGCTGGTGCTGTTTGCACTGCCAGTGCAGTGACACAGCTGGTGCTGTTTGCACTGCCAGCGCAGTGACACAGCTGGTGCTGTTTGCACTGCCAGCGCAGTGACACAGCTGGTGCTGTTTGCACTGCCAGGGCAGTGACAGAGCTGGTGCTGTTTGCACTGCCAGGGCAGTGACAGAGCTGGTGCTGTTTGCACTGCCAGCGCAGTGACAGAGCTGGTGCTGTTTGCACTGCCAGGGCAGTGACACAGCTGGTGCTGTTTGCACTGCCAGCGCAGTGACACAGCTGGTGCTGTTTGCACTGCCAGCGCAGTGACACAGCTGGTGCTGTTTGCACTGCCAGCGCAGTGACACAGCTGGTGCTGTTTGCACTGCCAGCGCAGTGACAGAGCTGGTGCTGTTTGCACTGCCAGCGCAGTGACAGAGCTGGTGCTGTTTGCACTGCCTGCACAGTGACAGAGCTGGTGCTGTTTGCACTGCCTGCACAGTGACAGAGCTGGTGCTGTTTGCACTGCCAGCGCAGTGACAGAGCTGGTGCTGTTTGCACTGCCAGCGCAGTGACAGAGCTGGTGCTGTTTGCACTGCCAGGGCAGTGACAGAGCTGGTGCTGTTTGCACTGCCAGCGCAGTGACAGAGCTGGTGCTGTTTGCACTGCCAGTGCAGTGACACAGCTGGTGCTGTTTGCACTGCCAGCGCAGTGACACAGCTGGTGCTGTTTGCACTGCCAGCGCAGTGACACAGCTGGTGCTGTTTGCACTGCCAGCGCAGTGACACAGCTGGTGCTGTTTGCACTGCCAGGGCAGTGACAGAGCTGGTGCTGTTTGCACTGCCAGCGCAGTGACACAGCTGGTGCTGTTTGCACTGCCAGCGCAGTGACACAGCTGGTGCTGTTTGCACTGCCAGCGCAGTGACACAGCTGGTGCTGTTTGCACTGCCAGCGCAGTGACACAGCTGGTGCTGTTTGCACTGCCAGCGCAGTGACACAGCTGGTGCTGTTTGCACTGCCAGCGCAGTGACAGAGCTGGTGCTGTTTGCACTGCCTGCACAGTGACAGAGCTGGTGCTGTTTGCACTGCCAGCGCAGTGACACAGCTGGTGCTGTTTGCACTGCCAGGGCAGTGACCGAGCTGGTGCTGTTTGCACTGCCAGCGCAGTGACCGAGCTGGTGCTGTTTGCACTGCCAGCGCAGTGACCGAGCTGGTGCTGTTTGCACTGCCAGCGCAGTGACACAGCTGGTGCTGTTTGCACTGCCAGCGCAGTGACACAGCTGGTGCTGTTTGCACTGCTAGGGCAGTGACAGAGCTGGTGCTGTTTGCACTGCCAGCGCAGTGACCGAGCTGGTGCTGTTTGCACTGCCAGCGCAGTGACAGAGCTGGTGCTGTTTGCACTGCCAGCGCAGTGACACAGCTGGTGCTGCTTGCACTGCCAACGCAGTGACAGATCGGGTGCTGCTTGCACTGCCAGCGCAGTGACAGATCGGGTGCTGCTTGCACTGCCAGTGCAGTGACAGATCGGGTGCTGCTTGCACTGCCAGTGCAGTGACAGATCGGGTGCTGCTTGCACTGCCAGTGCAGTGACATCTGGTGCTGCTTGCACTGCCAGTGCAGTGACACATCTGGTGCTGTTTGCACTGCCAGTGCAGTGACAGATCTGGTGCTGTTTGCACTGCCAGTGCAGTGACAGATCTGGTGCTGTTTGCACTGCCAGTGCAGTGACACAGCTGGTGCTGTTTGCACTGCCAGCGCAGTGACACAGCTGGTGCTGTTTGCACTGCCAGTGCAGTGACACATCTGCTGCTGCTTGCACTATCAGTCTATATGCAGCAAGAGAAGTCTGGATCCGTTTGCAGTGGCTGCTGGGCAGAGGGGTGTCTGTCTGCAGTGGAGAGGCACACCTTATAATTACAGGGAATTGGACCAGAAGGAAGAATCTTAGTAATGGGATTACCATAAATAGTCAAAGCAATGCCCCCCGTGGTAGTACCAGCACTGCTACCCTATGCGCCACCAGCACTGTTACTCAGTGGTACTACCAGTACTGTTACTTTATGTTGGTACCAGTACTGTTACTGAGTCGTATTACCAGTACTGTTGCTCTATGTTGGTACCATTACTGTTACTCTATGGTGATACCAGTACGGTTACCCTACCTTGGTACCAGTACTGTTACTCTATGGTGGTACCAGTACTGTTGCTCTATGGTGGTGCCAGTACTATTACTCTATGGTGGTACCAGTAGTGTTACCCTATGTGCCACCTGCACTGTTACTCAGTAGTACTACCAGTACTGTTGCTCTATGGTGGTACCAGTACTGTTGCTCTATGGTGGTACCAGTACTGTTACTCTATGGTGGTACCAGTACTGTTGCTCCATGGTGGTACCAGTACTATTACTCTATGGTGGTACCAGTACTGTTGCTCTGTGGTGGTACCAGTACTGTTACCCTATGTGCCACCAGCAATGCTACTCAGTGGTACTACCAGTACTGTTACCCTATGTGCCACTAGTACTGTTACTCAGTGGTACTACCAGTACTGTTGCTCTATGGTGGTACCACTACTGTAAGTCTATGGTTGTACCAGTACTGTTACTCTATGGTAGTACTTGTACTGTTACTCTATGGTAGTACTTGTACTGTTACTCTATGGTAGTACCAGCACTATTACTCTGTGGTAGTACTAGTACTGTTACTCTATGGTGGTACCAGTACTGTTACTCTGCCATAGTACCAGTGCTGTTACTCTGCAGTTATACCAGTACTGTTACTCTGTGGTAGTGCCACTACTGTTACTCTATTGTGGTGCCAATACTATTACTCTATGGTGCTACTAGTACTGTTACTCTGTGGTACTACCAGTACTGTTGCTCTATGGTGGTACCACTACTGTAAGTCTATGGTTGTACCAGTACTGTTACTCTATGGTAGTACTTGTACTGTTACTCTATGGTAGTACTTGTACTGTTACTCTATGGTAGTACCAGCACTGTTACTCTGTGGTAGTACTAGTACTGTTACTCTATGGTGGTACCAGTACTGTTACTCTGCCATAGTACCAGTGCTGTTACTCTGCAGTTATACCAGTACTGTTACTCTGTGGTAGTGCCACTACTGTTACTCTATTGTGGTGCCAATACTATTACTCTATGGTGCTACTAGTACTGTTACTCTGTAGCAGTAATAGTACTGGTACAGTAGTAGCCTGGTGCTCCTATCTGTGTTAGTAGTAAACTTTGAGAATGCCGCTACAGTAGTCACATACTCTCCATCCTCCTTGCAATAGTAGTAACAGCACCCTCACTCTACAGCTTCTGTGGTAGCAGCAGACTCTGATCGGGCCCCCTCTGCTACTGGTGGAGTCTTAGTACCACTTGATGAAGTAGTTACACGCTATATACTCCATCTATGGTAGCGCCAGACTGGTGCCTTTTCTGCTACAAAACCCTTAGTACCTCTTGCTGTAGTGTTGTAATTTGGCAGCACTTAAGTTAAGCATTGGCTAAAGACAGCCTGTATTCAGAGGCTAAATTGTCCGCTTTGTGGAATCCATTTTGTATTTCTGTCAGCCATTTTGGCTGCCATGTGCTACCATGTGCTCGCCATGTGCTCTGTCCTACCTTCCTGATAACTGCTCTTGAAATCTGCCTAGAGACAAGTTAACTTTAGTTCCTCTTGCTTTGCACATGCTCAGTTGAGCTTGCAGCTGTTTCAAGTTTATAAATGTCAGGATGTGTCTACTAAAAGTAGAAACTGTTATCTCCACCCACTTGTCGACTGTGCATTCTCTGTATGACCTTATATGTACCTACAACCAGCATTTGTGTTTGTACCGCCTTCATTTGAGCCCCTGTGTGGGTATAAAAGGACCATGGTCCTTCCATTCAGGGTGCTACTTCATGCATTACTGAAGGGTGATGTGTGAATGTTAGCTCCACCTTATAAGGTTTAATAAACTCTGTCTTTTATATTTCAGTTTCTGTGCCAACTTCTTCCTAAGTGTCTGAGGACTCTGTGCAGAGAAGGGAGAACCCCTAAGCACTGGTAGGCCTTGCTGAGGCTCACTACAACAAATTGGCGCTTCCAACGTGGGACTCATCAGTGACTCGGATGCCCGAAGGACTGGTCGAGATGAAGGATTGGAATCTCGCTCTTGGACGCGATCGCTGCCTGAGGAGACCTGAGTCTTGGCACCCATGGCGTTTTCCTTTCTTTCTGATCTGACCAGCCCGGCGGCGCCGGTCCTTGACTGAGATCTCTTCTGTTGATTTGCCGTGCAGTGACCATTTGGTCAATTTGAGAACTTGGCAGTTGGAACCTGGACACCATTTGATTGGTAAGAGCCGTTTTGCGGCACTTGCTGTTGGTTTGATGCCTTTGATTGGTAAGGTAGTTTTAGTAACACTTACTGTGGCTTTGTTTGTATGATTGGCCAATTTTGGAATTTGTTTTGTAAGTTATATATGCATTGCAATTCATATAGGCAGGTAATGAGGAGATTTTTCTCTATTTGAAATTGTTTGAACAGCGCAACGTACAAAGAGTACCTTAAGCGCTACTTTGATTATAATACTGCATATTCTGCACTATTTTTGGCATGCCTGTTTCTAGCACACTTCGCAGAAAGTGTTGCTGTTTTGGAGGTACCAATAGGGATTTAGTAAGTACTCAGTTGTCTCCCTCAGAGGGGATACCTAAATAGGTTTAGATATAGTAAAAAGATATTTCTTCCTTGGTGACTAAGTACCCCATGGAACTAAATATGTACATAAAACGGATCCGGATCTGCGCACTTAGTAACATTCATAAGTGGTGATATGCAGAGCGCTTTTTGAGTGTTCTACCAGCCAAAACTGGCGAATTTGGCGTATTTCAGCTTTTTGACCATGGAACAGTTTTTTGGGCTACTTTTGAGAGCTCTTCTTGTAAATATGACTTACAATTAGTATTTACAAATAGGTTGGTCTTGCGTACACTTTGTAAGCTGTCCTAAGTATTGATTTGTGGGTTCAATGTGTGTTTAAATGTCTATGTGGGGTTTTTGGTTTGACATTGGTAATACTTGTGTGAGTACTCTGTGTACGAATGGCTGGCTTTAAGCGCGCTGTGTTGTGTCCTTCTGTAACTGTCTGAATGAGCTCAATGAGTTTGTTTATGTTTTTTTTTGCTGTCATTATTCTGTTATGCAAAATGTCATTTAGTTACTTACATATTAAATAAAAATCCAGAAATAAATTAAGTAACATATGCTAAACAGCTGCATGTTACTATTAAATTGACAGAGTAAGACACTATACATGTGTGCAAATTGCCACAATGCTAAACATAAAATTAGAATTCGTATTCAATAGGATTAAAATAGGCCTCATACAGAGAGGTAGAAAAACGAAATTGTGTGTTTTGTAATCAATAGACTTAAATACACAATGTTACAGCCTTTTCTTTAAACATTGTATTAGACATTAAAAGGCATGCACATCATATGAGTGAATTTGGTCATTGCTGAACTAAATACACATTATAGAAAGATAGATTTGACTGCATTGAAATGCCTCAGTTTTTAAATAGACTGTGACATGCTTTTCTCTCAGCACCCGAGAAAAAGCTTTCCGACAGCTGTGTTTAAACTGACTAACTGAAAGACACCGTTTGACACAGCAAATGGGGATTTAACTCTGTCAGGGTATTTCAAATAATAAAGGGGTTTTTTCCTGAGAAAGGCGTGAAAATTCGACGCCTGCTGACACACAACAGCTGCATAAATAGCATATGGCTATTCCTGCTCACGGCCACAGACAGGAATGCTGCGTCAGCGATATTTTAAGTCAGTGTAGGTATACAGGCCTGCATTATTTTAAAAGTTTCAAAACACCAGTTTCATTATTTTGGATAACAGAGAACAAAATTGAAAGTAGGGATTTCCTTTCTTAATGCCTTCTTTACATAAGTATATCTATGGTTCCGATGTTAAATGATAACTGTCCATTAAAAGTGGCGCAGACTTTTCCTGTTTCAAGTAAGGCTTCTGTGCTTAGGGTTATGAATGAATGTGTTTAAATATGATAGGCTACGAATGAAGCTTGCTTTTCCAATGTGGAATCATCAAAATGGTTGGTTTTATTGATAAAAAATAAAATTTAATTATATGGGAAAAAATATATTGCTAAAAATAAATGCTTTAAATTCGTTTTTTCATCTTTATAAAGCCTAATCATCATACTGTGAATTCCTAGCATCAAAGTTGAATTTAAGCAGTGCTGTACCGCAATAAGAAGGGAACTTAAATGTGAAATGTCACTTTACCCAGCCGTACAAAACTTGTTTTTAAAAGGGTATATCTTATGCATTTCTGATTTCCCATTCCTGGGCTATCTAGAGAACACTCTGGGGGTTCCTATTATGCAAAAATATTGTAGGATATTCATTTTTAAGTGCCCCTACCACCAAAGTCGAAATTGAGCTAAAATTCACAATTTTACAAGCAGTTCTACCACTCAAGGCAGTTTTAACGTGCTCTTAGGCTTCAATAAAAGTATATATATGCAAGTATAAAATAAACAGCTGCCTCTGCATTACTAGATTGCACACCACTGTACATAAATGAGAATAAGTATAGGACTGCTTTTCGCTGTGATTCTCCAGAGTTGCTTTGCAATACAAAACCGCATGGCAAGCCTTGCACACAAAAATGAGCAGCTGCTGAACGGGTCAAAGGTCGGAGTTCTGTATTTAGCTACTTAGCAGGCTGAAGGGTAATGTTTGCTTGGATACTTCGACCTTCGAAAGATTTTTTGAAAGACGAGATGATAGCGCAAAGAGAGAAAGAGAAGCTTTGCTTCCTATTTTTGGCAAACACACGTTTTGCGCAGTCCTATGCCACGAAAGGAAGACAACCCTCAGTTGAACATTGATCTGCCATTTATATAAAATAATGGTTTTAGTTTAAAGAATACTGTGTAGGGGCTACGATAAGGAGGAAATGGATTTTAGTTTGCATTCATGCGCCCTCATGTTACTCTAGTACAATTGCTGTAGAAAAATTGGTTTAAAGTTAACTCAATTTGCATTGTGTTAGACTGAATCAGAGAATAGCCACTTTCTAAGATATCTCCTACAAGTTTGTTTGTGCCCAGTTGCTACAAATAGGGGTTGAAAGTGTTGACAGAAGTAAAACCTGTTTCAGGTTTTCCTACTGTCAAAATGGGGGAAGGAGGCTAGCTCCTCTACAAATTAAGAGTAGGCAAAATTATGTTTTCTCTCTTCTTTTTCTCACTTTTTTTGAGTCTTGTCTAAAGCTGTCTAGGAAATGGCCATGTGACAGTTAAGGCACTTTGCATTGTTCATAAGGCGGCACACAAAATGGGGCCTAAACCATTACAGAGAATGTTTACTTGGTACTCCCCAGCTAGAAGTCTTCGTTCCTTGGCAGCCCACCTAGTATGTACCCCACGAGTCAAGAAAACCCGACTAGGAGGTAGATCATTTGGCTCATGCAGCCGCAAGGTTATGGAATGAACTACCAAGTGAACTCAGACAGACTGATGACTTACTGCAGTTTAGAAAAAGCTAAAAACCAGGCTCTTTCCAAAAGAATAGCCTTGAGAGATTGGCGCATGATGATTCATAGTTTTATAGCTGCACAGTGATTTAGGTAATCCCAGCGCCAGGATGCCCGTTGGGTGACAGCTGCGCTATATAAATGCTACTTACAATTACAATTACAATTGGCTATTCTGTAATACTGTTTTAAAATTGTTAGAATTAATAAAATGATAAAATCTAAGCTATGTTACTGCCCATCCTGTATGAAAGAATGAGTAGAACAGATTGATGTTCCCTTATTTGATCTTTAAGGAAAATTGTATAGTGGGGGTTTTTGTTCAAAAATCTCAGGTGGCAACACTATTATTGTTTATGTTATTCTCATGTTCTATACAGTTTTGCAAGGGCATTGCTAGTCTTTTATTAGCTAGCCTGTGTAAATAAGCTGACAGCCCTTATTAGAGCTGGAGATAGGTTTTTTTCCTTTTGAAAATGATGTTGCATAGTCCAGATCGTGAAAAGTACAATGCAGGAAAGACGCTCATGTGATCCTTAGCAAACATTTTGAAGGAAAATATTGTTTTATAGGAGTTTGTTTGTCATAACATGTTCTGCTGGAGAAAAAGTACCCACTATGTTGAAGTTTAGTTCTTTTTGCAATAAGAATCCCTGTTAAATTAGCAGTTTTAGATTTTCCTGCTGCACCTATAACATGAGAGCATGGTCCTAAGCATAACATGTAAGAGAAATTATTTTACAAGTGTCTGCAGTCCTGTACAAGTAATGTAAAATCTATGAGTAAAAGTGTAGAACATTTCCTTTTTCTTGAGGGTTCTTCAGATTGGTAATATAGGAATACACCAATGTAAGTATTTGGAGTATGTCTGTATTGTTTTTCTTTTTTCCTCAGAATTTAGTAAATGAACACAGACTTCCTTGGCTGTTTGGGATTGGGTGATGTATTACTCTTGTCAGTTCACCAAAACGTTCCTTTTATACTTGCCAATAGGTCCAGGGTTTTCTACTCTCAGATAGATGAAGTGGTTCTTGGGTGCCTTGCTAATGTATGGGGCGCCCCAAGACTAAGGAAGTATTCTGAGACTATCCTCTCTGTTGTTAGATTATTTCTGTGCCTTGTCTAAAGACCTCTTGTTCTGTCCACCAATAGATATTTGCTGCCTTACAACCATTGCCAGAGGGGCCCGGACATCAGATCCAGCCTGGGGAGTCAGCGCCACTGCAGCTTGAAGCCAAAGTGAAGGTAACCAGCACAGGCGTTGCTGGCAACTAGGACCTCAGTGAAGGCGGAAGCACTGGGACGTGAAGTGTGTACCCCTGCCACTGTCTTGGGCGAAAGACGGGGTCACAAATCAGGATAAAGAAATCTTTCTGTGGATCCAGTTTTTGATGCCGCCCAGCTGAGAGAGTCACAGACCGATAAGGACGGCAAGGAGGCTTTTGCTTGAGGTGACCCCCTTTGAAACAAGGGTTGCTTCAGGCCTCTTAATCCTGGTCCCAAAGTGAATGCAAGTCTACGCCTTTGTTTGTTGATCAAGAGATGCCCGAGCACATTGGGTACAATTTGTGGCCCCAACAAAAGAGCAGTGCGCCAGAAGTGCAAATACAGGAGTTAGGGAAGGACTTGAGTTTAGGGTACAGGTGCTATGCCCTTGGTGCCTGTTAGATTAAAGTGAAGAAAACTGGTGCACTGCCTGAGACACTGGATAGGATCATTGAGGGTATTTGCCCTGGGGGGTGATTGCCCTATCCTGAAAGAAAGACTTTTTCTTCTCCGTGATTCTTGAGTTGCGAGTTGTGCAGCTCCACTGTGGGAACAACAAGAGCCTGCCTGTGAGGCTCAAAACGGACACAGGGAGAAGACTCCCTCTGGCTGGTTGGTTCAAGGACTTTTTTGTTGTTGTTAGTAATGTACCCCTTTGGTCGTCCCATTTTTTTTGGAGGAGCAGCCCTTTGCGGCTCCTTGTCCTAATTCCTATGGCCCTGTGTGGTCCTCCTGGTCCCCCGGAGCCACAATTGTTTTTTGTAATAATATGTCTGATTGCTTTAATATTTTTTAAGAGTAATGTTTATTCTGCACGAGAAAAGTTCATCTGAGCATGTTACTTTACTCTTTCCTTAAGTATATTAATTGATAATTTAGCCCTCATAAGAAATACTGGAAAAGTCTATTGAAAATGTTTTTATTAAGTATGTGCTGTTGGCTATTAATTGAAATAGATAGTCACTGAAATACATCAGAGCCCTGAAACTTAGAATTAGACTAGATGATTTTGGACTCTTGTTTCTGCTTGGAGCTGGAAGCTACTGACTATCCTGTGTGTAATGATTAATACTTTTTACATGCTGTGTATGTATCCAATGTGGTCCAATGCTTTGCTCCATTTGCATCTCTGCTTGTATACCTGGGAAGAGGGAACGTTGCTGAAACAAAGGCCCAACAAATGTTGAATAAAGAGGTGGCCGAAATAATGTTAATAGATGTACGGGATGAATATTTAGATTACCCCAGATAAACGAATGTCTTCAGCCAATGCTGAAAGGGCCGTCTGTTGTAATTTGGCAGCACTTAAGTTAAGCATTGGCTAAAGACAGCCTGTATTCAGAGGCTAAATTGTCCGCTTTGTGGAATCCATTTTGTATTTCTGTCAGCCATTTTGGCTGCCATGTGCTACCATGTGCTCGCCATGTGCTCTGTCCTACCTTCCTGTTAACTGCTCTTGAAATCTGCCTAGAGACAAGTTAACTTTAGTTCCTCTTGCTTTGCACATGCTCAGTTGAGCTTGCAGCTGTTTCAAGTTTATAAATGTCAGGATGTGTCTACTAAAAGTAGAAACTGTTATCTCCACCCACTTTTCGACTGTGCATTCTCTGTATGACCTTATATGTACCTACAACCAGCATTTGTGTTTGTACCGCCTTCATTTGAGCCCCTGTGTGGGTATAAAAGGACCATGGTCCTTCCATTCAGTGTGCTACTTCATGCATTACTGAAGGGTGATGTGTGAATGTTAGCTCCACCTTATAAGGTTTAATAAACTCTGTCTTTTATATTTCAGTTTCTGTGCCAACTTCTTCCTAAGTGTCTGAGGACTCTGTGCAGAGAAGGGAGAACCCCTAAGCACTGGTAGGCCTTGCTGAGGCTCACTACAACAGTAGTACACTATATACTCCATCTACAGTAGCGGCCAACTGATAATTCCTCTTCTGCTATCTGGGGAGTTTTAGTGCCTCTTGCTGTAGTAGCTAGACACTACATACCCCATCGTAGGTAGTGACCGCCTTATGAGGCCTTTTCTGCCACCAGCGGAGTCTTAGTGCCGCCTGCTGTAGTAGTTACACACTACGTACCCCATCTACGGTAGCAGCAGATTGATGATGCCCTCACTGCTACTGCGGAGTCTTAGTACAGCCTGCTGTAGTAGTTACACACTACATACCCCATTGGTGCCATTCGTAGAACCGGAGCACCCCCTTGTAGTACTAGTAAATTCTCGACACCCCCGAATGTCTTGTACCCCATAACAGTAGGCGCAGATTGTGAGGTTCCCTGAGTACTAGTAGCAAGTCTCCAGTACCCCTGCTATGATAGCAGTAGAGTCCTTCTGTAGTGTCAGCTATCAGTAGTAGACTGTAATAATCCTATCTATAGTAGTGGTAACCCCTTCATACCCCTTGTATGGTAGTATTAAACTCTCCATACTCGTCTATGATAGTCTACTGACACTACAGAAGGGATAATGAGTCTACTACTAACAGTAGTAGACAGTAATAATACTATCTAAAGTAGCAGTAATCCCTAGATACTCCCTGTATGGTAGTAGTAATATCTCAGTACCTCTTCTATGATAGTAGTAGACTCAGTATCCCCTCTGTAGTGTCAGCAGACTATCAGTAGTAGACTTTAATAAACCTATCTATATTAGTAGTAAACCTTGGATACGCCTTGTATGGGAGTATTAATCTCTCAGTACCTCTTCGTTGATAGTAGTAGAGTCCTACTGTAGTGTCAGCTATCAGTAGTAGACTAACAATCCTATCTATAGTAGTGGTAACCCCTTCATACCCCTTGTATGGTAGTATTAATCTCTCAGTATCTCTTCTATGATAGTAGTAGAGTCCTACTGTAGTGTCAGCGATCAGTAGTAGACTAATAATCCTATCTATAGTAGTGGTAACCCCTTCATACCCCTTGTATGGGAGTATTAATCTCTCAGTATCTCTTCTATGATAGTAGTAGAGTCCTACTGTAGTGTCAGCGATCAGTAGTAGACTAATAATCCTATCTATAGTAGTGGTAACCCCTTCATACCCCTTGTATGGTAGTATTAATCTCTCAGTATCTCTTCTATGATAGTAGTAGAGTCCTACTGTAGTGTCAGCTATCAGTAGTAGACTGTAATAATCCTATCTATAGTAGTGGTAACCCCTTCATACCCCTTGTATGGTAGTATTAATCTCTCAGTATCTCTTCTATGATAGTAGTAGAGTCCTACTGTAGTGTCAGCTATCAGTAGTAGACTGTAATAATCCTATCTATAGTAGTGGTAACCCCTTCATTCCCCTTGTATGGTAGTATTAATCTCTCAGTATCTCTTCTATGATAGTAGTAGAGTCCTACTGTAGTGTCAGCTATCAGTAGTAGACTAACAATCCTATCTATAGTAGTGGTAACCCCTTCATACCCCTTGTATGGTAGTATTAATCTCTCAGTACCTCTTCTATGATAGTAGTAGAGTCCTACTGTAGTGTCAGCTATCAGTAGTAGACTGTAATAATCCTAACTATAGTAGTGGTAACCCCTTCATACCCCTTGAATGGTAGTACATCTCTCAGTATCTCTTCTATGATAGTAGTAGAGTCCTACTATAGTGTCAGCTATCAGTAGTAGACTGTAATAATCCTATCTATAGTAGTGGTAACCCCTTCATACCCCTTGGATGGTAGTATTAATCTCTCAGTATCTCTTCTATGATAGTAGTAGAGTCCTACTGTAGTGTCAGCTATCAGTAGTAGACTGTAATAATCCTATCTATAGTAGTGGTAACCCCTTCATACCACTTGTATGGTAGTATTAATCTCTCAGTATCTCTTCTATGATAGTAGTAGAGTCCTACTGTAGTGTCAGCTATCAGTAGTAGACTAATAATCCTATCTATAGTAGTGGTAACCCCTTCATACCCCTTGCATGGGAGTATTAATCTCTCAGTATCTCTTCTATGATAGTAGTAGAGTCCTAATATAGTGTCAGCCATCAGTAGTAGACTGTAATAATCCTATCTATAGTAGTGGTAACCCCTTCATACCCCTTGTATGGTAGTATTAATCTCTCAGTATCTCTTCTATGATAGTAGTAGAGTCCTACTGTAGTGTCAGCGATCAGTAGTAGACTGTAATAATCCTATCTATAGTAGTGGTAACCCCTTCATACCCCTTGTATGGTAGTATTAATCTCTCAGTATCTCTTCTATGATAGTAGTAGAGTCCTACTGTAGTGTCAGCTATCAGTAGTAGACTGTAATAATCCTATCTATAGTAGTGGTAACCCCTTCATACCCCTTGTATGGTAGTATTAATCGCTCAGTATCTCTTCTATGATAGTAGTAGAGTCCTACTGTAGTGTCAGCTATCAGTAGTAGACTGTAATAATCCTATCTATAGTAGTGGTAACCCCTTCATACCCCTTGTATGGTAGTATTAATCTCTCAGTACCTCTTCTATGATAGTAGTAGAGTCCTACTGTAGTGTCAGCTATCAGTAGTAGACTAACAATCCTATCTATAGTAGTGGTAACCCCTTCATACCCCTTGGATGGTAGTATTAATCTCTCAGTATCTCTTCTATGATAGTAGTAGAGTCCTACTGTAGTGTCAGCTATCAGTAGTAGACTAACAATCCTATCTATAGTAGTGGTAACCCCTTCATACCCCTTGGATGGTAGTATTAATCTCTCAGTATCTCTTCTATGATAGTAGTATAGTCCTACTGTAGTGTCAGCTATCAGTAGTAGACTAACAATCCTATCTATAGTAGTGGTAACCCCTTCATACCCCTTGTATGGTAGTATTAATCTCTCAGTATCTCTTCTATGATAGTAGTAGAGTCCTACTGTAGTGTCAGCTATCAGTAGTAGACTAACAATCCTATCTATAGTAGTGGTAACCCCTTCATACCCCTTGTATGGGAGTATTAATCTCTCAGTACCTCTTCTATGATAGTAGTAGAGTCCTACTGTAGTGTCAGCTATCAGTAGTAGACTGTAATAATCCTATCTATAGTAGTGGTAACCCCTTCATACCCCTTGTATGGTAGTATTAATCTCTCAGTATCTCTTCTATGATAGTAGTAGAGTCCTACTGTAGTGTCAGCTATCAGTAGTAGACTGTAATAATCCTATCTATAGTAGTGGTAACCCCTTCATACCCCTTGTATGGTAGTATTAATCTCTCAGTACCTCTTCGTTGATAGTAGTAGAGTCCTACTGTAGTGTCAGCCATCAGTAGTAGACTGTAATAATCCTATCTATAGTAGTGGTAACCCCTTCATACCCCTTGTATGGTAGTATTAATCTCTCAGTATCTCTTCTATGATAGTAGTAGAGTCCTACTGTAGTGTCAGCTATCAGTAGTAGACTGTAATAATCCTATCTATAGTAGTGGTAACCCCTTCATACCCCTTGAATGGCAGTATTAATCTCTCAGTATCTCTTCTATGATAGTAGTAGAGTCCTACTATAGTGTCAGCCATCAGTAGTAGACTGTAATAATCCTATCTATAGTAGTGGTAACCCCTTCATACCCCTTGTATGGTAGCATTCATCTCTCAGTACCGATTCTATGATAGTAGGAGACTCAGTATCCCCTCTGTAGTGTCAGCAGACTAGGAGTAGTAGACTTTAATAAACCTATCTATATTAGTAGTAAACCTTGGATACGCCTTGTATGGGAGTATTAATCTCTCAGTATCTCTTCTATGATAGTAGTAGAGTCCTACTGTAGTGTCAGCGATCAGTAGTAGACTAACAATCCTATCTATAGTAGTGGTAACCCCTTCATACCCCTTGTATGGTAGTATTAATCTCTCAGTATCTCTTCTATGATAGTAGTAGAGTCCTACTGTAGTGTCAGCGATCAGTAGTAGACTAACAATCCTGTCTATAGTAGTGGTAACCCCTTCATACCCCTTGGATGGTAGTATTAATCTCTCAGTATCTCTTCTATGATAGTAGTAGAGTCCTACTGTAGTGTCAGCGATCAGTAGTAGACTAACAATCCTGTCTATAGTAGTGGTAACCCCTTCATACCCCTTGTATGGGAGTATTAATCTCTCAGTATCTCTTCTATGATAGTAGTAGAGTCCTACTGTAGTGTCAGCGATCAGTAGTAGACTGTAATAATTCTATCTATAGTAGTGGTAACCCCTTCATACCCCTTGTATGGTAGTATTAATCGCTCAGTATCTCTTCTATGATAGTAGTAGAGTCCTACTGTAGTGTCAGCGATCAGTAGTAGACTGTAACAATCCTATCTATAGTAGTGGTAACCCCTTCATACCCCTTGTATGGTAGTATTAATCTCTCAGTATCTCTTCTATGATAGTAGTAGAGTCCTACTGTAGTGTCAGCTATCAGTAGTAGACTAACAATCCTATCTATAGTAGTGGTAACCCCTTCATACCCCTTGTATGGGAGTATTAATCTCTCAGTACCTCTTCTATGATAGTAGTAGAGTCCTACTGTAGTGTCAGCTATCAGTAGTAGACTGTAATAATCCTATCTATAGTAGTGGTAACCCCTTCATACCCCTTGTATGGTAGTATTAATCTCTCAGTATCTCTTCTATGATAGTAGTAGAGTCCTACTGTAGTGTCAGCTATCAGTAGTAGACTGTAATAATCCTATCTATAGTAGTGGTAACCCCTTCATACCCCTTGTATGGTAGTATTAATCTCTCAGTATCTCTTCTATGATAGTAGTAGAGTCCTACTGTAGTGTCAGCTATCAGTAGTAGACTGTAATAATCCTATCTATAGTAGTGGTAACCCCTTCATACCCCTTGAATGGCAGTATTAATCTCTCAGTATCTCTTCTATGATAGTAGTAGAGTCCTACTATAGTGTCAGCCATCAGTAGTAGACTGTAATAATCCTATCTATAGTAGTGGTAACCCCTTCATACCCCTTGTATGGTAGCATTCATCTCTCAGTACCGATTCTATGATAGTAGGAGACTCAGTATCCCCTCTGTAGTGTCAGCAGACTAGGAGTAGTAGACTTTAATAAACCTATCTATATTAGTAGTAAACCTTGGATACGCCTTGTATGGGAGTATTAATCTCTCAGTATCTCTTCTATGATAGTAGTAGAGTCCTACTGTAGTGTCAGCGATCAGTAGTAGACTAACAATCCTATCTATAGTAGTGGTAACCCCTTCATACCCCTTGTATGGTAGTATTAATCTCTCAGTATCTCTTCTATGATAGTAGTAGAGTCCTACTGTAGTGTCAGCGATCAGTAGTAGACTAACAATCCTGTCTATAGTAGTGGTAACCCCTTCATACCCCTTGGATGGTAGTATTAATCTCTCAGTATCTCTTCTATGATAGTAGTAGAGTCCTACTGTAGTGTCAGCGATCAGTAGTAGACTAACAATCCTGTCTATAGTAGTGGTAACCCCTTCATACCCCTTGTATGGGAGTATTAATCTCTCAGTATCTCTTCTATGATAGTAGTAGAGTCCTACTGTAGTGTCAGCGATCAGTAGTAGACTGTAATAATTCTATCTATAGTAGTGGTAACCCCTTCATACCCCTTGTATGGTAGTATTAATCGCTCAGTATCTCTTCTATGATAGTAGTAGAGTCCTACTGTAGTGTCAGCTATCAGTAGTAGACTAACAATCCTATCTATAGTAGTGGTAACCCCTTCATACCCCTTGTATGGTAGTATTAATCTCTCAGTATCTCTTCTATGATAGTAGTAGAGTCCTACTGTAGTGTCAGCGATCAGTAGTAGACTAACAATCCTGTCTATAGTAGTGGTAACCCCTTCATACCCCTTGGATGGTAGTATTAATCTCTCAGTATCTCTTCTATGATAGTAGTAGAGTCCTACTGTAGTGTCAGCGATCAGTAGTAGACTAACAATCCTGTCTATAGTAGTGGTAACCCCTTCATACCCCTTGTATGGGAGTATTAATCTCTCAGTATCTCTTCTATGATAGTAGTAGAGTCCTACTGTAGTGTCAGCGATCAGTAGTAGACTGTAATAATTCTATCTATAGTAGTGGTAACCCCTTCATACCCCTTGTATGGTAGTATTAATCGCTCAGTATCTCTTCTATGATAGTAGTAGAGTCCTACTGTAGTGTCAGCGATCAGTAGTAGACTGTAACAATCCTATCTATAGTAGTGGTAACCCCTTCATACCCCTTGTATGGTAGTATTAATCTCTCAGTATCTCTTCTATGATAGTAGTAGAGTCCTACTGTAGTGTCAGCTATCAGTAGTAGACTGTAATAATCCTAACTATAGTAGTGGTAACCCCTCATACCCCTTGTATGGTAGTATTAATCTCTCAGTATCTCTTCTATGATAGTAGTAGAGTCCTACTGTAGTGTCAGCTATCAGTAGTAGACTGTAATAATCCTATCTATAGTAGTGGTAACCCCTTCATACCCCTTGTATGGTAGTATTAATCTCTCAGTATCTCTTCTATGATAGTAGTAGAGTCCTACTGTAGTGTCAGCTATCAGTAGTAGACTGTAATAATCCTATCTATAGTAGTGGTAACCCCTTCATACCCCTTGTATGGTAGTATTAATCTCTCAGTACCTCTTCGTTGATAGTAGTAGAGTCCTACTGTAGTGTCAGCCATCAGTAGTAGACTGTAATAATCCTATCTATAGTAGTGGTAACCCCTTCATACCCCTTGTATGGTAGTATTAATCTCTCAGTATCTCTTCTATGATAGTAGTAGAGTCCTACTGAAGTATCAGCCATCAGTAGTAGACTGTAATAATCCTATCTATAGTAGTGGTAACCCCTTCATACCCCTTGTATGGTAGTATTAATCTCTCAGTACCTCTTCTATGATAGTAGTAGAGTCCTACTGTAGTGTCAGCGATCAGTAGTAGACTGTAACAATCCTATCTATAGTAGTGGTAACCCCTTCATACCCCTTGTATGGTAGTATTAATCTCTCAGTATCTCTTCTATGATAGTAGTAGAGTCCTACTGTAGTGTCAGCTATCAGTAGTAGACTGTAATAATCCTATCTATAGTAGTGGTAACCCCTTCATACCCCTTGTATGGTAGTATTAATCTCTCAGTATCTCTTCTATGATAGTAGTAGAGTCCTACTGTAGTGTCAGCGATCAGTAGTAGACTAACAATCCTATCTATAGTAGTGGTAACCCCTTCATACCCCTTGTATGGTAGTATTAATCTCTCAGTATCTCTTCTATGATAGTAGTAGAGTCCTACTGTAGTGTCAGCTATCAGTAGTAGACTGTAATAATCCTATCTATAGTAGTGGTAACCCCTTCATACCCCTTGTATGGTAGTATTAATCTCTCAGTATCTCTTCTATGATAGTAGTAGAGTCCTACTGTAGTGTCAGCTATCAGTAGTAGACTAACAATCCTATCTATAGTAGTGGTAACCCCTTCATACCCCTTGTATGGTAGTATTAATCTCTCAGTATCTCTTCTATGATAGTAGTAGAGTCCTACTGTAGTGTCAGCCATCAGTAGTAGACTGTAATAATCCTATCTATAGTAGTGGTAACCCCTTCATACCCCTTGTATGGTAGTATTAATCTCTCAGTATCTCTTCTATGATAGTAGTAGAGTCCTACTGTAGTGTCAGCGATCAGTAGTAGACTAGCAATCCTATCTATAGTAGTGGTAACCCCTTCATACCCCTTGTATGGTAGTATTAATCTCTCAGTATCTCTTCTATGATAGTAGTAGAGTCCTACTGTAGTGTCAGCTATCAGTAGTAGACTGTAATAATCCTATCTATAGTAGTGGTAACCCCTTCATACCCCTTGTATGGCAGTATTAATCTCTCAGTATCTCTTCTATGATAGTAGTAGAGTCCTACTGTAGTGTCAGCTATCAGTAGTAGACTAACAATCCTATCTATAGTAGTGGTAACCCCTTCATACCCCTTGTATGGCAGTATTAATCTCTCAGTATCTCTTCTATGATAGTAGTAGAGTCCTACTGTAGTGTCAGCTATCAGTAGTAGACTGTAATAATCCTATCTATAGTAGTGGTAACCCCTTCATACCCCTTGTATGGTAGTATTAATCTCTCAGTATCTCTTCTATGATAGTAGTAGAGTCCTACTGTAGTGTCAGCTATCAGTAGTAGACTGTAATAATCCTATCTATAGTAGTGGTAACCCCTTCATACCACTTGTATGGTAGTATTAATCTCTCAGTATCTCTTCTATGATAGTAGTAGAGTCCTACTGTAGTGTCAGCTATCAGTAGTAGACTGTAATAATCCTATCTATAGTAGTGGTAACCCCTTCATACCCCTTGTATGGTAGTATTAATCTCTCAGTATCTCTTCTATGATAGTAGTAGAGTCCTACTGTAGTGTCAGCGATCAGTAGTAGACTGTAATAATCCTATCTATAGTAGTGGTAACCCCTTCATACCCCTTGTATGGTAGTATTAATCTCTCAGTATCTCTTCTATGATAGTAGTAGAGTCCTACTGTAGTGTCAGCTATCAGTAGTAGACTGTAATAATCCTATCTATAGTAGTGGTAACCCCTTCATACCCCTTGTATGGTAGTATTAATCTCTCAGTATCTCTTCTATGATAGTAGTAGAGTCCTACTGTAGTGTCAGCTATCAGTAGTAGACTGTAATAATCCTATCTATAGTAGTGGTAACCCCTTCATACCCCTTGTATGGTAGTATTAATCTCTCAGTACCTCTTCTATGATAGTAGTAGAGTCCTACTGTAGTGTCAGCGATCAGTAGTAGACTAATAATCCTATCTATAGTAGTGGTAACCCCTTCATACCCCTTGCATGGTAGTATTAATCTCTCAGTATCTCTTCTATGATAGTAGTAGAGTCCTACTGTAGTGTCAGCGATCAGTAGTAGACTGTAATAATCCTATCTATAGTAGTGGTAACCCCTTCATACCCCTTGTATGGTAGTATTAATCTCTCAGTATCCCTTCTATGATAGTAGTAGAGTCCTACTGTAGTGTCAGCTATCAGTAGTAGACTGTAATAATCCTATCTATAGTAGTGGTAACCCCTTCATACCCCTTGTATGGTAGTATTAATCTCTCAGTATCTCTTCTATGATAGTAGTAGAGTCCTACTGTAGTGTCAGCTATCAGTAGTAGACTGTAATAATCCTATCTATAGTAGTGGTAACCCCTTCATACCCCTTGTATGGTAGTATTAATCTCTCAGTACCTCTTCTATGATAGTAGTAGAGTCCTACTGTAGTGTCAGCGATCAGTAGTAGACTAATAATCCTATCTATAGTAGTGGTAACCCCTTCATACCCCTTGCATGGTAGTATTAATCTCTCAGTATCTCTTCGTTGATAGTAGTAGAGTCCTACTGTCGTGTCAGCTATCAGTAGTAGACTGTAATAATCCTATCTATAGTAGTGGTAACCCCTTCATACCCCTTGTATGGTAGTATTAATCTCTCAGTATCTCTTCTATGATAGTAGTAGAGTCCTACTGTAGTGTCAGCTATCAGTAGTAGACTGTAATAATCCTATCTATAGTAGTGGTAACCCCTTCATACCCCTTGTATGGTAGTATTAATCTCTCAGTATCTCTTCTATGATAGTAGTAGAGTCCTACTGTAGTGTCAGCGATCAGTAGTATACTGTAACAATCCTATCTATAGTAGTGGTAACCCCTTCATACCCCTTGTATGGTAGTATTAATCTCTCAGTATCTCTTCTATGATAGTAGTAGAGTCCTACTGTAGTGTCAGCTATCAGTAGTAGACTGTAATAATCCTATCTATAGTAGTGGTAACCCCTTCATACCCCTTGTATGGTAGTATTAATCTCTCAGTATCTCTTCTATGATAGTAGTAGAGTCCTACTGTAGTGTCAGCTATCAGTAGTAGACTAACAATCCTATCTATAGTAGTGGTAACCCCTTCATACCCCTTGTATGGTAGTATTAATCTCTCAGTATCTCTTCTATGATAGTAGTAGAGTCCTACTGTAGTGTCAGCCATCAGTAGTAGACTGTAATAATCCTATCTATAGTAGTGGTAACCCCTTCATACCCCTTGTATGGTAGTATTAATCTCTCAGTATCTCTTCTATGATAGTAGTAGAGTCCTACTGTAGTGTCAGCTATCAGTAGTAGACTAACAATCCTATCTATAGTAGTGGTAACCCCTTCATACCCCTTGTATGGTAGTATTAATCTCTCAGTATCTCTTCTATGATAGTAGTAGAGTCCTACTGTAGTGTCAGCTATCAGTAGTAGACTGTAATAATCCTATCTATAGTAGTGGTAACCCCTTCATACCCCTTGTATGGTAGTATTAATCTCTCAGTACCTCTTCTATGATAGTAGTAGAGTCCTACTGTAGTGTCAGCGATCAGTAGTAGACTAATAATCCTATCTATAGTAGTGGTAACCCCTTCATACCCCTTGCATGGTAGTATTAATCTCTCAGTATCTCTTCTATGATAGTAGTAGAGTCCTACTGTAGTGTCAGCGATCAGTAGTAGACTGTAATAATCCTATCTATAGTAGTGGTAACCCCTTCATACCCCTTGTATGGTAGTATTAATCTCTCAGTATCTCTTCTATGATAGTAGTAGAGTCCTACTGTAGTGTCAGCTATCAGTAGTAGACTGTAATAATCCTATCTATAGTAGTGGTAACCCCTTCATACCCCTTGTATGGTAGTATTAATCTCTCAGTATCTCTTCTATGATAGTAGTAGAGTCCTACTGTAGTGTCAGCTATCAGTAGTAGACTGTAATAATCCTATCTATAGTAGTGGTAACCCCTTCATACCCCTTGTATGGTAGTATTAATCTCTCAGTACCTCTTCTATGATAGTAGTAGAGTCCTACTGTAGTGTCAGCGATCAGTAGTAGACTAATAATCCTATCTATAGTAGTGGTAACCCCTTCATACCCCTTGTATGGTAGTATTAATCTCTCAGTATCTCTTCTATGATAGTAGTAGAGTCCTACTGTAGTGTCAGCTATCAGTAGTAGACTGTAATAATCCTATCTATAGTAGTGGTAACCCCTTCATACCCCTTGTATGGTAGTATTAATCTCTCAGTATCTCTTCTATGATAGTAGTAGAGTCCTACTGTAGTGTCAGCTATCAGTAGTAGACTGTAATAATCCTATCTATAGTAGTGGTAACCCCTTCATACCCCTTGTATGGTAGTATTAATCTCTCAGTACCTCTTCTATGATAGTAGTAGAGTCCTACTGTAGTGTCAGCGATCAGTAGTAGACTAATAATCCTATCTATAGTAGTGGTAACCCCTTCATACCCCTTGTATGGTAGTATTAATCTCTCAGTATCTCTTCTATGATAGTAGTAGAGTCCTACTGTAGTGTCAGCGATCAGTAGTAGACTGTAATAATCCTATCTATAGTAGTGGTAACCCCTTCATACCCCTTGTATGGTAGTATTAATCTCTCAGTATCTCTTCTATGATAGTAGTAGAGTCCTACTGTAGTGTCAGCTATCAGTAGTAGACTGTAATAATCCTATCTATAGTAGTGGTAACCCCTTCATACCCCTTGTATGGTAGTATTAATCTCTCAGTATCTCTTCTATGATAGTAGTAGAGTCCTACTGTAGTGTCAGCTATCAGTAGTAGACTGTAATAATCCTATCTATAGTAGTGGTAACCCCTTCATACCCCTTGTATGGTAGTATTAATCTCTCAGTACCTCTTCTATGATAGTAGTAGAGTCCTACTGTAGTGTCAGCGATCAGTAGTAGACTAATAATCCTATCTATAGTAGTGGTAACCCCTTCATACCCCTTGCATGGTAGTATTAATCTCTCAGTATCTCTTCTATGATAGTAGTAGAGTCCTACTGTAGTGTCAGCGATCAGTAGTAGACTGTAATAATCCTATCTATAGTAGTGGTAACCCCTTCATACCCCTTGTATGGTAGTATTAATCTCTCAGTATCTCTTCTATGATAGTAGTAGAGTCCTACTGTAGTGTCAGCTATCAGTAGTAGACTGTAATAATCCTATCTATAGTAGTGGTAACCCCTTCATACCCCTTGTATGGTAGTATTAATCTCTCAGTATCTCTTCGTATGATAGTAGTAGAGTCCTACTGTAGTGTCAGCTATCAGTAGTAGACTGTAATAATCCTATCTATAGTAGTGGTAACCCCTTCATACCCCTTGTATGGTAGTATTAATCTCTCAGTATCTCTTCTATGATAGTAGTAGAGTCCTACTGTAGTGTCAGCTATCAGTAGTAGACTGTAATAATCCTATCTATAGTAGTGGTAACCCCTTCATACCCCTTGTATGGTAGTATTAATCTCTCAGTATCTCTTCTATGATAGTAGTAGAGTCCTACTGTAGTGTCAGCGATCAGTAGTAGACTAATAATCCTATCTATAGTAGTGGTAACCCCTTCATACCCCTTGTATGGTAGTATTAATCTCTCAGTATCTCTTCTATGATAGTAGTAGAGTCCTACTGTAGTGTCAGCTATCAGTAGTAGACTGTAATAATCCTATCTATAGTAGTGGTAACCCCTTCATACCCCTTGTATGGTAGTATTAATCTCTCAGTATCTCTTCTATGATAGTAGTAGAGTCCTACTGTAGTGTCAGCTATCAGTAGTAGACTGTAACAATCCTATCTATAGTAGTGGTAACCCCTTCATACCCCTTGTATGGTAGTATTAATCTCTCAGTATCTCTTCTATGATAGTAGTAGAGTCCTACTGTAGTGTCAGCTATCAGTAGTAGACTGTAATAATCCTATCTATAGTAGTGGTAACCCCTTCATACCCCTTGTATGGTAGTATTAATCTCTCAGTATCTCTTCTATGATAGTAGTAGAGTCCTACTGTAGTGTCAGCTATCAGTAGTAGACTAACAATCCTATCTATAGTAGTGGTAACCCCTTCATACCCCTTGTATGGTAGTATTAATCTCTCAGTATCTCTTCTATGATAGTAGTAGAGTCCTACTGTAGTGTCAGCTATCAGTAGTAGACTGTAATAATCCTATCTATAGTAGTGGTAACCCCTTCATACCCCTTGTATGGTAGTATTAATCTCTCAGTACCTCTTCTATGATAGTAGTAGAGTCCTACTGTAGTGTCAGCGATCAGTAGTAGACTGTAATAATCCTATCTATAGTAGTGGTAACCCCTTCATACCCCTTGCATGGTAGTATTAATCTCTCAGTATCTCTTCTATGATAGTAGTAGAGTCCTACTGTAGTGTCAGCGATCAGTAGTAGACTGTAATAATCCTATCTATAGTAGTGGTAACCCCTTCATACCCCTTGTATGGTAGTATTAATCTCTCAGTATCTCTTCTATGATAGTAGTAGAGTCCTACTGTAGTGTCAGCTATCAGTAGTAGACTGTAATAATCCTATCTATAGTAGTGGTAACCCCTTCATACCCCTTGTATGGTAGTATTAATCTCTCAGTATCTCTTCTATGATAGTAGTAGAGTCCTACTGTAGTGTCAGCTATCAGTAGTAGACTGTAATAATCCTATCTATAGTAGTGGTAACCCCTTCATACCCCTTGTATGGTAGTATTAATCTCTCAGTATCTCTTCTATGATAGTAGTAGAGTCCTACTGTAGTGTCAGCGATCAGTAGTAGACTAATAATCCTATCTATAGTAGTGGTAACCCCTTCATACCCCTTGTATGGTAGTATTAATCTCTCAGTATCTCTTCTATGATAGTAGTAGAGTCCTACTGTAGTGTCAGCTATCAGTAGTAGACTGTAATAATCCTATCTATAGTAGTGGTAACCCCTTCATACCCCTTGTATGGTAGTATTAATCTCTCAGTATCTCTTCTATGATAGTAGTAGAGTCCTACTGTAGTGTCAGCTATCAGTAGTAGACTGTAATAATCCTATCTATAGTAGTGGTAACCCCTTCATACCCCTTGTATGGTAGTATTAATCTCTCAGTACCTCTTCTATGATAGTAGTAGAGTCCTACTGTAGTGTCAGCGATCAGTAGTAGACTAATAATCCTATCTATAGTAGTGGTAACCCCTTCATACCCCTTGTATGGTAGTATTAATCTCTCAGTATCTCTTCTATGATAGTAGTAGAGTCCTACTGTAGTGTCAGCGATCAGTAGTAGACTGTAATAATCCTATCTATAGTAGTGGTAACCCCTTCATACCCCTTGTATGGTAGTATTAATCTCTCAGTATCTCTTCTATGATAGTAGTAGAGTCCTACTGTAGTGTCAGCTATCAGTAGTAGACTGTAATAATCCTATCTATAGTAGTGGTAACCCCTTCATACCCCTTGTATGGTAGTATTAATCTCTCAGTATCTCTTCTATGATAGTAGTAGAGTCCTACTGTAGTGTCAGCTATCAGTAGTAGACTGTAATAATCCTATCTATAGTAGTGGTAACCCCTTCATACCCCTTGTATGGTAGTATTAATCTCTCAGTACCTCTTCTATGATAGTAGTAGAGTCCTACTGTAGTGTCAGCGATCAGTAGTAGACTAATAATCCTATCTATAGTAGTGGTAACCCCTTCATACCCCTTGCATGGTAGTATTAATCTCTCAGTATCTCTTCTATGATAGTAGTAGAGTCCTACTGTAGTGTCAGCGATCAGTAGTAGACTGTAATAATCCTATCTATAGTAGTGGTAACCCCTTCATACCCCTTGTATGGTAGTATTAATCTCTCAGTATCTCTTCTATGATAGTAGTAGAGTCCTACTGTAGTGTCAGCTATCAGTAGTAGACTGTAATAATCCTATCTATAGTAGTGGTAACCCCTTCATACCCCTTGTATGGTAGTATTAATCTCTCAGTATCTCTTCTATGATAGTAGTAGAGTCCTACTGTAGTGTCAGCTATCAGTAGTAGACTGTAATAATCCTATCTATAGTAGTGGTAACCCCTTCATACCCCTTGTATGGTAGTATTAATCTCTCAGTACCTCTTCTATGATAGTAGTAGAGTCCTACTGTAGTGTCAGCGATCAGTAGTAGACTGTAATAATCCTATCTATAGTAGTGGTAACCCCTTCATACCCCTTGCATGGTAGTATTAATCTCTCAGTATCTCTTCGTATGATAGTAGTAGAGTCCTACTGTAGTGTCAGCTATCAGTAGTAGACTGTAATAATCCTATCTATAGTAGTGGTAACCCCTTCATACCCCTTGTATGGTAGTATTAATCTCTCAGTATCTCTTCTATGATAGTAGTAGAGTCCTACTGTAGTGTCAGCTATCAGTAGTAGACTGTAATAATCCTATCTATAGTAGTGGTAACCCCTTCATACCCCTTGTATGGTAGTATTAATCTCTCAGTATCTCTTCTATGATAGTAGTAGAGTCCTACTGTAGTGTCAGCGATCAGTAGTAGACTAACAATCCTATCTATAGTAGTGGTAACCCCTTCATACCCCTTGTATGGTAGTATTAATCTCTCAGTATCTCTTCTATGATAGTAGTAGAGTCCTACTGTAGTGTCAGCTATCAGTAGTAGACTGTAATAATCCTATCTATAGTAGTGGTAACCCCTTCATACCCCTTGTATGGTAGTATTAATCTCTCAGTATCTCTTCTATGATAGTAGTAGAGTCCTACTGTAGTGTCAGCTATCAGTAGTAGACTAACAATCCTATCTATAGTAGTGGTAACCCCTTCATACCCCTTGTATGGTAGTATTAATCTCTCAGTATCTCTTCTATGATAGTAGTAGAGTCCTACTGTAGTGTCAGCCATCAGTAGTAGACTGTAATAATCCTATCTATAGTAGTGGTAACCCCTTCATACCCCTTGTATGGTAGTATTAATCTCTCAGTATCTCTTCTATGATAGTAGTAGAGTCCTACTGTAGTGTCAGCTATCAGTAGTAGACTGTAATAATCCTATCTATAGTAGTGGTAACCCCTTCATACCCCTTGTATGGTAGTATTAATCTCTCAGTATCTCTTCTATGATAGTAGTAGAGTCCTACTGTAGTGTCAGCTATCAGTAGTAGACTGTAATAATCCTATCTATAGTAGTGGTAACCCCTTCATACCCCTTGTATGGTAGTATTAATCTCTCAGTATCTCTTCTATGATAGTAGTAGAGTCCTACTGTAGTGTCAGCGATCAGTAGTAGACTAATAATCCTATCTATAGTAGTGGTAACCCCTTCATACCCCTTGTATGGTAGTATTAATCTCTCAGTATCTCTTCTATGATAGTAGTAGAGTCCTACTGTAGTGTCAGCTATCAGTAGTAGACTGTAATAATCCTATCTATAGTAGTGGTAACCCCTTCATACCCCTTGTATGGTAGTATTAATCTCTCAGTATCTCTTCTATGATAGTAGTAGAGTCCTACTGTAGTGTCAGCTATCAGTAGTAGACTGTAATAATCCTATCTATAGTAGTGGTAACCCCTTCATACCCCTTGTATGGTAGTATTAATCTCTCAGTATCTCTTCTATGATAGTAGTAGAGTCCTACTGTAGTGTCAGCTATCAGTAGTAGACTGTAATAATCCTATCTATAGTAGTGGTAACCCCTTCATACCCCTTGTATGGTAGTATTAATCTCTCAGTATCTCTTCTATGATAGTAGTAGAGTCCTACTGTAGTGTCAGCGATCAGTAGTAGACTGTAATAATCCTATCTATAGTAGTGGTAACCCCTTCATACCCCTTGTATGGTAGTATTAATCTCTCAGTATCTCTTCTATGATAGTAGTAGAGTCCTACTGTAGTGTCAGCTATCAGTAGTAGACTGTAATAATCCTATCTATAGTAGTGGTAACCCCTTCATACCCCTTGTATGGTAGTATTAATCTCTCAGTATCTCTTCTATGATAGTAGTAGAGTCCTACTGTAGTGTCAGCTATCAGTAGTAGACTGTAATAATCCTATCTATAGTAGTGGTAACCCCTTCATACCCCTTGTATGGTAGTATTAATCTCTCAGTACCTCTTCTATGATAGTAGTAGAGTCCTACTGTAGTGTCAGCGATCAGTAGTAGACTAATAATCCTATCTATAGTAGTGGTAACCCCTTCATACCCCTTGCATGGTAGTATTAATCTCTCAGTATCTCTTCTATGATAGTAGTAGAGTCCTACTGTAGTGTCAGCGATCAGTAGTAGACTGTAATAATCCTATCTATAGTAGTGGTAACCCCTTCATACCCCTTGTATGGTAGTATTAATCTCTCAGTATCTCTTCTATGATAGTAGTAGAGTCCTACTGTAGTGTCAGCTATCAGTAGTAGACTGTAATAATCCTATCTATAGTAGTGGTAACCCCTTCATACCCCTTGTATGGTAGTATTAATCTCTCAGTATCTCTTCTATGATAGTAGTAGAGTCCTACTGTAGTGTCAGCTATCAGTAGTAGACTGTAATAATCCTATCTATAGTAGTGGTAACCCCTTCATACCCCTTGTATGGTAGTATTAATCTCTCAGTATCTCTTCTATGATAGTAGTAGAGTCCTACTGTAGTGTCAGCGATCAGTAGTAGACTAATAATCCTATCTATAGTAGTGGTAACCCCTTCATACCCCTTGCATGGTAGTATTAATCTCTCAGTATCTCTTCGTTGATAGTAGTAGAGTCCTACTGTAGTGTCAGCTATCAGTAGTAGACTGTAATAATCCTATCTATAGTAGTGGTAACCCCTTCATACCCCTTGTATGGTAGTATTAATCTCTCAGTATCTCTTCTATGATAGTAGTAGAGTCCTACTGTAGTGTCAGCTATCAGTAGTAGACTGTAATAATCCTATCTATAGTAGTGGTAACCCCTTCATACCCCTTGTATGGTAGTATTAATCTCTCAGTACCTCTTCTATGATAGTAGTAGAGTCCTACTGTAGTGTCAGCGATCAGTAGTAGACTAATAATCCTATCTATAGTAGTGGTAACCCCTTCATACCCCTTGTATGGTAGTATTAATCTCTCAGTATCTCTTCTATGATAGTAGTAGAGTCCTACTGTAGTGTCAGCGATCAGTAGTAGACTGTAATAATCCTATCTATAGTAGTGGTAACCCCTTCATACCCCTTGTATGGTAGTATTAATCTCTCAGTATCTCTTCTATGATAGTAGTAGAGTCCTACTGTAGTGTCAGCTATCAGTAGTAGACTGTAATAATCCTATCTATAGTAGTGGTAACCCCTTCATACCCCTTGTATGGTAGTATTAATCTCTCAGTATCTCTTCTATGATAGTAGTAGAGTCCTACTGTAGTGTCAGCTATCAGTAGTAGACTGTAATAATCCTATCTATAGTAGTGGTAACCCCTTCATACCCCTTGTATGGTAGTATTAATCTCTCAGTACCTCTTCTATGATAGTAGTAGAGTCCTACTGTAGTGTCAGCGATCAGTAGTAGACTAATAATCCTATCTATAGTAGTGGTAACCCCTTCATACCCCTTGCATGGTAGTATTAATCTCTCAGTATCTCTTCGTATGATAGTAGTAGAGTCCTACTGTAGTGTCAGCTATCAGTAGTAGACTGTAATAATCCTATCTATAGTAGTGGTAACCCCTTCATACCCCTTGTATGGTAGTATTAATCTCTCAGTATCTCTTCTATGATAGTAGTAGAGTCCTACTGTAGTGTCAGCTATCAGTAGTAGACTGTAATAATCCTATCTATAGTAGTGGTAACCCCTTCATACCCCTTGTATGGTAGTATTAATCTCTCAGTATCTCTTCTATGATAGTAGTAGAGTCCTACTGTAGTGTCAGCGATCAGTAGTAGACTGTAATAATCCTATCTATAGTAGTGGTAACCCCTTCATACCCCTTGTATGGTAGTATTAATCTCTCAGTATCTCTTCTATGATAGTAGTAGAGTCCTACTGTAGTGTCAGCTATCAGTAGTAGACTGTAATAATCCTATCTATAGTAGTGGTAACCCCTTCATACCCCTTGTATGGTAGTATTAATCTCTCAGTATCTCTTCTATGATAGTAGTAGAGTCCTACTGTAGTGTCAGCTATCAGTAGTAGACTGTAATAATCCTATCTATAGTAGTGGTAACCCCTTCATACCCCTTGTATGGTAGTATTAATCTCTCAGTATCTCTTCTATGATAGTAGTAGAGTCCTACTGTAGTGTCAGCCATCAGTAGTAGACTGTAATAATCCTATCTATAGTAGTGGTAACCCCTTCATACCCCTTGTATGGTAGTATTAATCTCTCAGTATCTCTTCTATGATAGTAGTAGAGTCCTACTGTAGTGTCAGCTATCAGTAGTAGACTGTAATAATCCTATCTATAGTAGTGGTAACCCCTTCATACCCCTTGTATGGTAGTATTAATCTCTCAGTATCTCTTCTATGATAGTAGTAGAGTCCTACTGTAGTGTCAGCTATCAGTAGTAGACTGTAATAATCCTATCTATAGTAGTGGTAACCCCTTCATACCCCTTGTATGGTAGTATTAATCTCTCAGTACCTCTTCTATGATAGTAGTAGAGTCCTACTGTAGTGTCAGCGATCAGTAGTAGACTAATAATCCTATCTATAGTAGTGGTAACCCCTTCATACCCCTTGCATGGTAGTATTAATCTCTCAGTATCTCTTCTATGATAGTAGTAGAGTCCTACTGTAGTGTCAGCGATCAGTAGTAGACTGTAATAATCCTATCTATAGTAGTGGTAACCCCTTCATACCCCTTGTATGGTAGTATTAATCTCTCAGTATCTCTTCTATGATAGTAGTAGAGTCCTACTGTAGTGTCAGCTATCAGTAGTAGACTGTAATAATCCTATCTATAGTAGTGGTAACCCCTTCATACCCCTTGTATGGTAGTATTAATCTCTCAGTATCTCTTCTATGATAGTAGTAGAGTCCTACTGTAGTGTCAGCTATCAGTAGTAGACTGTAATAATCCTATCTATAGTAGTGGTAACCCCTTCATACCCCTTGTATGGTAGTATTAATCTCTCAGTATCTCTTCTATGATAGTAGTAGAGTCCTACTGTAGTGTCAGCGATCAGTAGTAGACTGTAATAATCCTATCTATAGTAGTGGTAACCCCTTCATACCCCTTGTATGGTAGTATTAATCTCTCAGTATCTCTTCTATGATAGTAGTAGAGTCCTACTGTAGTGTCAGCTATCAGTAGTAGACTGTAATAATCCTATCTATAGTAGTGGTAACCCCTTCATACCCCTTGTATGGTAGTATTAATCTCTCAGTATCTCTTCTATGATAGTAGTAGAGTCCTACTGTAGTGTCAGCTATCAGTAGTAGACTGTAATAATCCTATCTATAGTAGTGGTAACCCCTTCATACCCCTTGTATGGTAGTATTAATCTCTCAGTACCTCTTCTATGATAGTAGTAGAGTCCTACTGTAGTGTCAGCGATCAGTAGTAGACTAATAATCCTATCTATAGTAGTGGTAACCCCTTCATACCCCTTGCATGGTAGTATTAATCTCTCAGTATCTCTTCTATGATAGTAGTAGAGTCCTACTGTAGTGTCAGCGATCAGTAGTAGACTGTAATAATCCTATCTATAGTAGTGGTAACCCCTTCATACCCCTTGTATGGTAGTATTAATCTCTCAGTATCTCTTCTATGATAGTAGTAGAGTCCTACTGTAGTGTCAGCTATCAGTAGTAGACTGTAATAATCCTATCTATAGTAGTGGTAACCCCTTCATACCCCTTGTATGGTAGTATTAATCTCTCAGTATCTCTTCTATGATAGTAGTAGAGTCCTACTGTAGTGTCAGCTATCAGTAGTAGACTGTAATAATCCTATCTATAGTAGTGGTAACCCCTTCATACCCCTTGTATGGTAGTATTAATCTCTCAGTATCTCTTCTATGATAGTAGTAGAGTCCTACTGTAGTGTCAGCTATCAGTAGTAGACTAACAATCCTATCTATAGTAGTGGTAACCCCTTCATACCCCTTGCATGGTAGTATTAATCTCTCAGTATCTCTTCGTATGATAGTAGTAGAGTCCTACTGTAGTGTCAGCTATCAGTAGTAGACTGTAATAATCCTATCTATAGTAGTGGTAACCCCTTCATACCCCTTGTATGGTAGTATTAATCTCTCAGTACCTCTTCTATGATAGTAGTAGAGTCCTACTGTAGTGTCAGCTATCAGTAGTAGACTGTAATAATCCTATCTATAGTAGTGGTAACCCCTTCATACCCCTTGTATGGTAGTATTAATCTCTCAGTATCTCTTCTATGATAGTAGTAGAGTCCTACTGTAGTGTCAGCTATCAGTAGTAGACTGTAATAATCCTATCTATAGTAGTGGTAACCCCTTCATACCCCTTGTATGGTAGTATTAATCTCTCAGTACCTCTTCTATGATAGTAGTAGAGTCCTACTGTAGTGTCAGCGATCAGTAGTAGACTAATAATCCTATCTATAGTAGTGGTAACCCCTTCATACCCCTTGCATGGTAGTATTAATCTCTCAGTATCTCTTCGTATGATAGTAGTAGAGTCCTACTGTCGTGTCAGCTATCAGTAGTAGACTGTAATAATCCTATCTATAGTAGTGGTAACCCCTTCATACCCCTTGTATGGTAGTATTAATCTCTCAGTATCTCTTCTATGATAGTAGTAGAGTCCTACTGTAGTGTCAGCTATCAGTAGTAGACTGTAATAATCCTATCTATAGTAGTGGTAACCCCTTCATACCCCTTGTATGGTAGTATTAATCTCTCAGTACCTCTTCTATGATAGTAGTAGAGTCCTACTGTAGTGTCAGCGATCAGTAGTAGACTAATAATCCTATCTATAGTAGTGGTAACCCCTTCATACCCCTTGTATGGTAGTATTAATCTCTCAGTATCTCTTCTATGATAGTAGTAGAGTCCTACTGTAGTGTCAGCGATCAGTAGTAGACTGTAATAATCCTATCTATAGTAGTGGTAACCCCTTCATACCCCTTGTATGGTAGTATTAATCTCTCAGTATCCCTTCTATGATAGTAGTAGAGTCCTACTGTAGTGTCAGCTATCAGTAGTAGACTGTAACAATCCTATCTATAGTAGTGGTAACCCCTTCATACCCCTTGTATGGTAGTATTAATCTCTCAGTATCTCTTCTATGATAGTAGTAGAGTCCTACTGTAGTGTCAGCTATCAGTAGTAGACTGTAATAATCCTATCTATAGTAGTGGTAACCCCTTCATACCCCTTGTATGGTAGTATTAATCTCTCAGTACCTCTTCTATGATAGTAGTAGAGTCCTACTGTAGTGTCAGCGATCAGTAGTAGACTAATAATCCTATCTATAGTAGTGGTAACCCCTTCATACCCCTTGCATGGTAGTATTAATCTCTCAGTATCTCTTCGTATGATAGTAGTAGAGTCCTACTGTCGTGTCAGCTATCAGTAGTAGACTGTAATAATCCTATCTATAGTAGTGGTAACCCCTTCATACCCCTTGTATGGTAGTATTAATCTCTCAGTATCTCTTCTATGATAGTAGTAGAGTCCTACTGTAGTGTCAGCGATCAGTAGTAGACTAATAATCCTATCTATAGTAGTGGTAACCCCTTCATACCCCTTGCATGGTAGTATTAATCTCTCAGTATCTCTTCTATGATAGTAGTAGAGTCCTACTGTAGTGTCAGCGATCAGTAGTAGACTGTAATAATCCTATCTATAGTAGTGGTAACCCCTTCATACCCCTTGTATGGTAGTATTAATCTCTCAGTATCTCTTCTATGATAGTAGTAGAGTCCTACTGTAGTGTCAGCTATCAGTAGTAGACTGTAATAATCCTATCTATAGTAGTGGTAACCCCTTCATACCCCTTGTATGGTAGTATTAATCTCTCAGTATCTCTTCTATGATAGTAGTAGAGTCCTACTGTAGTGTCAGCTATCAGTAGTAGACTGTAATAATCCTATCTATAGTAGTGGTAACCCCTTCATACCCCTTGTATGGTAGTATTAATCTCTCAGTATCTCTTCTATGATAGTAGTAGAGTCCTACTGTAGTGTCAGCCATCAGTAGTAGACTGTAATAATCCTATCTATAGTAGTGGTAACCCCTTCATACCCCTTGTATGGTAGTATTAATCTCTCAGTATCTCTTCTATGATAGTAGTAGAGTCCTACTGTAGTGTCAGCTATCAGTAGTAGACTGTAATAATCCTATCTATAGTAGTGGTAACCCCTTCATACCCCTTGTATGGTAGTATTAATCTCTCAGTACCTCTTCGTATGATAGTAGTAGAGTCCTACTGTAGTGTCAGCGATCAGTAGTAGACTGTAATAATCCTATCTATAGTAGTGGTAACCCCTTCATACCCCTTGTATGGTAGTATTAATCTCTCAGTATCTCTTCTATGATAGTAGTAGAGTCCTACTGTAGTGTCAGCTATCAGTAGTAGACTGTAATAATCCTATCTATAGTAGTGGTAACCCCTTCATACCCCTTGTATGGTAGTATTAATCTCTCAGTATCTCTTCTATGATAGTAGTAGAGTCCTACTGTAGTGTCAGCGATCAGTAGTAGACTGTAATAATCCTATCTATAGTAGTGGTAACCCCTTCATACCCCTTGTATGGTAGTATTAATCTCTCAGTACCTCTTCTATGATAGTAGTAGAGTCCTACTGTAGTGTCAGCTATCAGTAGTAGACTGTAATAATCCTATCTATAGTAGTGGTAACCCCTTCATACCCCTTGTATGGTAGTATTAATCTCTCAGTACCTCTTCTATGATAGTAGTAGAGTCCTACTGTAGTGTCAGCGATCAGTAGTAGACTAATAATCCTATCTATAGTAGTGGTAACCCCTTCATACCCCTTGTATGGTAGTATTAATCTCTCAGTATCTCTTCTATGATAGTAGTAGAGTCCTACTGTAGTGTCAGCTATCAGTAGTAGACTGTAATAATCCTATCTATAGTAGTGGTAACCCCTTCATACCCCTTGTATGGTAGTATTAATCTCTCAGTATCTCTTCTATGATAGTAGTAGAGTCCTACTGTAGTGTCAGCTATCAGTAGTAGACTGTAATAATCCTATCTATAGTAGTGGTAACCCCTTCATACCCCTTGTATGGTAGTATTAATCTCTCAGTATCTCTTCTATGATAGTAGTAGAGTCCTACTGTAGTGTCAGCTATCAGTAGTAGACTGTAATAATCCTATCTATAGTAGTGGTAACCCCTTCATACCCCTTGTATGGTAGTATTAATCTCTCAGTATCTCTTCTATGATAGTAGTAGAGTCCTACTGTAGTGTCAGCGATCAGTAGTAGACTAATAATCCTATCTATAGTAGTGGTAACCCCTTCATACCCCTTGTATGGTAGTATTAATCTCTCAGTATCTCTTCTATGATAGTAGTAGAGTCCTACTGTAGTGTCAGCTATCAGTAGTAGACTGTAATAATCCTATCTATAGTAGTGGTAACCCCTTCATACCCCTTGTATGGTAGTATTAATCTCTCAGTATCTCTTCTATGATAGTAGTAGAGTCCTACTGTAGTGTCAGCTATCAGTAGTAGACTGTAATAATCCTATCTATAGTAGTGGTAACCCCTTCATACCCCTTGTATGGTAGTATTAATCTCTCAGTATCTCTTCTATGATAGTAGTAGAGTCCTACTGTAGTGTCAGCTATCAGTAGTAGACTGTAATAATCCTATCTATAGTAGTGGTAACCCCTTCATACCCCTTGTATGGTAGTATTAATCTCTCAGTATCTCTTCTATGATAGTAGTAGAGTCCTACTGTAGTGTCAGCTATCAGTAGTAGACTGTAATAATCCTATCTATAGTAGTGGTAACCCCTTCATACCCCTTGTATGGTAGTATTAATCTCTCAGTATCTCTTCTATGATAGTAGTAGAGTCCTACTGTAGTGTCAGCGATCAGTAGTAGACTGTAATAATCCTATCTATAGTAGTGGTAACCCCTTCATACCCCTTGTATGGTAGTATTAATCTCTCAGTATCTCTTCTATGATAGTAGTAGAGTCCTACTGTAGTGTCAGCTATCAGTAGTAGACTGTAATAATCCTATCTATAGTAGTGGTAACCCCTTCATACCCCTTGTATGGTAGTATTAATCTCTCAGTATCTCTTCTATGATAGTAGTAGAGTCCTACTGTAGTGTCAGCTATCAGTAGTAGACTGTAATAATCCTATCTATAGTAGTGGTAACCCCTTCATACCCCTTGTATGGTAGTATTAATCTCTCAGTACCTCTTCTATGATAGTAGTAGAGTCCTACTGTAGTGTCAGCGATCAGTAGTAGACTGTAATAATCCTATCTATAGTAGTGGTAACCCCTTCATACCCCTTGTATGGTAGTATTAATCTCTCAGTATCTCTTCTATGATAGTAGTAGAGTCCTACTGTAGTGTCAGCTATCAGTAGTAGACTGTAATAATCCTATCTATAGTAGTGGTAACCCCTTCATACCCCTTGTATGGTAGTATTAATCTCTCAGTATCTCTTCTATGATAGTAGTAGAGTCCTACTGTAGTGTCAGCTATCAGTAGTAGACTGTAATAATCCTATCTATAGTAGTGGTAACCCCTTCATACCCCTTGTATGGTAGTATTAATCTCTCAGTACCTCTTCTATGATAGTAGTAGAGTCCTACTGTAGTGTCAGCGATCAGTAGTAGACTGAATAATCCTATCTATAGTAGTGGTAACCCCTTCATACCCCTTGCATGGTAGTATTAATCTCTCAGTATCTCTTCGTATGATAGTAGTAGAGTCCTACTGTAGTGTCAGCTATCAGTAGTAGACTGTAATAATCCTATCTATAGTAGTGGTAACCCCTTCATACCCCTTGTATGGTAGTATTAATCTCTCAGTATCTCTTCTATGATAGTAGTAGAGTCCTACTGTAGTGTCAGCTATCAGTAGTAGACTGTAATAATCCTATCTATAGTAGTGGTAACCCCTTCATACCCCTTGTATGGTAGTATTAATCTCTCAGTATCTCTTCTATGATAGTAGTAGAGTCCTACTGTAGTGTCAGCGATCAGTAGTAGACTAACAATCCTATCTATAGTAGTGGTAACCCCTTCATACCCCTTGTATGGTAGTATTAATCTCTCAGTATCTCTTCTATGATAGTAGTAGAGTCCTACTGTAGTGTCAGCTATCAGTAGTAGACTGTAATAATCCTATCTATAGTAGTGGTAACCCCTTCATACCCCTTGTATGGTAGTATTAATCTCTCAGTATCTCTTCTATGATAGTAGTAGAGTCCTACTGTAGTGTCAGCTATCAGTAGTAGACTGTAACAATCCTATCTATAGTAGTGGTAACCCCTTCATACCCCTTGTATGGTAGTATTAATCTCTCAGTATCTCTTCTATGATAGTAGTAGAGTCCTACTGTAGTGTCAGCTATCAGTAGTAGACTGTAATAATCCTATCTATAGTAGTGGTAACCCCTTCATACCCCTTGTATGGTAGTATTAATCTCTCAGTATCTCTTCTATGATAGTAGTAGAGTCCTACTGTAGTGTCAGCTATCAGTAGTAGACTTAACAATCCTATCTATAGTAGTGGTAACCCCTTCATACCCCTTGTATGGTAGTATTAATCTCTCAGTATCTCTTCTATGATAGTAGTAGAGTCCTACTGTAGTGTCAGCTATCAGTAGTAGACTGTAATAATCCTATCTATAGTAGTGGTAACCCCTTCATACCCCTTGTATGGTAGTATTAATCTCTCAGTATCTCTTCTATGATAGTAGTAGAGTCCTACTGTAGTGTCAGCGATCAGTAGTAGACTAATAATCCTATCTATAGTAGTGGTAACCCCTTCATACCCCTTGCATGGTAGTATTAATCTCTCAGTATCTCTTCTATGATAGTAGTAGAGTCCTACTGTAGTGTCAGCGATCAGTAGTAGACTGTAATAATCCTATCTATAGTAGTGGTAACCCCTTCATACCCCTTGTATGGTAGTATTAATCTCTCAGTATCTCTTCTATGATAGTAGTAGAGTCCTACTGTAGTGTCAGCTATCAGTAGTAGACTGTAATAATCCTATCTATAGTAGTGGTAACCCCTTCATACCCCTTGTATGGTAGTATTAATCTCTCAGTATCTCTTCTATGATAGTAGTAGAGTCCTACTGTAGTGTCAGCTATCAGTAGTAGACTGTAATAATCCTATCTATAGTAGTGGTAACCCCTTCATACCCCTTGTATGGTAGTATTAATCTCTCAGTATCTCTTCTATGATAGTAGTAGAGTCCTACTGTAGTGTCAGCGATCAGTAGTAGACTGTAATAATCCTATCTATAGTAGTGGTAACCCCTTCATACCCCTTGTATGGTAGTATTAATCTCTCAGTATCTCTTCTATGATAGTAGTAGAGTCCTACTGTAGTGTCAGCTATCAGTAGTAGACTGTAATAATCCTATCTATAGTAGTGGTAACCCCTTCATACCCCTTGTATGGTAGTATTAATCTCTCAGTATCTCTTCTATGATAGTAGTAGAGTCCTACTGTAGTGTCAGCTATCAGTAGTAGACTGTAATAATCCTATCTATAGTAGTGGTAACCCCTTCATACCCCTTGTATGGTAGTATTAATCTCTCAGTACCTCTTCTATGATAGTAGTAGAGTCCTACTGTAGTGTCAGCGATCAGTAGTAGACTAATAATCCTATCTATAGTAGTGGTAACCCCTTCATACCCCTTGCATGGTAGTATTAATCTCTCAGTATCTCTTCTATGATAGTAGTAGAGTCCTACTGTAGTGTCAGCGATCAGTAGTAGACTGTAATAATCCTATCTATAGTAGTGGTAACCCCTTCATACCCCTTGTATGGTAGTATTAATCTCTCAGTATCTCTTCTATGATAGTAGTAGAGTCCTACTGTAGTGTCAGCTATCAGTAGTAGACTGTAATAATCCTATCTATAGTAGTGGTAACCCCTTCATACCCCTTGTATGGTAGTATTAATCTCTCAGTATCTCTTCTATGATAGTAGTAGAGTCCTACTGTAGTGTCAGCTATCAGTAGTAGACTGTAATAATCCTATCTATAGTAGTGGTAACCCCTTCATACCCCTTGTATGGTAGTATTAATCTCTCAGTATCTCTTCTATGATAGTAGTAGAGTCCTACTGTAGTGTCAGCGATCAGTAGTAGACTGTAATAATCCTATCTATAGTAGTGGTAACCCCTTCATACCCCTTGTATGGTAGTATTAATCTCTCAGTATCTCTTCTATGATAGTAGTAGAGTCCTACTGTAGTGTCAGCTATCAGTAGTAGACTGTAATAATCCTATCTATAGTAGTGGTAACCCCTTCATACCCCTTGTATGGTAGTATTAATCTCTCAGTATCTCTTCTATGATAGTAGTAGAGTCCTACTGTAGTGTCAGCTATCAGTAGTAGACTGTAATAATCCTATCTATAGTAGTGGTAACCCCTTCATACCCCTTGTATGGTAGTATTAATCTCTCAGTACCTCTTCTATGATAGTAGTAGAGTCCTACTGTAGTGTCAGCGATCAGTAGTAGACTAATAATCCTATCTATAGTAGTGGTAACCCCTTCATACCCCTTGCATGGTAGTATTAATCTCTCAGTATCTCTTCTATGATAGTAGTAGAGTCCTACTGTAGTGTCAGCGATCAGTAGTAGACTGTAATAATCCTATCTATAGTAGTGGTAACCCCTTCATACCCCTTGTATGGTAGTATTAATCTCTCAGTATCTCTTCTATGATAGTAGTAGAGTCCTACTGTAGTGTCAGCTATCAGTAGTAGACTGTAATAATCCTATCTATAGTAGTGGTAACCCCTTCATACCCCTTGTATGGTAGTATTAATCTCTCAGTATCTCTTCTATGATAGTAGTAGAGTCCTACTGTAGTGTCAGCTATCAGTAGTAGACTGTAATAATCCTATCTATAGTAGTGGTAACCCCTTCATACCCCTTGTATGGTAGTATTAATCTCTCAGTATCTCTTCTATGATAGTAGTAGAGTCCTACTGTAGTGTCAGCTATCAGTAGTAGACTGTAATAATCCTATCTATAGTAGTGGTAACCCCTTCATACCCCTTGCATGGTAGTATTAATCTCTCAGTATCTCTTCGTATGATAGTAGTAGAGTCCTACTGTAGTGTCAGCTATCAGTAGTAGACTGTAATAATCCTATCTATAGTAGTGGTAACCCCTTCATACCCCTTGTATGGTAGTATTAATCTCTCAGTACCTCTTCTATGATAGTAGTAGAGTCCTACTGTAGTGTCAGCTATCAGTAGTAGACTGTAATAATCCTATCTATAGTAGTGGTAACCCCTTCATACCCCTTGTATGGTAGTATTAATCTCTCAGTATCTCTTCTATGATAGTAGTAGAGTCCTACTGTAGTGTCAGCTATCAGTAGTAGACTGTAATAATCCTATCTATAGTAGTGGTAACCCCTTCATACCCCTTGTATGGTAGTATTAATCTCTCAGTATCTCTTCTATGATAGTAGTAGAGTCCTACTGTAGTGTCAGCGATCAGTAGTAGACTAATAATCCTATCTATAGTAGTGGTAACCCCTTCATACCCCTTGCATGGTAGTATTAATCTCTCAGTATCTCTTCGTATGATAGTAGTAGAGTCCTACTGTCGTGTCAGCTATCAGTAGTAGACTGTAATAATCCTATCTATAGTAGTGGTAACCCCTTCATACCCCTTGTATGGTAGTATTAATCTCTCAGTATCTCTTCTATGATAGTAGTAGAGTCCTACTGTAGTGTCAGCTATCAGTAGTAGACTGTAATAATCCTATCTATAGTAGTGGTAACCCCTTCATACCCCTTGTATGGTAGTATTAATCTCTCAGTACCTCTTCTATGATAGTAGTAGAGTCCTACTGTAGTGTCAGCGATCAGTAGTAGACTAACAATCCTATCTATAGTAGTGGTAACCCCTTCATACCCCTTGTATGGTAGTATTAATCTCTCAGTATCTCTTCTATGATAGTAGTAGAGTCCTACTGTAGTGTCAGCGATCAGTAGTAGACTGTAATAATCCTATCTATAGTAGTGGTAACCCCTTCATACCCCTTGTATGGTAGTATTAATCTCTCAGTATCTCTTCTATGATAGTAGTAGAGTCCTACTGTAGTGTCAGCTATCAGTAGTAGACTGTAACAATCCTATCTATAGTAGTGGTAACCCCTTCATACCCCTTGTATGGTAGTATTAATCTCTCAGTATCTCTTCTATGATAGTAGTAGAGTCCTACTGTAGTGTCAGCTATCAGTAGTAGACTGTAATAATCCTATCTATAGTAGTGGTAACCCCTTCATACCCCTTGTATGGTAGTATTAATCTCTCAGTACCTCTTCTATGATAGTAGTAGAGTCCTACTGTAGTGTCAGCGATCAGTAGTAGACTGAATAATCCTATCTATAGTAGTGGTAACCCCTTCATACCCCTTGCATGGTAGTATTAATCTCTCAGTATCTCTTCGTATGATAGTAGTAGAGTCCTACTGTAGTGTCAGCTATCAGTAGTAGACTGTAATAATCCTATCTATAGTAGTGGTAACCCCTTCATACCCCTTGTATGGTAGTATTAATCTCTCAGTATCTCTTCTATGATAGTAGTAGAGTCCTACTGTAGTGTCAGCGATCAGTAGTAGACTAATAATCCTATCTATAGTAGTGGTAACCCCTTCATACCCCTTGCATGGTAGTATTAATCTCTCAGTATCTCTTCTATGATAGTAGTAGAGTCCTACTGTAGTGTCAGCGATCAGTAGTAGACTGTAATAATCCTATCTATAGTAGTGGTAACCCCTTCATACCCCTTGTATGGTAGTATTAATCTCTCAGTATCTCTTCTATGATAGTAGTAGAGTCCTACTGTAGTGTCAGCTATCAGTAGTAGACTGTAATAATCCTATCTATAGTAGTGGTAACCCCTTCATACCCCTTGTATGGTAGTATTAATCTCTCAGTATCTCTTCTATGATAGTAGTAGAGTCCTACTGTAGTGTCAGCGATCAGTAGTAGACTAATAATCCTATCTATAGTAGTGGTAACCCCTTCATACCCCTTGTATGGTAGTATTAATCTCTCAGTATCTCTTCTATGATAGTAGTAGAGTCCTACTGTAGTGTCAGCTATCAGTAGTAGACTGTAATAATCCTATCTATAGTAGTGGTAACCCCTTCATACCCCTTGTATGGTAGTATTAATCTCTCAGTACCTCTTCTATGATAGTAGTAGAGTCCTACTGTAGTGTCAGCTATCAGTAGTAGACTGTAATAATCCTATCTATAGTAGTGGTAACCCCTTCATACCCCTTGTATGGTAGTATTAATCTCTCAGTATCTCTTCGTATGATAGTAGTAGAGTCCTACTGTAGTGTCAGCTATCAGTAGTAGACTGTAATAATCCTATCTATAGTAGTGGTAACCCCTTCATACCCCTTGTATGGTAGTATTAATCTCTCAGTATCTCTTCTATGATAGTAGTAGAGTCCTACTGTAGTGTCAGCTATCAGTAGTAGACTGTAATAATCCTATCTATAGTAGTGGTAACCCCTTCATACCCCTTGTATGGTAGTATTAATCTCTCAGTATCTCTTCTATGATAGTAGTAGAGTCCTACTGTAGTGTCAGCGATCAGTAGTAGACTGAACAATCCTATCTATAGTAGTGGTAACCCCTTCATACCCCTTGTATGGTAGTATTAATCTCTCAGTATCTCTTCTATGATAGTAGTAGAGTCCTACTGTAGTGTCAGCTATCAGTAGTAGACTGTAATAATCCTATCTATAGTAGTGGTAACCCCTTCATACCCCTTGTATGGTAGTATTAATCTCTCAGTATCTCTTCTATGATAGTAGTAGAGTCCTACTGTAGTGTCAGCTATCAGTAGTAGACTAACAATCCTATCTATAGTAGTGGTAACCCCTTCATACCCCTTGTATGGTAGTATTAATCTCTCAGTATCTCTTCTATGATAGTAGTAGAGTCCTACTGTAGTGTCAGCCATCAGTAGTAGACTGTAATAATCCTATCTATAGTAGTGGTAACCCCTTCATACCCCTTGTATGGTAGTATTAATCTCTCAGTATCTCTTCTATGATAGTAGTAGAGTCCTACTGTAGTGTCAGCTATCAGTAGTAGACTGTAACAATCCTATCTATAGTAGTGGTAACCCCTTCATACCCCTTGTATGGTAGTATTAATCTCTCAGTATCTCTTCTATGATAGTAGTAGAGTCCTACTGTAGTGTCAGCTATCAGTAGTAGACTGTAATAATCCTATCTATAGTAGTGGTAACCCCTTCATACCCCTTGTATGGTAGTATTAATCTCTCAGTACCTCTTCTATGATAGTAGTAGAGTCCTACTGTAGTGTCAGCGATCAGTAGTAGACTAATAATCCTATCTATAGTAGTGGTAACCCCTTCATACCCCTTGTATGGTAGTATTAATCTCTCAGTATCTCTTCTATGATAGTAGTAGAGTCCTACTGTAGTGTCAGCGATCAGTAGTAGACTGTAATAATCCTATCTATAGTAGTGGTAACCCCTTCATACCCCTTGTATGGTAGTATTAATCTCTCAGTATCTCTTCTATGATAGTAGTAGAGTCCTACTGTAGTGTCAGCTATCAGTAGTAGACTGTAATAATCCTATCTATAGTAGTGGTAACCCCTTCATACCCCTTGTATGGTAGTATTAATCTCTCAGTATCTCTTCTATGATAGTAGTAGAGTCCTACTGTAGTGTCAGCTATCAGTAGTAGACTGTAATAATCCTATCTATAGTAGTGGTAACCCCTTCATACCCCTTGTATGGTAGTATTAATCTCTCAGTATCTCTTCTATGATAGTAGTAGAGTCCTACTGTAGTGTCAGCTATCAGTAGTAGACTGTAATAATCCTATCTATAGTAGTGGTAACCCCTTCATACCCCTTGTATGGTAGTATTAATCTCTCAGTATCTCTTCTATGATAGTAGTAGAGTCCTACTGTAGTGTCAGCTATCAGTAGTAGACTGTAATAATCCTATCTATAGTAGTGGTAACCCCTTCATACCCCTTGTATGGTAGTATTAATCTCTCAGTATCTCTTCTATGATAGTAGTAGAGTCCTACTGTAGTGTCAGCTATCAGTAGTAGACTGTAATAATCCTATCTATAGTAGTGGTAACCCCTTCATACCCCTTGTATGGTAGTATTAATCTCTCAGTACCTCTTCTATGATAGTAGTAGAGTCCTACTGTAGTGTCAGCTATCAGTAGTAGACTGTAATAATCCTATCTATAGTAGTGGTAACCCCTTCATACCCCTTGTATGGTAGTATTAATCTCTCAGTATCTCTTCTATGATAGTAGTAGAGTCCTACTGTAGTGTCAGCGATCAGTAGTAGACTGTAATAATCCTATCTATAGTAGTGGTAACCCCTTCATACCCCTTGTATGGTAGTATTAATCTCTCAGTATCTCTTCTATGATAGTAGTAGAGTCCTACTGTAGTGTCAGCTATCAGTAGTAGACTGTAATAATCCTATCTATAGTAGTGGTAACCCCTTCATACCCCTTGTATGGTAGTATTAATCTCTCAGTATCTCTTCTATGATAGTAGTAGAGTCCTACTGTAGTGTCAGCTATCAGTAGTAGACTGTAATAATCCTATCTATAGTAGTGGTAACCCCTTCATACCCCTTGTATGGTAGTATTAATCTCTCAGTATCTCTTCTATGATAGTAGTAGAGTCCTACTGTAGTGTCAGCGATCAGTAGTAGACTAATAATCCTATCTATAGTAGTGGTAACCCCTTCATACCCCTTGCATGGTAGTATTAATCTCTCAGTATCTCTTCTATGATAGTAGTAGAGTCCTACTGTAGTGTCAGCTATCAGTAGTAGACTGTAATAATCCTATCTATAGTAGTGGTAACCCCTTCATACCCCTTGTATGGTAGTATTAATCTCTCAGTATCTCTTCTATGATAGTAGTAGAGTCCTACTGTAGTGTCAGCTATCAGTAGTAGACTGTAATAATCCTATCTATAGTAGTGGTAACCCCTTCATACCCCTTGTATGGTAGTATTAATCTCTCAGTATCTCTTCTATGATAGTAGTAGAGTCCTACTGTAGTGTCAGCTATCAGTAGTAGACTGTAATAATCCTATCTATAGTAGTGGTAACCCCTTCATACCCCTTGTATGGTAGTATTAATCTCTCAGTATCTCTTCTATGATAGTAGTAGAGTCCTACTGTAGTGTCAGCGATCAGTAGTAGACTAATAATCCTATCTATAGTAGTGGTAACCCCTTCATACCCCTTGTATGGTAGTATTAATCTCTCAGTATCTCTTCTATGATAGTAGTAGAGTCCTACTGTAGTGTCAGCTATCAGTAGTAGACTGTAATAATCCTATCTATAGTAGTGGTAACCCCTTCATACCCCTTGTATGGTAGTATTAATCTCTCAGTATCTCTTCTATGATAGTAGTAGAGTCCTACTGTAGTGTCAGCTATCAGTAGTAGACTGTAATAATCCTATCTATAGTAGTGGTAACCCCTTCATACCCCTTGTATGGTAGTATTAATCTCTCAGTATCTCTTCTATGATAGTAGTAGAGTCCTACTGTAGTGTCAGCTATCAGTAGTAGACTGTAATAATCCTATCTATAGTAGTGGTAACCCCTTCATACCCCTTGTATGGTAGTATTAATCTCTCAGTATCTCTTCTATGATAGTAGTAGAGTCCTACTGTAGTGTCAGCTATCAGTAGTAGACTGTAACAATCCTATCTATAGTAGTGGTAACCCCTTCATACCCCTTGCATGGTAGTATTAATCTCTCAGTATCTCTTCGTATGATAGTAGTAGAGTCCTACTGTAGTGTCAGCTATCAGTAGTAGACTGTAATAATCCTATCTATAGTAGTGGTAACCCCTTCATACCCCTTGTATGGTAGTATTAATCTCTCAGTACCTCTTCTATGATAGTAGTAGAGTCCTACTGTAGTGTCAGCTATCAGTAGTAGACTGTAATAATCCTATCTATAGTAGTGGTAACCCCTTCATACCCCTTGTATGGTAGTATTAATCTCTCAGTATCTCTTCTATGATAGTAGTAGAGTCCTACTGTAGTGTCAGCTATCAGTAGTAGACTGTAATAATCCTATCTATAGTAGTGGTAACCCCTTCATACCCCTTGTATGGTAGTATTAATCTCTCAGTACCTCTTCTATGATAGTAGTAGAGTCCTACTGTAGTGTCAGCGATCAGTAGTAGACTAATAATCCTATCTATAGTAGTGGTAACCCCTTCATACCCCTTGCATGGTAGTATTAATCTCTCAGTATCTCTTCGTATGATAGTAGTAGAGTCCTACTGTCGTGTCAGCTATCAGTAGTAGACTGTAATAATCCTATCTATAGTAGTGGTAACCCCTTCATACCCCTTGTATGGTAGTATTAATCTCTCAGTATCTCTTCTATGATAGTAGTAGAGTCCTACTGTAGTGTCAGCTATCAGTAGTAGACTGTAATAATCCTATCTATAGTAGTGGTAACCCCTTCATACCCCTTGTATGGTAGTATTAATCTCTCAGTATCTCTTCTATGATAGTAGTAGAGTCCTACTGTAGTGTCAGCGATCAGTAGTAGACTAACAATCCTATCTATAGTAGTGGTAACCCCTTCATACCCCTTGTATGGTAGTATTAATCTCTCAGTATCTCTTCTATGATAGTAGTAGAGTCCTACTGTAGTGTCAGCGATCAGTAGTAGACTGTAATAATCCTATCTATAGTAGTGGTAACCCCTTCATACCCCTTGTATGGTAGTATTAATCTCTCAGTATCTCTTCTATGATAGTAGTAGAGTCCTACTGTAGTGTCAGCTATCAGTAGTAGACTGTAACAATCCTATCTATAGTAGTGGTAACCCCTTCATACCCCTTGTATGGTAGTATTAATCTCTCAGTATCTCTTCTATGATAGTAGTAGAGTCCTACTGTAGTGTCAGCTATCAGTAGTAGACTGTAATAATCCTATCTATAGTAGTGGTAACCCCTTCATACCCCTTGTATGGTAGTATTAATCTCTCAGTACCTCTTCTATGATAGTAGTAGAGTCCTACTGTAGTGTCAGCGATCAGTAGTAGACTAATAATCCTATCTATAGTAGTGGTAACCCCTTCATACCCCTTGCATGGTAGTATTAATCTCTCAGTATCTCTTCGTATGATAGTAGTAGAGTCCTACTGTCGTGTCAGCTATCAGTAGTAGACTGTAATAATCCTATCTATAGTAGTGGTAACCCCTTCATACCCCTTGTATGGTAGTATTAATCTCTCAGTATCTCTTCTATGATAGTAGTAGAGTCCTACTGTAGTGTCAGCGATCAGTAGTAGACTAATAATCCTATCTATAGTAGTGGTAACCCCTTCATACCCCTTGTATGGTAGTATTAATCTCTCAGTATCTCTTCTATGATAGTAGTAGAGTCCTACTGTAGTGTCAGCGATCAGTAGTAGACTGTAATAATCCTATCTATAGTAGTGGTAACCCCTTCATACCCCTTGTATGGTAGTATTAATCTCTCAGTATCTCTTCTATGATAGTAGTAGAGTCCTACTGTAGTGTCAGCTATCAGTAGTAGACTGTAATAATCCTATCTATAGTAGTGGTAACCCCTTCATACCCCTTGTATGGTAGTATTAATCTCTCAGTATCTCTTCTATGATAGTAGTAGAGTCCTACTGTAGTGTCAGCTATCAGTAGTAGACTGTAATAATCCTATCTATAGTAGTGGTAACCCCTTCATACCCCTTGTATGGTAGTATTAATCTCTCAGTATCTCTTCTATGATAGTAGTAGAGTCCTACTGTAGTGTCAGCCATCAGTAGTAGACTGTAATAATCCTATCTATAGTAGTGGTAACCCCTTCATACCCCTTGTATGGTAGTATTAATCTCTCAGTATCTCTTCTATGATAGTAGTAGAGTCCTACTGTAGTGTCAGCTATCAGTAGTAGACTGTAATAATCCTATCTATAGTAGTGGTAACCCCTTCATACCCCTTGTATGGTAGTATTAATCTCTCAGTACCTCTTCTATGATAGTAGTAGAGTCCTACTGTAGTGTCAGCGATCAGTAGTAGACTGTAATAATCCTATCTATAGTAGTGGTAACCCCTTCATACCCCTTGTATGGTAGTATTAATCTCTCAGTATCTCTTCTATGATAGTAGTAGAGTCCTACTGTAGTGTCAGCTATCAGTAGTAGACTGTAATAATCCTATCTATAGTAGTGGTAACCCCTTCATACCCCTTGTATGGTAGTATTAATCTCTCAGTATCTCTTCTATGATAGTAGTAGAGTCCTACTGTAGTGTCAGCTATCAGTAGTAGACTGTAATAATCCTATCTATAGTAGTGGTAACCCCTTCATACCCCTTGTATGGTAGTATTAATCTCTCAGTATCTCTTCTATGATAGTAGTAGAGTCCTACTGTAGTGTCAGCTATCAGTAGTAGACTGTAATAATCCTATCTATAGTAGTGGTAACCCCTTCATACCCCTTGTATGGTAGTATTAATCTCTCAGTATCTCTTCTATGATAGTAGTAGAGTCCTACTGTAGTGTCAGCTATCAGTAGTAGACTGTAATAATCCTATCTATAGTAGTGGTAACCCCTTCATACCCCTTGTATGGTAGTATTAATCTCTCAGTACCTCTTCTATGATAGTAGTAGAGTCCTACTGTAGTGTCAGCTATCAGTAGTAGACTGTAATAATCCTATCTATAGTAGTGGTAACCCCTTCATACCCCTTGTATGGTAGTATTAATCTCTCAGTATCTCTTCTATGATAGTAGTAGAGTCCTACTGTAGTGTCAGCTATCAGTAGTAGACTGTAATAATCCTATCTATAGTAGTGGTAACCCCTTCATACCCCTTGTATGGTAGTATTAATCTCTCAGTATCTCTTCTATGATAGTAGTAGAGTCCTACTGTAGTGTCAGCTATCAGTAGTAGACTGTAATAATCCTATCTATAGTAGTGGTAACCCCTTCATACCCCTTGTATGGTAGTATTAATCTCTCAGTATCTCTTCTATGATAGTAGTAGAGTCCTACTGTAGTGTCAGCTATCAGTAGTAGACTGTAATAATCCTATCTATAGTAGTGGTAACCCCTTCATACCCCTTGTATGGTAGTATTAATCTCTCAGTATCTCTTCTATGATAGTAGTAGAGTCCTACTGTAGTGTCAGCTATCAGTAGTAGACTGTAATAATCCTATCTATAGTAGTGGTAACCCCTTCATACCCCTTGTATGGTAGTATTAATCTCTCAGTATCTCTTCTATGATAGTAGTAGAGTCCTACTGTAGTGTCAGCTATCAGTAGTAGACTGTAATAATCCTATCTATAGTAGTGGTAACCCCTTCATACCCCTTGTATGGTAGTATTAATCTCTCAGTATCTCTTCTATGATAGTAGTAGAGTCCTACTGTAGTGTCAGCTATCAGTAGTAGACTGTAATAATCCTATCTATAGTAGTGGTAACCCCTTCATACCCCTTGTATGGTAGTATTAATCTCTCAGTATCTCTTCTATGATAGTAGTAGAGTCCTACTGTAGTGTCAGCTATCAGTAGTAGACTGTAATAATCCTATCTATAGTAGTGGTAACCCCTTCATACCCCTTGTATGGTAGTATTAATCTCTCAGTATCTCTTCTATGATAGTAGTAGAGTCCTACTGTAGTGTCAGCTATCAGTAGTAGACTGTAATAATCCTATCTATAGTAGTGGTAACCCCTTCATACCCCTTGTATGGTAGTATTAATCTCTCAGTATCTCTTCTATGATAGTAGTAGAGTCCTACTGTAGTGTCAGCTATCAGTAGTAGACTGTAATAATCCTATCTATAGTAGTGGTAACCCCTTCATACCCCTTGTATGGTAGTATTAATCTCTCAGTATCTCTTCTATGATAGTAGTAGAGTCCTACTGTAGTGTCAGCTATCAGTAGTAGACTGTAATAATCCTATCTATAGTAGTGGTAACCCCTTCATACCCCTTGTATGGTAGTATTAATCTCTCAGTATCTCTTCTATGATAGTAGTAGAGTCCTACTGTAGTGTCAGCTATCAGTAGTAGACTGTAATAATCCTATCTATAGTAGTGGTAACCCCTTCATACCCCTTGTATGGTAGTATTAATCTCTCAGTATCTCTTCTATGATAGTAGTAGAGTCCTACTGTAGTGTCAGCTATCAGTAGTAGACTGTAATAATCCTATCTATAGTAGTGGTAACCCCTTCATACCCCTTGTATGGTAGTATTAATCTCTCAGTATCTCTTCTATGATAGTAGTAGAGTCCTACTGTAGTGTCAGCTATCAGTAGTAGACTGTAATAATCCTATCTATAGTAGTGGTAACCCCTTCATACCCCTTGTATGGTAGTATTAATCTCTCAGTACCTCTTCTATGATAGTAGTAGAGTCCTACTGTAGTGTCAGCGATCAGTAGTAGACTGTAATAATCCTATCTATAGTAGTGGTAACCCCTTCATACCCCTTGCATGGTAGTATTAATCTCTCAGTATCTCTTCGTATGATAGTAGTAGAGTCCTACTGTAGTGTCAGCTATCAGTAGTAGACTGTAATAATCCTATCTATAGTAGTGGTAACCCCTTCATACCCCTTGTATGGTAGTATTAATCTCTCAGTATCTCTTCTATGATAGTAGTAGAGTCCTACTGTAGTGTCAGCTATCAGTAGTAGACTGTAATAATCCTATCTATAGTAGTGGTAACCCCTTCATACCCCTTGTATGGTAGTATTAATCTCTCAGTATCTCTTCTATGATAGTAGTAGAGTCCTACTGTAGTGTCAGCGATCAGTAGTAGACTGTAATAATCCTATCTATAGTAGTGGTAACCCCTTCATACCCCTTGTATGGTAGTATTAATCTCTCAGTATCTCTTCTATGATAGTAGTAGAGTCCTACTGTAGTGTCAGCTATCAGTAGTAGACTGTAATAATCCTATCTATAGTAGTGGTAACCCCTTCATACCCCTTGTATGGTAGTATTAATCTCTCAGTATCTCTTCTATGATAGTAGTAGAGTCCTACTGTAGTGTCAGCTATCAGTAGTAGACTGTAACAATCCTATCTATAGTAGTGGTAACCCCTTCATACCCCTTGTATGGTAGTATTAATCTCTCAGTATCTCTTCTATGATAGTAGTAGAGTCCTACTGTAGTGTCAGCTATCAGTAGTAGACTGTAATAATCCTATCTATAGTAGTGGTAACCCCTTCATACCCCTTGTATGGTAGTATTAATCTCTCAGTATCTCTTCTATGATAGTAGTAGAGTCCTACTGTAGTGTCAGCTATCAGTAGTAGACTGTAATAATCCTATCTATAGTAGTGGTAACCCCTTCATACCCCTTGTATGGTAGTATTAATCTCTCAGTATCTCTTCTATGATAGTAGTAGAGTCCTACTGTAGTGTCAGCGATCAGTAGTAGACTGTAATAATCCTATCTATAGTAGTGGTAACCCCTTCATACCCCTTGTATGGTAGTATTAATCTCTCAGTATCTCTTCTATGATAGTAGTAGAGTCCTACTGTAGTGTCAGCGATCAGTAGTAGACTGTAATAATCCTATCTATAGTAGTGGTAACCCCTTCATACCCCTTGTATGGTAGTATTAATCTCTCAGTATCTCTTCTATGATAGTAGTAGAGTCCTACTGTAGTGTCAGCTATCAGTAGTAGACTGTAATAATCCTATCTATAGTAGTGGTAACCCCTTCATACCCCTTGTATGGTAGTATTAATCTCTCAGTATCTCTTCTATGATAGTAGTAGAGTCCTACTGTAGTGTCAGCTATCAGTAGTAGACTGTAATAATCCTATCTATAGTAGTGGTAACCCCTTCATACCCCTTGTATGGTAGTATTAATCTCTCAGTATCTCTTCTATGATAGTAGTAGAGTCCTACTGTAGTGTCAGCTATCAGTAGTAGACTGTAATAATCCTATCTATAGTAGTGGTAACCCCTTCATACCCCTTGTATGGTAGTATTAATCTCTCAGTATCTCTTCTATGATAGTAGTAGAGTCCTACTGTAGTGTCAGCTATCAGTAGTAGACTGTAATAATCCTATCTATAGTAGTGGTAACCCCTTCATACCCCTTGTATGGTAGTATTAATCTCTCAGTATCTCTTCTATGATAGTAGTAGAGTCCTACTGTAGTGTCAGCTATCAGTAGTAGACTGTAATAATCCTATCTATAGTAGTGGTAACCCCTTCATACCCCTTGTATGGTAGTATTAATCTCTCAGTATCTCTTCTATGATAGTAGTAGAGTCCTACTGTAGTGTCAGCTATCAGTAGTAGACTGTAATAATCCTATCTATAGTAGTGGTAACCCCTTCATACCCCTTGTATGGTAGTATTAATCTCTCAGTATCTCTTCTATGATAGTAGTAGAGTCCTACTGTAGTGTCAGCTATCAGTAGTAGACTGTAATAATCCTATCTATAGTAGTGGTAACCCCTTCATACCCCTTGTATGGTAGTATTAATCTCTCAGTATCTCTTCTATGATAGTAGTAGAGTCCTACTGTAGTGTCAGCTATCAGTAGTAGACTGTAATAATCCTATCTATAGTAGTGGTAACCCCTTCATACCCCTTGTATGGTAGTATTAATCTCTCAGTATCTCTTCTATGATAGTAGTAGAGTCCTACTGTAGTGTCAGCTATCAGTAGTAGACTGTAATAATCCTATCTATAGTAGTGGTAACCCCTTCATACCCCTTGTATGGTAGTATTAATCTCTCAGTACCTCTTCTATGATAGTAGTAGAGTCCTACTGTAGTGTCAGCTATCAGTAGTAGACTGTAATAATCCTATCTATAGTAGTGGTAACCCCTTCATACCCCTTGTATGGTAGTATTAATCTCTCAGTATCTCTTCTATGATAGTAGTAGAGTCCTACTGTAGTGTCAGCTATCAGTAGTAGACTGTAATAATCCTATCTATAGTAGTGGTAACCCCTTCATACCCCTTGTATGGTAGTATTAATCTCTCAGTATCTCTTCTATGATAGTAGTAGAGTCCTACTGTAGTGTCAGCTATCAGTAGTAGACTGTAATAATCCTATCTATAGTAGTGGTAACCCCTTCATACCCCTTGTATGGTAGTATTAATCTCTCAGTATCTCTTCTATGATAGTAGTAGAGTCCTACTGTAGTGTCAGCTATCAGTAGTAGACTGTAATAATCCTATCTATAGTAGTGGTAACCCCTTCATACCCCTTGTATGGTAGTATTAATCTCTCAGTATCTCTTCTATGATAGTAGTAGAGTCCTACTGTAGTGTCAGCTATCAGTAGTAGACTGTAATAATCCTATCTATAGTAGTGGTAACCCCTTCATACCCCTTGTATGGTAGTATTAATCTCTCAGTATCTCTTCGTATGATAGTAGTAGAGTCCTACTGTAGTGTCAGCCATCAGTAGTAGACTGTAATAATCCTATCTATAGTAGTGGTAACCCCTTCATACCCCTTGTATGGTAGTATTAATCTCTCAGTATCTCTTCTATGATAGTAGTAGAGTCCTACTGTAGTGTCAGCTATCAGTAGTAGACTGTAATAATCCTATCTATAGTAGTGGTAACCCCTTCATACCCCTTGTATGGTAGTATTAATCTCTCAGTATCTCTTCTATGATAGTAGTAGAGTCCTACTGTAGTGTCAGCGATCAGTAGTAGACTGTAATAATCCTATCTATAGTAGTGGTAACCCCTTCATACCCCTTGTATGGTAGTATTAATCTCTCAGTATCTCTTCTATGATAGTAGTAGAGTCCTACTGTAGTGTCAGCTATCAGTAGTAGACTGTAATAATCCTATCTATAGTAGTGGTAACCCCTTCATACCCCTTGTATGGTAGTATTAATCTCTCAGTATCTCTTCTATGATAGTAGTAGAGTCCTACTGTAGTGTCAGCTATCAGTAGTAGACTGTAATAATCCTATCTATAGTAGTGGTAACCCCTTCATACCCCTTGTATGGTAGTATTAATCTCTCAGTATCTCTTCTATGATAGTAGTAGAGTCCTACTGTAGTGTCAGCTATCAGTAGTAGACTGTAATAATCCTATCTATAGTAGTGGTAACCCCTTCATACCCCTTGTATGGTAGTATTAATCTCTCAGTATCTCTTCTATGATAGTAGTAGAGTCCTACTGTAGTGTCAGCTATCAGTAGTAGACTGTAATAATCCTATCTATAGTAGTGGTAACCCCTTCATACCCCTTGTATGGTAGTATTAATCTCTCAGTACCTCTTCTATGATAGTAGTAGAGTCCTACTGTAGTGTCAGCTATCAGTAGTAGACTGTAATAATCCTATCTATAGTAGTGGTAACCCCTTCATACCCCTTGTATGGTAGTATTAATCTCTCAGTATCTCTTCTATGATAGTAGTAGAGTCCTACTGTAGTGTCAGCTATCAGTAGTAGACTGTAATAATCCTATCTATAGTAGTGGTAACCCCTTCATACCCCTTGTATGGTAGTATTAATCTCTCAGTATCTCTTCTATGATAGTAGTAGAGTCCTACTGTAGTGTCAGCTATCAGTAGTAGACTAACAATCCTATCTATAGTAGTGGTAACCCCTTCATACCCCTTGCATGGTAGTATTAATCTCTCAGTATCTCTTCTATGATAGTAGTAGAGTCCTACTGTAGTGTCAGCTATCAGTAGTAGACTGTAATAATCCTATCTATAGTAGTGGTAACCCCTTCATACCCCTTGTATGGTAGTATTAATCTCTCAGTATCTCTTCTATGATAGTAGTAGAGTCCTACTGTAGTGTCAGCTATCAGTAGTAGACTGTAATAATCCTATCTATAGTAGTGGTAACCCCTTCATACCCCTTGTATGGTAGTATTAATCTCTCAGTATCTCTTCTATGATAGTAGTAGAGTCCTACTGTAGTGTCAGCTATCAGTAGTAGACTAACAATCCTATCTATAGTAGTGGTAACCCCTTCATACCCCTTGCATGGTAGTATTAATCTCTCAGTATCTCTTCTATGATAGTAGTAGAGTCCTACTGTAGTGTCAGCTATCAGTAGTAGACTGTAATAATCCTATCTATAGTAGTGGTAACCCCTTCATACCCCTTGTATGGTAGTATTAATCTCTCAGTACCTCTTCTATGATAGTAGTAGAGTCCTACTGTAGTGTCAGCTATCAGTAGTAGACTGTAATAATCCTATCTATAGTAGTGGTAACCCCTTCATACCCCTTGTATGGTAGTATTAATCTCTCAGTATCTCTTCTATGATAGTAGTAGAGTCCTACTGTAGTGTCAGCTATCAGTAGTAGACTGTAATAATCCTATCTATAGTAGTGGTAACCCCTTCATACCCCTTGGATGGTAGTATTAATCTCTCAGTACCTCTTCTATGATAGTAGTAGAGTCCTACTGTAGTGTCAGCGATCAGTAGTAGACTGTAATAATCCTATCTATAGTAGTGGTAACCCCTTCATACCCCTTGCATGGTAGTATTAATCTCTCAGTATCTCTTCGTATGATAGTAGTAGAGTCCTACTGTAGTGTCAGCTATCAGTAGTAGACTGTAATAATCCTATCTATAGTAGTGGTAACCCCTTCATACCCCTTGTATGGTAGTATTAATCTCTCAGTATCTCTTCTATGATAGTAGTAGAGTCCTACTGTAGTGTCAGCTATCAGTAGTAGACTGTAATAATCCTATCTATAGTAGTGGTAACCCCTTCATACCCCTTGTATGGTAGTATTAATCTCTCAGTACCTCTTCTATGATAGTAGTAGAGTCCTACTGTAGTGTCAGCGATCAGTAGTAGACTAACAATCCTATCTATAGTAGTGGTAACCCCTTCATACCCCTTGTATGGTAGTATTAATCTCTCAGTATCTCTTCTATGATAGTAGTAGAGTCCTACTGTAGTGTCAGCGATCAGTAGTAGACTGTAATAATCCTATCTATAGTAGTGGTAACCCCTTCATACCCCTTGTATGGTAGTATTAATCTCTCAGTATCCCTTCTATGATAGTAGTAGAGTCCTACTGTAGTGTCAGCTATCAGTAGTAGACTAACAATCCTATCTATAGTAGTGGTAACCCCTTCATACCCCTTGTATGGTAGTATTAATCTCTCAGTATCTCTTCTATGATAGTAGTAGAGTCCTACTGTAGTGTCAGCTATCAGTAGTAGACTGTAATAATCCTATCTATAGTAGTGGTAACCCCTTCATACCCCTTGGATGGTAGTATTAATCTCTCAGTACCTCTTCTATGATAGTAGTAGAGTCCTACTGTAGTGTCAGCGATCAGTAGTAGACTAATAATCCTATCTATAGTAGTGGTAACCCCTTCATACCCCTTGTATGGTAGTATTAATCTCTCAGTATCTCTTCTATGATAGTAGTAGAGTCCTACTGTAGTGTCAGCGATCAGTAGTAGACTAATAATCCTATCTATAGTAGTGGTAACCCCTTCATACCCCTTGCATGGTAGTATTAATCTCTCAGTATCTCTTCTATGATAGTAGTAGAGTCCTACTGTAGTGTCAGCGATCAGTAGTAGACTGTAATAATCCTATCTATAGTAGTGGTAACCCCTTCATACCCCTTGTATGGTAGTATTAATCTCTCAGTATCTCTTCTATGATAGTAGTAGAGTCCTACTGTAGTGTCAGCTATCAGTAGTAGACTGTAATAATCCTATCTATAGTAGTGGTAACCCCTTCATACCCCTTGTATGGTAGTATTAATCTCTCAGTATCTCTTCTATGATAGTAGTAGAGTCCTACTGTAGTGTCAGCTATCAGTAGTAGACTGTAATAATCCTATCTATAGTAGTGGTAACCCCTTCATACCCCTTGTATGGTAGTATTAATCTCTCAGTATCTCTTCTATGATAGTAGTAGAGTCCTACTGTAGTGTCAGCCATCAGTAGTAGACTGTAATAATCCTATCTATAGTAGTGGTAACCCCTTCATACCCCTTGTATGGTAGTATTAATCTCTCAGTATCTCTTCTATGATAGTAGTAGAGTCCTACTGTAGTGTCAGCTATCAGTAGTAGACTGTAATAATCCTATCTATAGTAGTGGTAACCCCTTCATACCCCTTGTATGGTAGTATTAATCTCTCAGTACCTCTTCGTTGATAGTAGTAGAGTCCTACTGTAGTGTCAGCGATCAGTAGTAGACTGTAATAATCCTATCTATAGTAGTGGTAACCCCTTCATACCCCTTGTATGGTAGTATTAATCGCTCAGTATCTCTTCTATGATAGTAGTAGAGTCCTACTGTAGTGTCAGCTATCAGTAGTAGACTGTAATAATCCTATCTATAGTAGTGGTAACCCCTTCATACCCCTTGTATGGTAGTATTAATCTCTCAGTATCTCTTCTATGATAGTAGTAGAGTCCTACTGTAGTGTCAGCTATCAGTAGTAGACTGTAATAATCCTATCTATAGTAGTGGTAACCCCTTCATACCCCTTGTATGGTAGTATTAATCGCTCAGTATCTCTTCTATGATAGTAGTAGAGTCCTACTGTAGTGTCAGCGATCAGTAGTAGACTAATAATCCTATCTATAGTAGTGGTAACCCCTTCATACCCCTTGTATGGTAGTATTAATCCCTCAGTATCTCTTCTATGATAGTAGTAGAGTCCTACTGTAGTGTCAGCTATCAGTAGTAGACTGTAATAATCCTATCTATAGTAGTGGTAACCCCTTCATACCCCTTGTATGGTAGTATTAATCTCTCAGTACCTCTTCTATGATAGTAGTAGAGTCCTACTGTAGTGTCAGCTATCAGTAGTAGACTGTAATAATCCTATCTATAGTAGTGGTAACCCCTTCATACCCCTTGTATGGTAGTATTAATCTCTCAGTATCTCTTCTATGATAGTAGTAGAGTCCTACTGTAGTGTCAGCTATCAGTAGTAGACTGTAATAATCCTATCTATAGTAGTGGTAACCCCTTCATACCCCTTGTATGGTAGTATTAATCTCTCAGTATCTCTTCTATGATAGTAGTAGAGTCCTACTGTAGTGTCAGCTATCAGTAGTAGACTGTAATAATCCTATCTATAGTAGTGGTAACCCCTTCATACCCCTTGTATGGTAGTATTAATCTCTCAGTATCTCTTCTATGATAGTAGTAGAGTCCTACTGTAGTGTCAGCGATCAGTAGTAGACTAACAATCCTATCTATAGTAGTGGTAACCCCTTCATACCCCTTGTATGGTAGTATTAATCGCTCAGTATCTCTTCTATGATAGTAGTAGAGTCCTACTGAAGTATCAGCCATCAGTAGTAGACTGTAATAATCCTATCTATAGTAGTGGTAACCCCTTCATACCCCTTGTATGGTAGTATTAATCTCTCAGTACCTCTTCTATGATAGTAGTAGAGTCCTACTGTAGTGTCAGCTATCAGTAGTAGACTAATAATCCTATCTATAGTAGTGGTAACCCCTTCATACCCCTTGTATGGTAGTATTAATCTCTCAGTATCTCTTCTATGATAGTAGTAGAGTCCTACTGTAGTGTCAGCTATCAGTAGTAGGCTGAACAATCCTATCTATAGTAGTGGTAACCCCTTCATACCCCTTGAATGGTAGTATTAATCTCTCAGTATCTCTTCTATGATAGTAGTAGAGTCCTACTGTAGTGTCAGCTATCAGTAGTAGACTGTAATAATCCTATCTATAGTAGTGGTAACCCCTTCATACCCCTTGTATGGTAGTATTAATCTCTCAGTACCTCTTCGTATGATAGTAGTAGAGTCCTACTGTAGTGTCAGCGATCAGTAGTAGACTGTAACAATCCTATCTATAGTAGTGGTAACCCCTTCATACCCCTTGTATGGTAGTATTAATCTCTCAGTATCTCTTCTATGATAGTAGTAGAGTCCTACTGTAGTGTCAGCTATCAGTAGTAGACTGTAATAATCCTATCTATAGTAGTGGTAACCCCTTCATACCCCTTGTATGGTAGTATTAATCTCTCAGTATCTCTTCTATGATAGTAGTAGAGTCCTACTGTAGTGTCAGCTATCAGTAGTAGACTGTAATAATCCTATCTATAGTAGTGGTAACCCCTTCATACCCCTTGTATGGTAGTATTAATCTCTCAGTACCTCTTCGTATGATAGTAGTAGAGTCCTACTGTAGTGTCAGCGATCAGTAGTAGACTGTAACAATCCTATCTATAGTAGTGGTAACCCCTTCATACCCCTTGTATGGTAGTATTAATCTCTCAGTATCTCTTCTATGATAGTAGTAGAGTCCTACTGTAGTGTCAGCTATCAGTAGTAGACTGTAATAATCCTATCTATAGTAGTGGTAACCCCTTCATACCCCTTGTATGGGAGTATTAATCTCTCAGTATCTCTTCTATGATAGTAGTAGAGTCCTACTGTAGTGTCAGCTATCAGTAGTAGACTGAACAATCCTATCTATAGTAGTGGTAACCCCTTCATACCCCTTGTATGGTAGTATTAATCTCTCAGTATCTCTTCTATGATAGTAGTAGAGTCCTACTGTAGTGTCAGCTATCAGTAGTAGACTAACAATCCTATCTATAGTAGTGGTAACCCCTTCATACCCCTTGTATGGTAGTATTAATCTCTCAGTATCTCTTCTATGATAGTAGTAGAGTCCTACTGTAGTGTCAGCTATCAGTAGTAGACTGTAATAATCCTATCTATAGTAGTGGTAACCCCTTCATACCCCTTGTATGGTAGTATTAATCTCTCAGTATCTCTTCTATGATAGTAGTAGAGTCCTACTGTAGTGTCAGCGATCAGTAGTAGACTGTAATAATCCTATCTATAGTAGTGGTAACCCCTTCATCCCCCTTGAATGGTAGTATTAATCTCTCAGTACCTCTTCGTTGATAGTAGTAGAGTCCTACTCTAGTGTCAGCCATCAGTAGTAGACTGTAATAATCCTATCTATAGTAGTGGTAACCCCTTCATCCCCCTTGAATGGTAGTATTAATCTCTCAGTACCTCTTCTATGATAGTAGTAGAGTCCTACTGTAGTGTCAGCGATCAGTAGTAGACTAACAATGCTATCTATAGTAGTGGTAACCCCTTCATACCCCTTGTATGGTAGTATTAATCTCTCAGTATCTCTTCTATGATAGTAGTAGAGTCCTACTGTAGTGTCAGCGATCAGTAGTAGACTAACAATCCTATCTATAGTAGTGGTAACCCCTTCATACCCCTTGCATGGTAGTATTAATCTCTCAGTATCTCTTCTATGATAGTAGTAGAGTCCTACTATAGTGTCAGCCATCAGTAGTAGACTAACAATCCTATCTATAGTAGTGGTAACCCCTTCATACCCCTTGTATGGTAGTATTAATCTCTCAGTACCTCTTCTATGATAGTAGTAGAGTCCTACTGTAGTGTCAGCGATCAGTAGTAGACTGTAATAATCCTATCTATAGTAGTGGTAACCCCTTCATACCCCTTGTATGGGAGTATTAATCTCTCAGTATCTCTTCTATGATAGTAGTAGAGTCCTACTCTAGTGTCAGCCATCAGTAGTAGACTAACAATCCTATCTATAGTAGTGGTAACCCCTTCATACCCCTTGTATGGTAGTATTAATCTCTCAGTATCTCTTCTATGATAGTAGTAGAGTCCTACTGTAGTGTCAGCTATCAGTAGTAGACTAACAATCCTATCTATAGTAGTGGTAACCCCTTCATACCCCTTGTATGGTAGTATTAATCTCTCAGTATCTCTTCTATGATAGTAGTAGAGTCCTACTGTAGTGTCAGCCATCAGTAGTAGACTAACAATCCTATCTATAGTAGTGGTAACCCCTTCATACCCCTTGTATGGTAGTATTAATCTCTCAGTATCTCTTCTATGATAGTAGTAGAGTCCTACTGTAGTGTCAGCTATCAGTAGTAGACTGTAATAATCCTATCTATAGTAGTGGTAACCCCTTCATACCCCTTGTATGGTAGTATTAATCTCTCAGTACCTCTTCTATGATAGTAGTAGAGTCCTACTATAGTGTCAGCGATCAGTAGTAGACTGTAATAATCCTATCTATAGTAGTGGTAACCCCTTCATACCCCTTGTATGGTAGTATTAATCTCTCAGTATCTCTTCTATGATAGTAGTAGAGTCCTACTGTAGTGTCAGCTATCAGTAGTAGACTAACAATCCTATCTATAGTAGTGGTAACCCCTTCATACCCCTTGCATGGTAGTATTAATCTCTCAGTATCTCTTCTATGATAGTAGTAGAGTCCTACTATAGTGTCAGCCATCAGTAGTAGACTAACAATCCTATCTATAGTAGTGGTAACCTCTTCATACCCCTTGTATGGTAGTATTAATCTCTCAGTATCTCTTCTATGATAGTAGTAGAGTCCTACTGTAGTGTCAGCTATCAGTAGTAGACTAACAATCCTATCTATAGTAGTGGTAACCCCTTCATACCCCTTGAATGGCAGTGTCAAACCCTCAGTACCTCTTCCGTGATAGTAGTAGAGTCCTACTGTAGTGTCAGCTATCAGTAGTAGACTAACAATCCTATCTATAGTAGTGGTAACCCCTTCATACCCCTTGTATGGGAGTATTAATCTCTCAGTATCTCTTCTATGATAGTAGTAGAGTCCTACTCTAGTGTCAGCCATCAGTAGTAGACTAACAATCCTATCTATAGTAGTGGTAACCCCTTCATACCCCTTGTATGGTAGTATTAATCTCTCAGTATCTCTTCTATGATAGTAGTAGAGTCCTACTGTAGTGTCAGCTATCAGTAGTAGACTAACAATCCTATCTATAGTAGTGGTAACCCCTTCATACCCCTTGTATGGTAGTATTAATCTCTCAGTATCTCTTCTATGATAGTAGTAGAGTCCTACTGTAGTGTCAGCCATCAGTAGTAGACTAACAATCCTATCTATAGTAGTGGTAACCCCTTCATACCCCTTGTATGGTAGTATTAATCTCTCAGTATCTCTTCTATGATAGTAGTAGAGTCCTACTGTAGTGTCAGCTATCAGTAGTAGACTGTAATAATCCTATCTATAGTAGTGGTAACCCCTTCATACCCCTTGTATGGTAGTATTAATCTCTCAGTACCTCTTCTATGATAGTAGTAGAGTCCTACTATAGTGTCAGCGATCAGTAGTAGACTGTAACAATCCTATCTATAGTAGTGGTAACCCCTTCATACCCCTTGTATGGTAGTATTAATCTCTCAGTATCTCTTCTATGATAGTAGTAGAGTCCTACTGTAGTGTCAGCTATCAGTAGTAGACTGTAATAATCCTATCTATAGTAGTGGTAACCCCTTCATACCCCTTGTATGGTAGTATTAATCTCTCAGTATCTCTTCTATGATAGTAGTAGAGTCCTACTGTAGTGTCAGCTATCAGTAGTAGACTAACAATCCTATCTATAGTAGTGGTAACCCCTTCATACCCCTTGTATGGCAGTATTAATCTCTCAGTATCTCTTCTATGATAGTAGTAGAGTCCTACTGTAGTGTCAGCTATCAGTAGTAGACTGTAATAATCCTATCTATAGTAGTGGTAACCCCCTCATACCCCTTGTATGGTAGTATTAATCTCTCAGTATCTCTTCTATGATAGTAGTAGAGTCCTACTGTAGTGTCAGCGATCAGTAGTAGACTGTAACAATCCTATCTATAGTAGTGGTAACCCCTTCATACCCCTTGTATGGTAGTATTAATCTCTCAGTACCTCTTCTATGATAGTAGTAGAGTCCTACTATAGTGTCAGCGATCAGTAGTAGACTGTAATAATCCTATCTATAGTAGTGGTAACCCCTTCATACCCCTTGCATGGTAGTATTAATCTCTCAGTATCTCTTCTATGATAGTAGTAGAGTCCTACTGTAGTGTCAGCTATCAGTAGTAGACTGTAATAATCCTATCTATAGTAGTGGTAACCCCTTCATACCCCTTGTATGGTAGTATTAATCTCTCAGTATCTCTTCTATGATAGTAGTAGAGTCCTACTGTAGTGTCAGCTATCAGTAGTAGACTAACAATCCTATCTATAGTAGTGGTAACCCCTTCATACCCCTTGTATGGTAGTATTAATCTCTCAGTATCTCTTCTATGATAGTAGTAGAGTCCTACTGTAGTGTCAGCGATCAGTAGTAGACTGTAATAATCCTATCTATAGTAGTGGTAACCCCTTCATACCCCTTGTATGGTAGTATTAATCTCTCAGTATCTCTTCTATGATAGTAGTAGAGTCCTACTGTAGTGTCAGCGATCAGTAGTAGACTGTAATAATCCTATCTATAGTAGTGGTAACCCCTTCATACCCCTTGTATGGTAGTATTAATCTCTCAGTATCTCTTCTATGATAGTAGTAGAGTCCTACTGTAGTGTCAGCGATCAGTAGTAGACTGTAATAATCCTATCTATAGTAGTGGTAACCCCTTCATACCCCTTGTATGGTAGTATTAATCTCTCAGTACCTCTTCTATGATAGTAGTAGAGTCCTACTGTAGTGTCAGCGATCAGTAGTAGACTGTAATAATCCTATCTATAGTAGTGGTAACCCCTTCATACCCCTTGTATGGCAGTATTAATCTCTCAGTACCTCTTCTATGATAGTAGTAGAGTCCTACTGTAGTGTCAGCTATCAGTAGTAGACTGTAATAATCCTATCTATAGTAGTGGTAACCCCTTCATACCCCTTGTATGGTAGTATTAATCTCTCAGTACCTCTTCTATGATAGTAGTAGAGTCCTACTGTAGTGTCAGCGATCAGTAGTAGACTAATAATCCTATCTATAGTAGTGGTAACCCCTTCATACCCCTTGTATGGTAGTATTAATCTCTCAGTATCTCTTCTATGATAGTAGTAGAGTCCTACTGTAGTGTCAGCGATCAGTAGTAGACTAACAATCCTATCTATAGTAGTGGTAACCCCTTCATACCCCTTGTATGGTAGTATTAATCTCTCAGTATCTCTTCTATGATAGTAGTAGAGTCCTACTGTAGTGTCAGCCATCAGTAGTAGACTGTAATAATCCTATCTATAGTAGTGGTAACCCCTTCATACCCCTTGTATGGTAGTATTAATCTCTCAGTACCTCTTCTATGATAGTAGTAGAGTCCTACTGTAGTGTCAGCGATCAGTAGTAGACTGTAATAATCCTATCTATAGTAGTGGTAACCCCTTCATACCCCTTGTATGGTAGTATTAATCTCTCAGTATCTCTTCTATGATAGTAGTAGAGTCCTACTGTAGTGTCAGCGATCAGTAGTAGACTGTAATAATCCTATCTATAGTAGTGGTAACCCCTTCATACCCCTTGTATGGTAGTATTAATCTCTCAGTATCTCTTCTATGATAGTAGTAGAGTCCTACTGTAGTGTCAGCTATCAGTAGTAGACTGTAATAATCCTATCTATAGTAGTGGTAACCCCTTCATACCCCTTGTATGGTAGTATTAATCTCTCAGTATCTCTTCTATGATAGTAGTAGAGTCCTACTGTAGTGTCAGCTATCAGTAGTAGACTGTAATAATCCTATCTATAGTAGTGGTAACCCCTTCATACCCCTTGTATGGTAGTATTAATCTCTCAGTATCTCTTCTATGATAGTAGTAGAGTCCTACTATAGTGTCAGCCATCAGTAGTAGACTGTAATAATCCTATCTATAGTAGTGGTAACCCCTTCATACCCCTTGTATGGTAGCATTCATCTCTCAGTACCTCTTCTATGATAGTAGTAGAGTCCTACTGTAGTGTCAGCGATCAGTAGTAGACTAATAATCCTATCTATAGTAGTGGTAACCCCTTCATACCCCTTGTATGGTAGTATTAATCTCTCAGTATCTCTTCTATGATAGTAGTAGAGTCCTACTGTAGTGTCAGCTATCAGTAGTAGACTGTAATAATCCTATCTATAGTAGTGGTAACCCCTTCATACCCCTTGTATGGTAGTATTAATCTCTCAGTATCTCTTCTATGATAGTAGTAGAGTCCTACTGTAGTGTCAGCTATCAGTAGTAGACTGTAATAATCCTATCTATAGTAGTGGTAACCCCTTCATACCCCTTGTATGGTAGTATTAATCTCTCAGTATCTCTTCTATGATAGTAGTAGAGTCCTACTGTAGTGTCAGCTATCAGTAGTAGACTGTAATAATCCTATCTATAGTAGTGGTAACCCCTTCATACCCCTTGTATGGTAGTATTAATCTCTCAGTATCTCTTCTATGATAGTAGTAGAGTCCTACTGTAGTGTCAGCTATCAGTAGTAGACTGTAATAATCCTATCTATAGTAGTGGTAACCCCTTCATACCCCTTGTATGGTAGTATTAATCTCTCAGTATCTCTTCTATGATAGTAGTAGAGTCCTACTATAGTGTCAGCCATCAGTAGTAGACTGTAATAATCCTATCTATAGTAGTGGTAACCCCTTCATACCCCTTGTATGGTAGTATTAATCTCTCAGTATCTCTTCTATGATAGTAGTAGAGTCCTACTGTAGTGTCAGCTATCAGTAGTAGACTGTAATAATCCTATCTATAGTAGTGGTAACCCCTTCATACCCCTTGTATGGTAGTATTAATCTCTCAGTATCTCTTCTATGATAGTAGTAGAGTCCTACTGTAGTGTCAGCTATCAGTAGTAGACTGTAATAATCCTATCTATAGTAGTGGTAACCCCTTCATACCCCTTGTATGGTAGTATTAATCTCTCAGTATCTCTTCTATGATAGTAGTAGAGTCCTACTGTAGTGTCAGCTATCAGTAGTAGACTGTAATAATCCTATCTATAGTAGTGGTAACCCCTTCATACCCCTTGTATGGTAGTATTAATCTCTCAGTATCTCTTCTATGATAGTAGTAGAGTCCTACTGTAGTGTCAGCTATCAGTAGTAGACTAACAATCCTATCTATAGTAGTGGTAACCCCTTCATACCCCTTGTATGGTAGTATTAATCTCTCAGTATCTCTTCTATGATAGTAGTAGAGTCCTACTGTAGTGTCAGCTATCAGTAGTAGACTAACAATCCTATCTATAGTAGTGGTAACCCCTTCATACCCCTTGTATGGTAGTATTAATCTCTCAGTATCTCTTCTATGATAGTAGTAGAGTCCTACTGTAGTGTCAGCTATCAGTAGTAGACTGTAATAATCCTATCTATAGTAGTGGTAACCCCTTCATACCCCTTGTATGGTAGTATTAATCTCTCAGTATCTCTTCTATGATAGTAGTAGAGTCCTACTGTAGTGTCAGCTATCAGTAGTATACTAACAATCCTATCTATAGTAGTGGTAACCCCTTCATACCCCTTGTATGGTAGTATTAATCTCTCAGTATCTCTTCTATGATAGTAGTAGAGTCCTACTGTAGTGTCAGCTATCAGTAGTAGACTGTAATAATCCTATCTATAGTAGTGGTAACCCCTTCATACCCCTTGTATGGTAGTATTAATCTCTCAGTATCTCTTCTATGATAGTAGTAGAGTCCTACTGTAGTGTCAGCGATCAGTAGTATACTAACAATCCTATCTATAGTAGTGGTAACCCCTTCATACCCCTTGTATGGTAGTATTAATCTCTCAGTATCTCTTCTATGATAGTAGTAGAGTCCTACTGTAGTGTCAGCTATCAGTAGTAGACTGTAATAATCCTATCTATAGTAGTGGTAACCCCTTCATACCCCTTGTATGGTAGTATTAATCTCTCAGTATCTCTTCTATGATAGTAGTAGAGTCCTACTGTAGTGTCAGCGATCAGTAGTAGACTGTAACAATCCTATCTATAGTAGTGGTAACCCCTTCATACCCCTTGTATGGTAGTATTAATCTCTCAGTACCTCTTCTATGATAGTAGTAGAGTCCTACTATAGTGTCAGCGATCAGTAGTAGACTGTAATAATCCTATCTATAGTAGTGGTAACCCCTTCATACCCCTTGCATGGTAGTATTAATCTCTCAGTATCTCTTCTATGATAGTAGTAGAGTCCTACTGTAGTGTCAGCTATCAGTAGTAGACTGTAATAATCCTATCTATAGTAGTGGTAACCCCTTCATACCCCTTGTATGGTAGTATTAATCTCTCAGTATCTCTTCTATGATAGTAGTAGAGTCCTACTGTAGTGTCAGCTATCAGTAGTAGACTGTAACAATCCTATCTATAGTAGTGGTAACCCCTTCATACCCCTTGTATGGTAGTATTAATCTCTCAGTATCTCTTCTATGATAGTAGTAGAGTCCTACTGTAGTGTCAGCGATCAGTAGTAGACTGTAATAATCCTATCTATAGTAGTGGTAACCCCTTCATACCCCTTGTATGGTAGTATTAATCTCTCAGTATCTCTTCTATGATAGTAGTAGAGTCCTACTGTAGTGTCAGCGATCAGTAGTAGACTGTAATAATCCTATCTATAGTAGTGGTAACCCCTTCATACCCCTTGTATGGTAGTATTAATCTCTCAGTATCTCTTCTATGATAGTAGTAGAGTCCTACTGTAGTGTCAGCGATCAGTAGTAGACTGTAATAATCCTATCTATAGTAGTGGTAACCCCTTCATACCCCTTGTATGGTAGTATTAATCTCTCAGTACCTCTTCTATGATAGTAGTAGAGTCCTACTGTAGTGTCAGCGATCAGTAGTAGACTGTAATAATCCTATCTATAGTAGTGGTAACCCCTTCATACCCCTTGTATGGTAGTATTAATCTCTCAGTACCTCTTCTATGATAGTAGTAGAGTCCTACTGTAGTGTCAGCTATCAGTAGTAGACTGTAATAATCCTATCTATAGTAGTGGTAACCCCTTCATACCCCTTGTATGGTAGTATTAATCTCTCAGTACCTCTTCTATGATAGTAGTAGAGTCCTACTGTAGTGTCAGCGATCAGTAGTAGACTGTAATAATCCTATCTATAGTAGTGGTAACCCCTTCATACCCCTTGTATGGTAGTATTAATCTCTCAGTATCTCTTCTATGATAGTAGTAGAGTCCTACTGTAGTGTCAGCTATCAGTAGTAGACTGTAATAATCCTATCTATAGTAGTGGTAACCCCTTCATACCCCTTGTATGGTAGTATTAATCTCTCAGTATCTCTTCTATGATAGTAGTAGAGTCCTACTGTAGTGTCAGCTATCAGTAGTAGACTGTAATAATCCTATCTATAGTAGTGGTAACCCCTTCATACCCCTTGTATGGTAGTATTAATCTCTCAGTATCTCTTCTATGATAGTAGTAGAGTCCTACTATAGTGTCAGCCATCAGTAGTAGACTGTAATAATCCTATCTATAGTAGTGGTAACCCCTTCATACCCCTTGTATGGTAGCATTCATCTCTCAGTACCTCTTCTATGATAGTAGTAGAGTCCTACTGTAGTGTCAGCGATCAGTAGTAGACTAATAATCCTATCTATAGTAGTGGTAACCCCTTCATACCCCTTGTATGGTAGTATTAATCTCTCAGTATCTCTTCTATGATAGTAGTAGAGTCCTACTGTAGTGTCAGCTATCAGTAGTAGACTGTAATAATCCTATCTATAGTAGTGGTAACCCCTTCATACCCCTTGTATGGTAGTATTAATCTCTCAGTATCTCTTCTATGATAGTAGTAGAGTCCTACTGTAGTGTCAGCTATCAGTAGTAGACTGTAATAATCCTATCTATAGTAGTGGTAACCCCTTCATACCCCTTGTATGGTAGTATTAATCTCTCAGTATCTCTTCTATGATAGTAGTAGAGTCCTACTGTAGTGTCAGCTATCAGTAGTAGACTGTAATAATCCTATCTATAGTAGTGGTAACCCCTTCATACCCCTTGTATGGTAGTATTAATCTCTCAGTATCTCTTCTATGATAGTAGTAGAGTCCTACTGTAGTGTCAGCTATCAGTAGTAGACTGTAATAATCCTATCTATAGTAGTGGTAACCCCTTCATACCCCTTGTATGGTAGTATTAATCTCTCAGTATCTCTTCTATGATAGTAGTAGAGTCCTACTATAGTGTCAGCCATCAGTAGTAGACTGTAATAATCCTATCTATAGTAGTGGTAACCCCTTCATACCCCTTGTATGGTAGTATTAATCTCTCAGTATCTCTTCTATGATAGTAGTAGAGTCCTACTGTAGTGTCAGCTATCAGTAGTAGACTGTAATAATCCTATCTATAGTAGTGGTAACCCCTTCATACCCCTTGTATGGTAGTATTAATCTCTCAGTATCTCTTCTATGATAGTAGTAGAGTCCTACTGTAGTGTCAGCTATCAGTAGTAGACTGTAATAATCCTATCTATAGTAGTGGTAACCCCTTCATACCCCTTGTATGGTAGTATTAATCTCTCAGTATCTCTTCTATGATAGTAGTAGAGTCCTACTGTAGTGTCAGCTATCAGTAGTAGACTGTAATAATCCTATCTATAGTAGTGGTAACCCCTTCATACCCCTTGTATGGTAGTATTAATCTCTCAGTATCTCTTCTATGATAGTAGTAGAGTCCTACTGTAGTGTCAGCTATCAGTAGTAGACTGTAACAATCCTATCTATAGTAGTGGTAACCCCTTCATACCCCTTGTATGGTAGTATTAATCTCTCAGTATCTCTTCTATGATAGTAGTAGAGTCCTACTGTAGTGTCAGCTATCAGTAGTAGACTAACAATCCTATCTATAGTAGTGGTAACCCCTTCATACCCCTTGTATGGTAGTATTAATCTCTCAGTATCTCTTCTATGATAGTAGTAGAGTCCTACTGTAGTGTCAGCTATCAGTAGTAGACTGTAATAATCCTATCTATAGTAGTGGTAACCCCTTCATACCCCTTGTATGGTAGTATTAATCTCTCAGTATCTCTTCTATGATAGTAGTAGAGTCCTACTGTAGTGTCAGCTATCAGTAGTATACTAACAATCCTATCTATAGTAGTGGTAACCCCTTCATACCCCTTGTATGGTAGTATTAATCTCTCAGTATCTCTTCTATGATAGTAGTAGAGTCCTACTGTAGTGTCAGCTATCAGTAGTAGACTGTAATAATCCTATCTATAGTAGTGGTAACCCCTTCATACCCCTTGTATGGTAGTATTAATCTCTCAGTATCTCTTCTATGATAGTAGTAGAGTCCTACTGTAGTGTCAGCGATCAGTAGTAGACTAACAATCCTATCTATAGTAGTGGTAACCCCTTCATACCCCTTGTATGGTAGTATTAATCTCTCAGTATCTCTTCTATGATAGTAGTAGAGTCCTACTGTAGTGTCAGCTATCAGTAGTAGACTGTAATAATCCTATCTATAGTAGTGGTAACCCCTTCATACCCCTTGTATGGTAGTATTAATCTCTCAGTATCTCTTCTATGATAGTAGTAGAGTCCTACTGTAGTGTCAGCGATCAGTAGTAGACTGTAATAATCCTATCTATAGTAGTGGTAACCCCTTCATACCCCTTGTATGGTAGTATTAATCTCTCAGTACCTCTTCTATGATAGTAGTAGAGTCCTACTGTAGTGTCAGCGATCAGTAGTAGACTAATAATCCTATCTATAGTAGTGGTAACCCCTTCATACCCCTTGCATGGTAGTATTAATCTCTCAGTATCTCTTCTATGATAGTAGTAGAGTCCTACTGTAGTGTCAGCGATCAGTAGTAGACTGTAATAATCCTATCTATAGTAGTGGTAACCCCTTCATACCCCTTGTATGGTAGTATTAATCTCTCAGTATCTCTTCTATGATAGTAGTAGAGTCCTACTGTAGTGTCAGCTATCAGTAGTAGACTGTAATAATCCTATCTATAGTAGTGGTAACCCCTTCATACCCCTTGTATGGTAGTATTAATCTCTCAGTATCTCTTCTATGATAGTAGTAGAGTCCTACTGTAGTGTCAGCGATCAGTAGTAGACTGTAATAATCCTATCTATAGTAGTGGTAACCCCTTCATACCCCTTGTATGGTAGTATTAATCTCTCAGTACCTCTTCTATGATAGTAGTAGAGTCCTACTGTAGTGTCAGCTATCAGTAGTAGACTGTAATAATCCTATCTATAGTAGTGGTAACCCCTTCATACCCCTTGTATGGTAGTATTAATCTCTCAGTATCTCTTCTATGATAGTAGTAGAGTCCTACTGTAGTGTCAGCGATCAGTAGTAGACTAACAATCCTATCTATAGTAGTGGTAACCCCTTCATACCCCTTGTATGGTAGTATTAATCTCTCAGTATCTCTTCTATGATAGTAGTAGAGTCCTACTGTAGTGTCAGCTATCAGTAGTAGACTGTAATAATCCTATCTATAGTAGTGGTAACCCCTTCATACCCCTTGTATGGTAGTATTAATCTCTCAGTATCTCTTCTATGATAGTAGTAGAGTCCTACTGTAGTGTCAGCTATCAGTAGTAGACTGTAATAATCCTATCTATAGTAGTGGTAACCCCTTCATACCCCTTGTATGGTAGTATTAATCTCTCAGTATCTCTTCTATGATAGTAGTAGAGTCCTACTGTAGTGTCAGCTATCAGTAGTAGACTGTAATAATCCTATCTATAGTAGTGGTAACCCCTTCATACCCCTTGTATGGTAGTATTAATCTCTCAGTATCTCTTCTATGATAGTAGTAGAGTCCTACTGTAGTGTCAGCTATCAGTAGTAGACTAACAATCCTATCTATAGTAGTGGTAACCCCTTCATACCCCTTGTATGGTAGTATTAATCTCTCAGTATCTCTTCTATGATAGTAGTAGAGTCCTACTGTAGTGTCAGCGATCAGTAGTAGACTGTAATAATCCTATCTATAGTAGTGGTAACCCCTTCATACCCCTTGTATGGTAGTATTAATCTCTCAGTATCTCTTCTATGATAGTAGTAGAGTCCTACTGTAGTGTCAGCGATCAGTAGTAGACTGTAATAATCCTATCTATAGTAGTGGTAACCCCTTCATACCCCTTGTATGGTAGTATTAATCTCTCAGTATCTCTTCTATGATAGTAGTAGAGTCCTACTGTAGTGTCAGCGATCAGTAGTAGACTGTAATAATCCTATCTATAGTAGTGGTAACCCCTTCATACCCCTTGTATGGTAGTATTAATCTCTCAGTACCTCTTCTATGATAGTAGTAGAGTCCTACTGTAGTGTCAGCGATCAGTAGTAGACTGTAATAATCCTATCTATAGTAGTGGTAACCCCTTCATACCCCTTGTATGGCAGTATTAATCTCTCAGTACCTCTTCTATGATAGTAGTAGAGTCCTACTGTAGTGTCAGCTATCAGTAGTAGACTGTAATAATCCTATCTATAGTAGTGGTAACCCCTTCATACCCCTTGTATGGTAGTATTAATCTCTCAGTACCTCTTCTATGATAGTAGTAGAGTCCTACTGTAGTGTCAGCGATCAGTAGTAGACTAATAATCCTATCTATAGTAGTGGTAACCCCTTCATACCCCTTGTATGGTAGTATTAATCTCTCAGTATCTCTTCTATGATAGTAGTAGAGTCCTACTGTAGTGTCAGCGATCAGTAGTAGACTGTAACAATCCTATCTATAGTAGTGGTAACCCCTTCATACCCCTTGTATGGTAGTATTAATCTCTCAGTATCTCTTCTATGATAGTAGTAGAGTCCTACTGTAGTGTCAGCCATCAGTAGTAGACTGTAATAATCCTATCTATAGTAGTGGTAACCCCTTCATACCCCTTGTATGGTAGTATTAATCTCTCAGTATCTCTTCTATGATAGTAGTAGAGTCCTACTATAGTGTCAGCCATCAGTAGTAGACTGTAATAATCCTATCTATAGTAGTGGTAACCCCTTCATACCCCTTGTATGGTAGCATTCATCTCTCAGTACCTCTTCTATGATAGTAGTAGAGTCCTACTGTAGTGTCAGCGATCAGTAGTAGACTAATAATCCTATCTATAGTAGTGGTAACCCCTTCATACCCCTTGTATGGTAGTATTAATCTCTCAGTATCTCTTCTATGATAGTAGTAGAGTCCTACTGTAGTGTCAGCTATCAGTAGTAGACTGTAATAATCCTATCTATAGTAGTGGTAACCCCTTCATACCCCTTGTATGGTAGTATTAATCTCTCAGTATCTCTTCTATGATAGTAGTAGAGTCCTACTGTAGTGTCAGCTATCAGTAGTAGACTGTAATAATCCTATCTATAGTAGTGGTAACCCCTTCATACCCCTTGTATGGTAGTATTAATCTCTCAGTATCTCTTCTATGATAGTAGTAGAGTCCTACTGTAGTGTCAGCTATCAGTAGTAGACTGTAATAATCCTATCTATAGTAGTGGTAACCCCTTCATACCCCTTGTATGGTAGTATTAATCTCTCAGTATCTCTTCTATGATAGTAGTAGAGTCCTACTGTAGTGTCAGCTATCAGTAGTAGACTGTAATAATCCTATCTATAGTAGTGGTAACCCCTTCATACCCCTTGTATGGTAGTATTAATCTCTCAGTATCTCTTCTATGATAGTAGTAGAGTCCTACTATAGTGTCAGCCATCAGTAGTAGACTGTAATAATCCTATCTATAGTAGTGGTAACCCCTTCATACCCCTTGTATGGTAGTATTAATCTCTCAGTATCTCTTCTATGATAGTAGTAGAGTCCTACTGTAGTGTCAGCTATCAGTAGTAGACTGTAATAATCCTATCTATAGTAGTGGTAACCCCTTCATACCCCTTGTATGGTAGTATTAATCTCTCAGTATCTCTTCTATGATAGTAGTAGAGTCCTACTGTAGTGTCAGCTATCAGTAGTAGACTGTAATAATCCTATCTATAGTAGTGGTAACCCCTTCATACCCCTTGTATGGTAGTATTAATCTCTCAGTATCTCTTCTATGATAGTAGTAGAGTCCTACTGTAGTGTCAGCTATCAGTAGTAGACTGTAATAATCCTATCTATAGTAGTGGTAACCCCTTCATACCCCTTGTATGGTAGTATTAATCTCTCAGTATCTCTTCTATGATAGTAGTAGAGTCCTACTGTAGTGTCAGCTATCAGTAGTAGACTAACAATCCTATCTATAGTAGTGGTAACCCCTTCATACCCCTTGTATGGTAGTATTAATCTCTCAGTATCTCTTCTATGATAGTAGTAGAGTCCTACTGTAGTGTCAGCTATCAGTAGTAGACTTAACAATCCTATCTATAGTAGTGGTAACCCCTTCATACCCCTTGTATGGTAGTATTAATCTCTCAGTATCTCTTCTATGATAGTAGTAGAGTCCTACTGTAGTGTCAGCTATCAGTAGTAGACTGTAATAATCCTATCTATAGTAGTGGTAACCCCTTCATACCCCTTGTATGGTAGTATTAATCTCTCAGTATCTCTTCTATGATAGTAGTAGAGTCCTACTGTAGTGTCAGCGATCAGTAGTAGACTAACAATCCTATCTATAGTAGTGGTAACCCCTTCATACCCCTTGTATGGTAGTATTAATCTCTCAGTATCTCTTCTATGATAGTAGTAGAGTCCTACTGTAGTGTCAGCTATCAGTAGTAGACTGTAATAATCCTATCTATAGTAGTGGTAACCCCTTCATACCCCTTGTATGGTAGTATTAATCTCTCAGTATCTCTTCTATGATAGTAGTAGAGTCCTACTGTAGTGTCAGCGATCAGTAGTAGACTGTAATAATCCTATCTATAGTAGTGGTAACCCCTTCATACCCCTTGTATGGTAGTATTAATCTCTCAGTACCTCTTCTATGATAGTTGTAGAGTCCTACTGTAGTGTCAGCGATCAGTAGTAGACTAATAATCCTATCTATAGTAGTGGTAACCCCTTCATACCCCTTGCATGGTAGTATTAATCTCTCAGTATCTCTTCTATGATAGTAGTAGAGTCCTACTGTAGTGTCAGCGATCAGTAGTAGACTGTAATAATCCTATCTATAGTAGTGGTAACCCCTTCATACCCCTTGTATGGTAGTATTAATCTCTCAGTATCTCTTCTATGATAGTAGTAGAGTCCTACTGTAGTGTCAGCTATCAGTAGTAGACTGTAATAATCCTATCTATAGTAGTGGTAACCCCTTCATACCCCTTGTATGGTAGTATTAATCTCTCAGTATCTCTTCTATGATAGTAGTAGAGTCCTACTGTAGTGTCAGCGATCAGTAGTAGACTGTAATAATCCTATCTATAGTAGTGGTAACCCCTTCATACCCCTTGTATGGTAGTATTAATCTCTCAGTACCTCTTCTATGATAGTAGTAGAGTCCTACTGTAGTGTCAGCTATCAGTAGTAGACTGTAATAATCCTATCTATAGTAGTGGTAACCCCTTCATACCCCTTGTATGGTAGTATTAATCTCTCAGTATCTCTTCTATGATAGTAGTAGAGTCCTACTGTAGTGTCAGCGATCAGTAGTAGACTGTAACAATCCTATCTATAGTAGTGGTAACCCCTTCATACCCCTTGTATGGTAGTATTAATCTCTCAGTATCTCTTCTATGATAGTAGTAGAGTCCTACTGTAGTGTCAGCTATCAGTAGTAGACTGTAATAATCCTATCTATAGTAGTGGTAACCCCTTCATACCCCTTGTATGGTAGTATTAATCTCTCAGTATCTCTTCTATGATAGTAGTAGAGTCCTACTGTAGTGTCAGCCATCAGTAGTAGACTGTAATAATCCTATCTATAGTAGTGGTAACCCCTTCATACCCCTTGTATGGTAGTATTAATCTCTCAGTATCTCTTCTATGATAGTAGTAGAGTCCTACTGTAGTGTCAGCTATCAGTAGTAGACTGTAATAATCCTATCTATAGTAGTGGTAACCCCTTCATACCCCTTGTATGGTAGTATTAATCTCTCAGTATCTCTTCTATGATAGTAGTAGAGTCCTACTGTAGTGTCAGCGATCAGTAGTAGACTGTAACAATCCTATCTATAGTAGTGGTAACCCCTTCATACCCCTTGTATGGTAGTATTAATCTCTCAGTATCTCTTCTATGATAGTAGTAGAGTCCTACTGTAGTGTCAGCTATCAGTAGTAGACTGTAATAATCCTATCTATAGTAGTGGTAACCCCTTCATACCCCTTGTATGGTAGTATTAATCTCTCAGTATCTCTTCTATGATAGTAGTAGAGTCCTACTGTAGTGTCAGCTATCAGTAGTAGACTGTAATAATCCTATCTATAGTAGTGGTAACCCCTTCATACCCCTTGTATGGTAGTATTAATCTCTCAGTATCTCTTCTATGATAGTAGTAGAGTCCTACTGTAGTGTCAGCCATCAGTAGTAGACTGTAATAATCCTATCTATAGTAGTGGTAACCCCTTCATACCCCTTGTATGGTAGTATTAATCTCTCAGTATCTCTTCTATGATAGTAGTAGAGTCCTACTGTAGTGTCAGCGATCAGTAGTAGACTGTAATAATCCTATCTATAGTAGTGGTAACCCCTTCATACCCCTTGTATGGTAGTATTAATCTCTCAGTATCTCTTCTATGATAGTAGTAGAGTCCTACTGTAGTGTCAGCGATCAGTAGTAGACTGTAATAATCCTATCTATAGTAGTGGTAACCCCTTCATACCCCTTGTATGGTAGTATTAATCTCTCAGTATCTCTTCTATGATAGTAGTAGAGTCCTACTGTAGTGTCAGCTATCAGTAGTAGACTGTAATAATCCTATCTATAGTAGTGGTAACCCCTTCATACCCCTTGTATGGTAGTATTAATCTCTCAGTATCTCTTCTATGATAGTAGTAGAGTCCTACTGTAGTGTCAGCCATCAGTAGTAGACTGTAATAATCCTATCTATAGTAGTGGTAACCCCTTCATACCCCTTGTATGGTAGTATTAATCTCTCAGTATCTCTTCTATGATAGTAGTAGAGTCCTACTGTAGTGTCAGCGATCAGTAGTAGACTGTAATAATCCTATCTATAGTAGTGGTAACCCCTTCATACCCCTTGTATGGTAGTATTAATCTCTCAGTATCTCTTCTATGATAGTAGTAGAGTCCTACTGTAGTGTCAGCGATCAGTAGTAGACTAATAATCCTATCTATAGTAGTGGTAACCCCTTCATACCCCTTGTATGGTAGTATTAATCTCTCAGTATCTCTTCTATGATAGTAGTAGAGTCCTACTGTAGTGTCAGCCATCAGTAGTAGACTGTAATAATCCTATCTATAGTAGTGGTAACCCCTTCATACCCCTTGTATGGTAGTATTAATCTCTCAGTACCTCTTCTATGATAGTAGTAGAGTCCTACTGTAGTGTCAGCGATCAGTAGTAGACTGTAATAATCCTATCTATAGTAGTGGTAACCCCTTCATACCCCTTGCATGGTAGTATTAATCTCTCAGTATCTCTTCTATGATAGTAGTAGAGTCCTACTGTAGTGTCAGCTATCAGTAGTAGACTGTAATAATCCTATCTATAGTAGTGGTAACCCCTTCATACCCCTTGTATGGTAGTATTAATCTCTCAGTATCTCTTCTATGATAGTAGTAGAGTCCTACTGTAGTGTCAGCTATCAGTAGTAGACTGTAATAATCCTATCTATAGTAGTGGTAACCCCTTCATACCCCTTGTATGGTAGTATTAATCTCTCAGTATCTCTTCTATGATAGTAGTAGAGTCCTACTGTAGTGTCAGCTATCAGTAGTAGACTGTAATAATCCTATCTATAGTAGTGGTAACCCCTTCATACCCCTTGTATGGTAGTATTAATCTCTCAGTACCTCTTCTATGATAGTAGTAGAGTCCTACTGTAGTGTCAGCGATCAGTAGTAGACTGTAATAATCCTATCTATAGTAGTGGTAACCCCTTCATACCCCTTGCATGGTAGTATTAATCTCTCAGTACCTCTTCTATGATAGTAGTAGAGTCCTACTGTAGTGTCAGCGATCAGTAGTAGACTAATAATCCTATCTATAGTAGTGGTAACCCCTTCATACCCCTTGCATGGTAGTATTAATCTCTCAGTATCTCTTCTATGATAGTAGTAGAGTCCTACTGTAGTGTCAGCGATCAGTAGTAGACTAATAATCCTATCTATAGTAGTGGTAACCCCTTCATACCCCTTGTATGGTAGTATTAATCTCTCAGTATCTCTTCTATGATAGTAGTAGAGTCCTACTGTAGTGTCAGCGATCAGTAGTAGACTGTAACAATCCTATCTATAGTAGTGGTAACCCCTTCATACCCCTTGTATGGTAGTATTAATCTCTCAGTATCTCTTCTATGATAGTAGTAGAGTCCTACTGTAGTGTCAGCCATCAGTAGTAGACTGTAATAATCCTATCTATAGTAGTGGTAACCCCTTCATACCCCTTGTATGGTAGTATTAATCTCTCAGTATCTCTTCTATGATAGTAGTAGAGTCCTACTGTAGTGTCAGCTATCAGTAGTAGACTGTAATAATCCTATCTATAGTAGTGGTAACCCCTTCATACCCCTTGTATGGTAGTATTAATCTCTCAGTATCTCTTCTATGATAGTAGTAGAGTCCTACTGTAGTGTCAGCGATCAGTAGTAGACTGTAATAATCCTATCTATAGTAGTGGTAACCCCTTCATACCCCTTGTATGGTAGTATTAATCTCTCAGTATCTCTTCTATGATAGTAGTAGAGTCCTACTGTAGTGTCAGCGATCAGTAGTAGACTGTAATAATCCTATCTATAGTAGTGGTAACCCCTTCATACCCCTTGTATGGTAGTATTAATCTCTCAGTATCTCTTCTATGATAGTAGTAGAGTCCTACTGTAGTGTCAGCTATCAGTAGTAGACTAACAATCCTATCTATAGTAGTGGTAACCCCTTCATACCCCTTGTATGGTAGTATTAATCTCTCAGTATCTCTTCTATGATAGTAGTAGAGTCCTACTGTAGTGTCAGCTATCAGTAGTAGACTGTAATAATCCTATCTATAGTAGTGGTAACCCCTTCATACCCCTTGTATGGTAGTATTAATCTCTCAGTATCTCTTCTATGATAGTAGTAGAGTCCTACTGTAGTGTCAGCGATCAGTAGTAGACTGTAATAATCCTATCTATAGTAGTGGTAACCCCTTCATACCCCTTGTATGGTAGTATTAATCTCTCAGTATCTCTTCTATGATAGTAGTAGAGTCCTACTGTAGTGTCAGCGATCAGTAGTAGACTAACAATCCTATCTATAGTAGTGGTAACCCCTTCATACCCCTTGTATGGTAGTATTAATCTCTCAGTATCTCTTCTATGATAGTAGTAGAGTCCTACTGTAGTGTCAGCGATCAGTAGTAGACTGTAATAATCCTATCTATAGTAGTGGTAACCCCTTCATACCCCTTGTATGGTAGTATTAATCTCTCAGTATCTCTTCTATGATAGTAGTAGAGTCCTACTGTAGTGTCAGCTATCAGTAGTAGACTGTAATAATCCTATCTATAGTAGTGGTAACCCCTTCATACCCCTTGTATGGTAGTATTAATCTCTCAGTATCTCTTCTATGATAGTAGTAGAGTCCTACTGTAGTGTCAGCTATCAGTAGTAGACTGTAATAATCCTATCTATAGTAGTGGTAACCCCTTCATACCCCTTGTATGGTAGTATTAATCTCTCAGTATCTCTTCTATGATAGTAGTAGAGTCCTACTGTAGTGTCAGCTATCAGTAGTAGACTGTAATAATCCTATCTATAGTAGTGGTAACCCCTTCATACCCCTTGTATGGTAGTATTAATCTCTCAGTATCTCTTCTATGATAGTAGTAGAGTCCTACTGTAGTGTCAGCTATCAGTAGTAGACTGTAATAATCCTATCTATAGTAGTGGTAACCCCTTCATACCCCTTGTATGGTAGTATTAATCTCTCAGTATCTCTTCTATGATAGTAGTAGAGTCCTACTGTAGTGTCAGCTATCAGTAGTAGACTGTAATAATCCTATCTATAGTAGTGGTAACCCCTTCATACCCCTTGTATGGTAGTATTAATCTCTCAGTATCTCTTCTATGATAGTAGTAGAGTCCTACTGTAGTGTCAGCCATCAGTAGTAGACTGTAATAATCCTATCTATAGTAGTGGTAACCCCTTCATACCCCTTGTATGGTAGTATTAATCTCTCAGTATCTCTTCTATGATAGTAGTAGAGTCCTACTGTAGTGTCAGCTATCAGTAGTAGACTGTAATAATCCTATCTATAGTAGTGGTAACCCCTTCATACCCCTTGTATGGTAGTATTAATCTCTCAGTACCTCTTCTATGATAGTAGTAGAGTCCTACTGTAGTGTCAGCGATCAGTAGTAGACTAATAATCCTATCTATAGTAGTGGTAACCCCTTCATACCCCTTGTATGGTAGTATTAATCTCTCAGTATCTCTTCTATGATAGTAGTAGAGTCCTACTGTAGTGTCAGCCATCAGTAGTAGACTGTAATAATCCTATCTATAGTAGTGGTAACCCCTTCATACCCCTTGTATGGTAGTATTAATCTCTCAGTACCTCTTCTATGATAGTAGTAGAGTCCTACTGTAGTGTCAGCGATCAGTAGTAGACTGTAATAATCCTATCTATAGTAGTGGTAACCCCTTCATACCCCTTGTATGGTAGTATTAATCTCTCAGTATCTCTTCTATGATAGTAGTAGAGTCCTACTGTAGTGTCAGCGATCAGTAGTAGACTGTAACAATCCTATCTATAGTAGTGGTAACCCCTTCATACCCCTTGTATGGTAGTATTAATCTCTCAGTACCTCTTCGTATGATAGTAGTAGAGTCCTACTGTAGTGTCAGCGATCAGTAGTAGACTGTAATAATCCTATCTATAGTAGTGGTAACCCCTTCATACCCCTTGCATGGTAGTATTAATCTCTCAGTATCTCTTCTATGATAGTAGTAGAGTCCTACTGTAGTGTCAGCGATCAGTAGTAGACTGTAATAATCCTATCTATAGTAGTGGTAACCCCTTCATACCCCTTGTATGGTAGTATTAATCTCTCAGTATCTCTTCTATGATAGTAGTAGAGTCCTACTGTAGTGTCAGCTATCAGTAGTAGACTGTAATAATCCTATCTATAGTAGTGGTAACCCCTTCATACCCCTTGTATGGTAGTATTAATCTCTCAGTATCTCTTCTATGATAGTAGTAGAGTCCTACTGTAGTGTCAGCTATCAGTAGTAGACTGTAATAATCCTATCTATAGTAGTGGTAACCCCTTCATACCCCTTGTATGGTAGTATTAATCTCTCAGTACCTCTTCGTATGATAGTAGTAGAGTCCTACTGTAGTGTCAGCGATCAGTAGTAGACTGTAATAATCCTATCTATAGTAGTGGTAACCCCTTCATACCCCTTGCATGGTAGTATTAATCTCTCAGTATCTCTTCTATGATAGTAGTAGAGTCCTACTGTAGTGTCAGCGATCAGTAGTAGACTGTAACAATCCTATCTATAGTAGTGGTAACCCCTTCATACCCCTTGTATGGTAGTATTAATCTCTCAGTATCTCTTCTATGATAGTAGTAGAGTCCTACTGTAGTGTCAGCTATCAGTAGTAGACTGTAATAATCCTATCTATAGTAGTGGTAACCCCTTCATACCCCTTGTATGGTAGTATTAATCTCTCAGTATCTCTTCTATGATAGTAGTAGAGTCCTACTGTAGTGTCAGCTATCAGTAGTAGACTGTAATAATCCTATCTATAGTAGTGGTAACCCCTTCATACCCCTTGTATGGTAGTATTAATCTCTCAGTATCTCTTCTATGATAGTAGTAGAGTCCTACTGTAGTGTCAGCGATCAGTAGTAGACTGTAATAATCCTATCTATAGTAGTGGTAACCCCTTCATACCCCTTGTATGGTAGTATTAATCTCTCAGTATCTCTTCTATGATAGTAGTAGAGTCCTACTGTAGTGTCAGCTATCAGTAGTAGACTGTAATAATCCTATCTATAGTAGTGGTAACCCCTTCATACCCCTTGTATGGTAGTATTAATCTCTCAGTATCTCTTCTATGATAGTAGTAGAGTCCTACTGTAGTGTCAGCGATCAGTAGTAGACTGTAATAATCCTATCTATAGTAGTGGTAACCCCTTCATACCCCTTGTATGGTAGTATTAATCTCTCAGTATCTCTTCTATGATAGTAGTAGAGTCCTACTGTAGTGTCAGCTATCAGTAGTAGACTGTAATAATCCTATCTATAGTAGTGGTAACCCCTTCATACCCCTTGTATGGTAGTATTAATCTCTCAGTATCTCTTCTATGATAGTAGTAGAGTCCTACTGTAGTGTCAGCTATCAGTAGTAGACTGTAATAATCCTATCTATAGTAGTGGTAACCCCTTCATACCCCTTGTATGGTAGTATTAATCTCTCAGTATCTCTTCTATGATAGTAGTAGAGTCCTACTGTAGTGTCAGCTATCAGTAGTAGACTAACAATCCTATCTATAGTAGTGGTAACCCCTTCATACCCCTTGTATGGTAGTATTAATCTCTCAGTATCTCTTCTATGATAGTAGTAGAGTCCTACTGTAGTGTCAGCTATCAGTAGTAGACTGTAACAATCCTATCTATAGTAGTGGTAACCCCTTCATACCCCTTGTATGGTAGTATTAATCTCTCAGTATCTCTTCTATGATAGTAGTAGAGTCCTACTGTAGTGTCAGCCATCAGTAGTAGACTGTAATAATCCTATCTATAGTAGTGGTAACCCCTTCATACCCCTTGTATGGTAGTATTAATCTCTCAGTACCTCTTCTATGATAGTAGTAGAGTCCTACTGTAGTGTCAGCGATCAGTAGTAGACTAATAATCCTATCTATAGTAGTGGTAACCCCTTCATACCCCTTGCATGGTAGTATTAATCTCTCAGTATCTCTTCTATGATAGTAGTAGAGTCCTACTGTAGTGTCAGCTATCAGTAGTAGACTGTAATAATCCTATCTATAGTAGTGGTAACCCCTTCATACCCCTTGTATGGTAGTATTAATCTCTCAGTATCTCTTCTATGATAGTAGTAGAGTCCTACTGTAGTGTCAGCGATCAGTAGTAGACTGTAATAATCCTATCTATAGTAGTGGTAACCCCTTCATACCCCTTGTATGGTAGTATTAATCTCTCAGTATCTCTTCTATGATAGTAGTAGAGTCCTACTGTAGTGTCAGCTATCAGTAGTAGACTGTAACAATCCTATCTATAGTAGTGGTAACCCCTTCATACCCCTTGTATGGTAGTATTAATCTCTCAGTATCTCTTCTATGATAGTAGTAGAGTCCTACTGTAGTGTCAGCTATCAGTAGTAGACTGTAATAATCCTATCTATAGTAGTGGTAACCCCTTCATACCCCTTGTATGGTAGTATTAATCTCTCAGTATCTCTTCTATGATAGTAGTAGAGTCCTACTATAGTGTCAGCCATCAGTAGTAGACTGTAATAATCCTATCTATAGTAGTGGTAACCCCTTCATACCCCTTGTATGGTAGTATTAATCTCTCAGTATCTCTTCTATGATAGTAGTAGAGTCCTACTGTAGTGTCAGCTATCAGTAGTAGACTAACAATCCTATCTATAGTAGTGGTAACCCCTTCATACCCCTTGCATGGTAGTATTAATCTCTCAGTATCTCTTCGTATGATAGTAGTAGAGTCCTACTGTAGTGTCAGCTATCAGTAGTAGACTGTAATAATCCTATCTATAGTAGTGGTAACCCCTTCATACCCCTTGTATGGTAGTATTAATCTCTCAGTATCTCTTCTATGATAGTAGTAGAGTCCTACTGTAGTGTCAGCTATCAGTAGTAGACTGTAACAATCCTATCTATAGTAGTGGTAACCCCTTCATACCCCTTGCATGGTAGTATTAATCTCTCAGTATCTCTTCGTATGATAGTAGTAGAGTCCTACTGTAGTGTCAGCTATCAGTAGTAGACTGTAATAATCCTATCTATAGTAGTGGTAACCCCTTCATACCCCTTGTATGGTAGTATTAATCTCTCAGTATCTCTTCTATGATAGTAGTAGAGTCCTACTGTAGTGTCAGCTATCAGTAGTAGACTGTAATAATCCTATCTATAGTAGTGGTAACCCCTTCATACCCCTTGTATGGTAGTATTAATCTCTCAGTATCTCTTCTATGATAGTAGTAGAGTCCTACTGTAGTGTCAGCCATCAGTAGTAGACTAACAATCCTATCTATAGTAGTGGTAACCCCTTCATACCCCTTGTATGGTAGTATTAATCTCTCAGTATCTCTTCTATGATAGTAGTAGAGTCCTACTGTAGTGTCAGCTATCAGTAGTAGACTGTAATAATCCTATCTATAGTAGTGGTAACCCCTTCATACCCCTTGTATGGTAGTATTAATCTCTCAGTATCTCTTCTATGATAGTAGTAGAGTCCTACTGTAGTGTCAGCTATCAGTAGTAGACTGTAATAATCCTATCTATAGTAGTGGTAACCCCTTCATACCCCTTGTATGGTAGTATTAATCTCTCAGTATCTCTTCTATGATAGTAGTAGAGTCCTACTGTAGTGTCAGCCATCAGTAGTAGACTAACAATCCTATCTATAGTAGTGGTAACCCCTTCATACCCCTTGTATGGTAGTATTAATCTCTCAGTATCTCTTCTATGATAGTAGTAGAGTCCTACTGTAGTGTCAGCTATCAGTAGTAGACTGTAATAATCCTATCTATAGTAGTGGTAACCCCTTCATACCCCTTGTATGGTAGTATTAATCTCTCAGTATCTCTTCTATGATAGTAGTAGAGTCCTACTGTAGTGTCAGCTATCAGTAGTAGACTGTAATAATCCTATCTATAGTAGTGGTAACCCCTTCATACCCCTTGTATGGTAGTATTAATCTCTCAGTATCTCTTCTATGATAGTAGTAGAGTCCTACTGTAGTGTCAGCGATCAGTAGTAGACTGTAATAATCCTATCTATAGTAGTGGTAACCCCTTCATACCCCTTGTATGGTAGTATTAATCTCTCAGTATCTCTTCTATGATAGTAGTAGAGTCCTACTGTAGTGTCAGCTATCAGTAGTAGACTGTAATAATCCTATCTATAGTAGTGGTAACCCCTTCATACCCCTTGTATGGTAGTATTAATCTCTCAGTATCTCTTCTATGATAGTAGTAGAGTCCTACTGTAGTGTCAGCCATCAGTAGTAGACTAATAATCCTATCTATAGTAGTGGTAACCCCTTCATACCCCTTGTATGGTAGTATTAATCTCTCAGTATCTCTTCTATGATAGTAGTAGAGTCCTACTGTAGTGTCAGCTATCAGTAGTAGACTGTAATAATCCTATCTATAGTAGTGGTAACCCCTTCATACCCCTTGTATGGTAGTATTAATCTCTCAGTATCTCTTCTATGATAGTAGTAGAGTCCTACTGTAGTGTCAGCTATCAGTAGTAGACTGTAATAATCCTATCTATAGTAGTGGTAACCCCTTCATACCCCTTGTATGGTAGTATTAATCTCTCAGTATCTCTTCTATGATAGTAGTAGAGTCCTACTGTAGTGTCAGCTATCAGTAGTAGACTGTAATAATCCTATCTATAGTAGTGGTAACCCCTTCATACCCCTTGTATGGTAGTATTAATCTCTCAGTATCTCTTCTATGATAGTAGTAGAGTCCTACTGTAGTGTCAGCGATCAGTAGTAGACTGTAATAATCCTATCTATAGTAGTGGTAACCCCTTCATACCCCTTGTATGGTAGTATTAATCTCTCAGTATCTCTTCTATGATAGTAGTAGAGTCCTACTGTAGTGTCAGCTATCAGTAGTAGACTGTAATAATCCTATCTATAGTAGTGGTAACCCCTTCATACCCCTTGTATGGTAGTATTAATCTCTCAGTATCTCTTCTATGATAGTAGTAGAGTCCTACTGTAGTGTCAGCGATCAGTAGTAGACTGTAATAATCCTATCTATAGTAGTGGTAACCCCTTCATACCCCTTGTATGGTAGTATTAATCTCTCAGTATCTCTTCTATGATAGTAGTAGAGTCCTACTGTAGTGTCAGCTATCAGTAGTAGACTGTAATAATCCTATCTATAGTAGTGGTAACCCCTTCATACCCCTTGTATGGTAGTATTAATCTCTCAGTATCTCTTCTATGATAGTAGTAGAGTCCTACTGTAGTGTCAGCTATCAGTAGTAGACTGTAATAATCCTATCTATAGTAGTGGTAACCCCTTCATACCCCTTGTATGGTAGTATTAATCTCTCAGTATCTCTTCTATGATAGTAGTAGAGTCCTACTGTAGTGTCAGCGATCAGTAGTAGACTGTAATAATCCTATCTATAGTAGTGGTAACCCCTTCATACCCCTTGTATGGTAGTATTAATCTCTCAGTATCTCTTCTATGATAGTAGTAGAGTCCTACTGTAGTGTCAGCGATCAGTAGTAGACTGTAATAATCCTATCTATAGTAGTGGTAACCCCTTCATACCCCTTGTATGGTAGTATTAATCTCTCAGTATCTCTTCTATGATAGTAGTAGAGTCCTACTGTAGTGTCAGCGATCAGTAGTAGACTGTAATAATCCTATCTATAGTAGTGGTAACCCCTTCATACCCCTTGTATGGTAGTATTAATCTCTCAGTATCTCTTCTATGATAGTAGTAGAGTCCTACTGTAGTGTCAGCGATCAGTAGTAGACTGTAATAATCCTATCTATAGTAGTGGTAACCCCTTCATACCCCTTGTATGGTAGTATTAATCTCTCAGTATCTCTTCTATGATAGTAGTAGAGTCCTACTGTAGTGTCAGCTATCAGTAGTAGACTGTAATAATCCTATCTATAGTAGTGGTAACCCCTTCATACCCCTTGTATGGTAGTATTAATCTCTCAGTATCTCTTCTATGATAGTAGTAGAGTCCTACTGTAGTGTCAGCCATCAGTAGTAGACTAACAATCCTATCTATAGTAGTGGTAACCCCTTCATACCCCTTGTATGGTAGTATTAATCTCTCAGTATCTCTTCTATGATAGTAGTAGAGTCCTACTGTAGTGTCAGCTATCAGTAGTAGACTGTAATAATCCTATCTATAGTAGTGGTAACCCCTTCATACCCCTTGTATGGTAGTATTAATCTCTCAGTATCTCTTCTATGATAGTAGTAGAGTCCTACTGTAGTGTCAGCTATCAGTAGTAGACTGTAATAATCCTATCTATAGTAGTGGTAACCCCTTCATACCCCTTGTATGGTAGTATTAATCTCTCAGTATCTCTTCTATGATAGTAGTAGAGTCCTACTGTAGTGTCAGCTATCAGTAGTAGACTGTAATAATCCTATCTATAGTAGTGGTAACCCCTTCATACCCCTTGTATGGTAGTATTAATCTCTCAGTATCTCTTCTATGATAGTAGTAGAGTCCTACTGTAGTGTCAGCGATCAGTAGTAGACTAATAATCCTATCTATAGTAGTGGTAACCCCTTCATACCCCTTGTATGGTAGTATTAATCTCTCAGTATCTCTTCTATGATAGTAGTAGAGTCCTACTGTAGTGTCAGCTATCAGTAGTAGACTGTAATAATCCTATCTATAGTAGTGGTAACCCCTTCATACCCCTTGTATGGTAGTATTAATCTCTCAGTACCTCTTCTATGATAGTAGTAGAGTCCTACTGTAGTGTCAGCGATCAGTAGTAGACTAATAATCCTATCTATAGTAGTGGTAACCCCTTCATACCCCTTGTATGGTAGTATTAATCTCTCAGTATCTCTTCTATGATAGTAGTAGAGTCCTACTGTAGTGTCAGCTATCAGTAGTAGACTGTAATAATCCTATCTATAGTAGTGGTAACCCCTTCATACCCCTTGTATGGTAGTATTAATCTCTCAGTATCTCTTCTATGATAGTAGTAGAGTCCTACTGTAGTGTCAGCTATCAGTAGTAGACTGTAATAATCCTATCTATAGTAGTGGTAACCCCTTCATACCCCTTGTATGGTAGTATTAATCTCTCAGTATCTCTTCTATGATAGTAGTAGAGTCCTACTGTAGTGTCAGCGATCAGTAGTAGACTAATAATCCTATCTATAGTAGTGGTAACCCCTTCATACCCCTTGTATGGTAGTATTAATCTCTCAGTATCTCTTCTATGATAGTAGTAGAGTCCTACTGTAGTGTCAGCTATCAGTAGTAGACTGTAATAATCCTATCTATAGTAGTGGTAACCCCTTCATACCCCTTGTATGGTAGTATTAATCTCTCAGTACCTCTTCTATGATAGTAGTAGAGTCCTACTGTAGTGTCAGCGATCAGTAGTAGACTGTAATAATCCTATCTATAGTAGTGGTAACCCCTTCATACCCCTTGTATGGTAGTATTAATCTCTCAGTATCTCTTCTATGATAGTAGTAGAGTCCTACTGTAGTGTCAGCTATCAGTAGTAGACTGTAATAATCCTATCTATAGTAGTGGTAACCCCTTCATACCCCTTGCATGGTAGTATTAATCTCTCAGTATCTCTTCTATGATAGTAGTAGAGTCCTACTGTAGTGTCAGCGATCAGTAGTAGACTGTAATAATCCTATCTATAGTAGTGGTAACCCCTTCATACCCCTTGTATGGTAGTATTAATCTCTCAGTATCTCTTCTATGATAGTAGTAGAGTCCTACTGTAGTGTCAGCGATCAGTAGTAGACTAATAATCCTATCTATAGTAGTGGTAACCCCTTCATACCCCTTGTATGGTAGTATTAATCTCTCAGTATCTCTTCTATGATAGTAGTAGAGTCCTACTGTAGTGTCAGCGATCAGTAGTAGACTAACAATCCTATCTATAGTAGTGGTAACCCCTTCATACCCCTTGTATGGTAGTATTAATCTCTCAGTATCTCTTCTATGATAGTAGTAGAGTCCTACTGTAGTGTCAGCTATCAGTAGTAGACTGTAATAATCCTATCTATAGTAGTGGTAACCCCTTCATACCCCTTGTATGGTAGTATTAATCTCTCAGTACCTCTTCTATGATAGTAGTAGAGTCCTACTGTAGTGTCAGCCATCAGTAGTAGACTAATAATCCTATCTATAGTAGTGGTAACCCCTTCATACCCCTTGTATGGTAGTATTAATCTCTCAGTACCTCTTCTATGATAGTAGTAGAGTCCTACTGTAGTGTCAGCGATCAGTAGTAGACTGTAATAATCCTATCTATAGTAGTGGTAACCCCTTCATACCCCTTGTATGGTAGTATTAATCTCTCAGTATCTCTTCTATGATAGTAGTAGAGTCCTACTGTAGTGTCAGCGATCAGTAGTAGACTGTAATAATCCTATCTATAGTAGTGGTAACCCCTTCATACCCCTTGTATGGTAGTATTAATCTCTCAGTATCTCTTCTATGATAGTAGTAGAGTCCTACTGTAGTGTCAGCGATCAGTAGTAGACTAATAATCCTATCTATAGTAGTGGTAACCCCTTCATACCCCTTGTATGGTAGTATTAATCTCTCAGTATCTCTTCTATGATAGTAGTAGAGTCCTACTGTAGTGTCAGCCATCAGTAGTAGACTGTAATAATCCTATCTATAGTAGTGGTAACCCCTTCATACCCCTTGTATGGTAGTATTAATCTCTCAGTATCTCTTCTATGATAGTAGTAGAGTCCTACTGTAGTGTCAGCTATCAGTAGTAGACTGTAATAATCCTATCTATAGTAGTGGTAACCCCTTCATACCCCTTGTATGGTAGTATTAATCTCTCAGTATCTCTTCTATGATAGTAGTAGAGTCCTACTGTAGTGTCAGCGATCAGTAGTAGACTGTAATAATCCTATCTATAGTAGTGGTAACCCCTTCATACCCCTTGTATGGTAGTATTAATCTCTCAGTATCTCTTCTATGATAGTAGTAGAGTCCTACTGTAGTGTCAGCTATCAGTAGTAGACTGTAATAATCCTATCTATAGTAGTGGTAACCCCTTCATACCCCTTGTATGGTAGTATTAATCTCTCAGTATCTCTTCTATGATAGTAGTAGAGTCCTACTGTAGTGTCAGCGATCAGTAGTAGACTGTAATAATCCTATCTATAGTAGTGGTAACCCCTTCATACCCCTTGTATGGTAGTATTAATCTCTCAGTATCTCTTCTATGATAGTAGTAGAGTCCTACTGTAGTGTCAGCGATCAGTAGTAGACTGTAATAATCCTATCTATAGTAGTGGTAACCCCTTCATACCCCTTGTATGGTAGTATTAATCTCTCAGTATCTCTTCTATGATAGTAGTAGAGTCCTACTGTAGTGTCAGCTATCAGTAGTAGACTGTAATAATCCTATCTATAGTAGTGGTAACCCCTTCATACCCCTTGTATGGTAGTATTAATCTCTCAGTATCTCTTCTATGATAGTAGTAGAGTCCTACTGTAGTGTCAGCGATCAGTAGTAGACTGTAATAATCCTATCTATAGTAGTGGTAACCCCTTCATACCCCTTGTATGGTAGTATTAATCTCTCAGTATCTCTTCGTATGATAGTAGTAGAGTCCTACTGTAGTGTCAGCCATCAGTAGTAGACTGTAATAATCCTATCTATAGTAGTGGTAACCCCTTCATACCCCTTGTATGGTAGTATTAATCTCTCAGTACCTCTTCGTATGATAGTAGTAGAGTCCTACTGTAGTGTCAGCGATCAGTAGTAGACTGTAATAATCCTATCTATAGTAGTGGTAACCCCTTCATACCCCTTGTATGGTAGTATTAATCTCTCAGTATCTCTTCTATGATAGTAGTAGAGTCCTACTGTAGTGTCAGCTATCAGTAGTAGACTGTAATAATCCTATCTATAGTAGTGGTAACCCCTTCATACCCCTTGTATGGTAGTATTAATCTCTCAGTATCTCTTCTATGATAGTAGTAGAGTCCTACTGTAGTGTCAGCTATCAGTAGTAGACTGTAATAATCCTATCTATAGTAGTGGTAACCCCTTCATACCCCTTGTATGGTAGTATTAATCTCTCAGTATCTCTTCTATGATAGTAGTAGAGTCCTACTGTAGTGTCAGCTATCAGTAGTAGACTGTAATAATCCTATCTATAGTAGTGGTAACCCCTTCATACCCCTTGTATGGTAGTATTAATCTCTCAGTATCTCTTCTATGATAGTAGTAGAGTCCTACTGTAGTGTCAGCTATCAGTAGTAGACTGTAATAATCCTATCTATAGTAGTGGTAACCCCTTCATACCCCTTGTATGGTAGTATTAATCTCTCAGTATCTCTTCTATGATAGTAGTAGAGTCCTACTATAGTGTCAGCCATCAGTAGTAGACTAACAATCCTATCTATAGTAGTGGTAACCCCTTCATACCCCTTGTATGGTAGTATTAATCTCTCAGTACCTCTTCTATGATAGTAGTAGAGTCCTACTGTAGTGTCAGCGATCAGTAGTAGACTGTAATAATCCTATCTATAGTAGTGGTAACCCCTTCATACCCCTTGTATGGTAGTATTAATCTCTCAGTATCTCTTCTATGATAGTAGTAGAGTCCTACTGTAGTGTCAGCTATCAGTAGTAGACTAACAATCCTATCTATAGTAGTGGTAACCCCTTCATACCCCTTGTATGGTAGTATTAATCTCTCAGTATCTCTTCTATGATAGTAGTAGAGTCCTACTGTAGTGTCAGCTATCAGTAGTAGACTGTAATAATCCTATCTATAGTAGTGGTAACCCCTTCATACCCCTTGTATGGTAGTATTAATCTCTCAGTACCTCTTCGTATGATAGTAGTAGAGTCCTACTGTAGTGTCAGCGATCAGTAGTAGACTGTAATAATCCTATCTATAGTAGTGGTAACCCCTTCATACCCCTTGTATGGTAGTATTAATCTCTCAGTATCTCTTCTATGATAGTAGTAGAGTCCTACTGTAGTGTCAGCGATCAGTAGTAGACTGTAATAATCCTATCTATAGTAGTGGTAACCCCTTCATACCCCTTGTATGGTAGTATTAATCTCTCAGTACCTCTTCTATGATAGTAGTAGAGTCCTACTGTAGTGTCAGCGATCAGTAGTAGACTGTAATAATCCTATCTATAGTAGTGGTAACCCCTTCATACCCCTTGTATGGTAGTATTAATCTCTCAGTATCTCTTCTATGATAGTAGTAGAGTCCTACTGTAGTGTCAGCTATCAGTAGTAGACTGTAATAATCCTATCTATAGTAGTGGTAACCCCTTCATACCCCTTGTATGGTAGTATTAATCTCTCAGTACCTCTTCTATGATAGTAGTAGAGTCCTACTGTAGTGTCAGCTATCAGTAGTAGACTGTAATAATCCTATCTATAGTAGTGGTAACCCCTTCATACCCCTTGTATGGTAGTATTAATCTCTCAGTATCTCTTCTATGATAGTAGTAGAGTCCTACTGTAGTGTCAGCTATCAGTAGTAGACTGTAATAATCCTATCTATAGTAGTGGTAACCCCTTCATACCCCTTGTATGGTAGTATTAATCTCTCAGTATCTCTTCTATGATAGTAGTAGAGTCCTACTGTAGTGTCAGCTATCAGTAGTAGACTAACAATCCTATCTATAGTAGTGGTAACCCCTTCATACCCCTTGTATGGTAGTATTAATCTCTCAGTACCTCTTCGTATGATAGTAGTAGAGTCCTACTGTAGTGTCAGCGATCAGTAGTAGACTGTAATAATCCTATCTATAGTAGTGGTAACCCCTTCATACCCCTTGTATGGTAGTATTAATCTCTCAGTATCTCTTCTATGATAGTAGTAGAGTCCTACTGTAGTGTCAGCTATCAGTAGTAGACTGTAATAATCCTATCTATAGTAGTGGTAACCCCTTCATACCCCTTGTATGGTAGTATTAATCTCTCAGTACCTCTTCTATGATAGTAGTAGAGTCCTACTGTAGTGTCAGCTATCAGTAGTAGACTGTAATAATCCTATCTATAGTAGTGGTAACCCCTTCATACCCCTTGTATGGTAGTATTAATCTCTCAGTATCTCTTCTATGATAGTAGTAGAGTCCTACTGTAGTGTCAGCGATCAGTAGTAGACTGTAATAATCCTATCTATAGTAGTGGTAACCCCTTCATACCCCTTGTATGGTAGTATTAATCTCTCAGTATCTCTTCTATGATAGTAGTAGAGTCCTACTGTAGTGTCAGCTATCAGTAGTAGACTGTAATAATCCTATCTATAGTAGTGGTAACCCCTTCATACCCCTTGTATGGTAGTATTAATCTCTCAGTATCTCTTCTATGATAGTAGTAGAGTCCTACTGTAGTGTCAGCGATCAGTAGTAGACTAACAATCCTATCTATAGTAGTGGTAACCCCTTCATACCCCTTGTATGGTAGTATTAATCTCTCAGTATCTCTTCTATGATAGTAGTAGAGTCCTACTGTAGTGTCAGCGATCAGTAGTATACTAACAATCCTATCTATAGTAGTGGTAACCCCTTCATACCCCTTGTATGGTAGTATTAATCTCTGCAGTATCTCTTCTATGATAGTAGTAGAGTCCTACTGTAGTGTCAGCTATCAGTAGTAGACTGTAATAATCCTATCTATAGTAGTGGTAACCCCTTCATACCCCTTGTATGGTAGTATTAATCTCTCAGTATCTCTTCTATGATAGTAGTAGAGTCCTACTGTAGTGTCAGCCATCAGTAGTAGACTAACAATCCTATCTATAGTAGTGGTAACCCCTTCATACCCCTTGTATGGTAGTATTAATCTCTCAGTATCTCTTCTATGATAGTAGTAGAGTCCTACTGTAGTGTCAGCTATCAGTAGTAGACTGTAATAATCCTATCTATAGTAGTGGTAACCCCTTCATACCCCTTGGATGGTAGTATTAATCTCTCAGTACCTCTTCTATGATAGTAGTAGAGTCCTACTGTAGTGTCAGCTATCAGTAGTAGACTGTAATAATCCTATCTATAGTAGTGGTAACCCCTTCATACCCCTTGTATGGTAGTATTAATCTCTCAGTATCTCTTCTATGATAGTAGTAGAGTCCTACTGTAGTGTCAGCGATCAGTAGTAGACTAACAATCCTGTCTATAGTAGTGGTAACCCCTTCATACCCCTTGCATGGTAGTATTAATCTCTCAGTATCTCTTCGTTGATAGTAGTAGAGTCCTACTGTAGTGTCAGCTATCAGTAGTAGACTGTAATAATCCTATCTATAGTAGTGGTAACCCCTTCATACCCCTTGTATGGTAGTATTAATCCCTCAGTACCTCTTCTATGATAGTAGTAGAGTCCTACTGTAGTGTCAGCTATCAGTAGTAGACTGTAATAATCCTATCTATAGTAGTGGTAACCCCTTCATACCCCTTGGATGGTAGTATTAATCTCTCAGTACCTCTTCTATGATAGTAGTAGAGTCCTACTGTAGTGTCAGCGATCAGTAGTAGACTAATAATCCTATCTATAGTAGTGGTAACCCCTTCATACCCCTTGCATGGTAGTATTAATCTCTCAGTATCTCTTCGTTGATAGTAGTAGAGTCCTACTGTCGTGTCAGCTATCAGTAGTAGACTGTAATAATCCTATCTATAGTAGTGGTAACCCCTTCATACCCCTTGTATGGTAGTATTAATCTCTCAGTATCTCTTCTATGATAGTAGTAGAGTCCTACTCTAGTGTCAGCTATCAGTAGTAGACTAACAATCCTATCTATAGTAGTGGTAACCCCTTCATACCCCTTGTATGGTAGTATTAATCTCTCAGTATCTCTTCTATGATAGTAGTAGAGTCCTACTGTAGTGTCAGCTATCAGTAGTAGACTGTAATAATCCTATCTATAGTAGTGGTAACCCCTTCATACCCCTTGTATGGTAGTATTAATCTCTCAGTATCTCTTCTATGATAGTAGTAGAGTCCTACTGTAGTGTCAGCTATCAGTAGTAGACTGTAATAATCCTATCTATAGTAGTGGTAACCCCTTCATACCCCTTGGATGGTAGTATTAATCTCTCAGTACCTCTTCTATGATAGTAGTAGAGTCCTACTGTAGTGTCAGCGATCAGTAGTAGACTGTAATAATCCTATCTATAGTAGTGGTAACCCTTCATACCCCTTGTATGGTAGTATTAATCTCTCAGTATCTCTTCTATGATAGTAGTAGAGTCCTACTCTAGTGTCAGCTATCAGTAGTAGACTAACAATCCTATCTATAGTAGTGGTAACCCCTTCATACCCCTTGTATGGTAGTATTAATCTCTCAGTATCTCTTCTATGATAGTAGTAGAGTCCTACTGTAGTGTCAGCTATCAGTAGTAGACTGTAATAATCCTATCTATAGTAGTGGTAACCCCTTCATACCCCTTGTATGGGAGTATTAATCTCTCAGTACCTCTTCTATGATAGTAGTAGAGTCCTACTGTAGTGTCAGCTATCAGTAGTATACTAACAATCCTATCTATAGTAGTGGTAACCCCTTCATACCCCTTGTATGGTAGTATTAATCTCTCAGTATCTCTTCTATGATAGTAGTAGAGTCCTACTGTAGTGTCAGCTATCAGTAGTAGACTGTAATAATCCTATCTATAGTAGTGGTAACCCCTTCATACCCCTTGTATGGTAGTATTAATCTCTCAGTATCTCTTCTATGATAGTAGTAGAGTCCTACTGTAGTGTCAGCTATCAGTAGTAGACTGTAATAATCCTATCTATAGTAGTGGTAACCCCTTCATACCCCTTGTATGGTAGTATTAATCTCTCAGTATCCCTTCTATGATAGTAGTAGAGTCCTACTGTAGTGTCAGCTATCAGTAGTAGACTAACAATCCTATCTATAGTAGTGGTAACCCCTTCATACCCCTTGTATGGGAGTATTAATCTCTCAGTACCTCTTCTATGATAGTAGTAGAGTCCTACTGTAGTGTCAGCTATCAGTAGTATACTAACAATCCTATCTATAGTAGTGGTAACCCCTTCATACCCCTTGTATGGTAGTATTAATCTCTCAGTATCTCTTCTATGATAGTAGTAGAGTCCTACTGTAGTGTCAGCGATCAGTAGTAGACTGTAATAATCCTATCTATAGTAGTGGTAACCCCTTCATACCCCTTGAATGGCAGTGTCAAACCCTCAGTACCTCTTCCGTGATAGTAATGTAGTCTCTGGTCCCCCTGCGGTGGTAGTTACCCAGCTCTACTGCTGCTGTAGTAGTTGCAGCCTCTTGGTCACCACCCCCCTTCCCGCCGTTACCCCCCTCCCCCCCACCCACCGCACCCACGGTAGTTACTTTCACTATTAACAGTTCCCACGGTCACCCAGCGCCACCTCTGCAGATGTTGCATCAGGGCGCTTCCTGTCCTCAGTCAGTGGTTTGTCTGAGCGCGTTACACTGCTCAGCTATTTCTTTTTTTCTTTTTTAAATTCTGTCTGGTATTAGCCGAGATCTTTTATCTAACTAATATTATATGCATAATACACTGACAGGGCCCTGTTCATTCTCTGGTGTTGTGCTTTGTCATTCACGTTTCTTCAGCGCCCTGAAGCCCGGGCCAGCCCACTTCAGTCACTGAGTGATGTGCTCCACGTGACAGAGCAGAAGGTAGTCACTCACAAGGAAGTTGGCCTAAGTAGTTGCCTTTAGTGTCAGGGACTTCTGTGGCATTGTGTGCTTGGAGACCAAAGAGATAGGTTTGCTTTCAGTCAGTTTGTTTTTTAAATTAATGACGGCGCAGGCCTGACAGCGCGCCCAAAAATTAAGTTTGACAAAAACCCAAACAAAACAAGAGGCAATGACAGCCTAAGTGCTGAAAGCCAACGCTAGATCTGTTGGCTTTGCCAGTGCTTGTTAAGCTTTGCTTTTAATCCCCTTCCCATCAGGAGTGAGGTGCCATAGGAGTACTACAGGGAAGGAGTGAGGTCATCAGGAGTGCTGCGGGTCAGGAGTGAGGTACCACAAGAGAGCTGCAGGTCAGGAGTGAGATACCACAAGAGGGCTGCTGGTCAGGAGTGAGGTACCACAAGAGAGCTGCAGGTCAGGAGTGAGATACCACAAGAGAGCTGCGGGTCAGGAGTGAGGATACCACAAGAGTACTGCAGGACATGAGTGAGGTACCACAAGAGGGCTGCTGGTCAGGAGTGAGGTACCACAAGAGAGCTGCGGGTCAGGAGTGAGATTACCACAAGAGTACTGCTGGTCAGGAGTGAGGTACCACAAGAGTACTGCAGGACATGAGTAAGGTACCACGAGAGGGCTGCTGGTCAGGAGTGAGGTACCACAAGAGAGCTGCGGGTCAGGAGTGAGATTACCACAAGAGTACTGCTGGTCAGGAGTGAGGTACCACAAGAGTACTGCAGGACATGAGTGAGGTACCACACGAGAGCTGTGGGTCAGGAGTGAGGATACCACAAGAGGGCTGCAGGTCAGGAGTGAGGATACCACAAGAGGGCTGCAGGTCAGGAGTGAGATACCACAAGAGAGCTGCGGGTCAGGAGTGAGGATACCACAAGAGTACTGCAGGACATGAGTGAGGTACCACAAGAGAGCTGCTGGTCAGGAGTGAGGTACCACAAGAGAGCTGCGGGTCAGGAGTGAGATTACCACAAGAGTACTGCTGGTCAGGAGTGAGGACACCACAAGAGAGCTGCGGGTCAGGAGTGAGGTACCACAAGAGAGCTGCGGGTCAGGAGTGAGATTACCACAAGAGTACTGCTGGTCAGGAGTGAGGTACCACAAGAGTACTGCAGGACATGAGTGAGGTACCACACGAGAGCTGTGGGTCAGGAGTGAGGATACCACAAGAGGGCTGCAGGTCAGGAGTGAGGTACCACAAGAGAGCTGCGGGTCAGGAGTGAGGATACCACAAGAGGGCTGCAGGTCAGGAGTGAGGATACCACAAGAGGGCTGCAGGTCAGGAGTGAGGATACCACAAGAGGGCTGCAGGTCAGGAGTGAGGTACCACAAGAGAGCTGCGGGTCAGGAGTGAGATACCACAAGAGAGCTGCGGATCAGGAGTGAGATACCACAAGAGAGCTGCGGGTCAGGAGTGAGATACCACAAGAGGGCTGCAGGTCAGGAGTGAGATACCACAAGAGGGCTGCAGGTCAGGAGTGAGGTACCACAAGAGGGCTGGAGGTCAGGAGTGAGGATACCACAAGAGGGCTGCAGGTCAGGAGTGAGGTACCACAAGAGAGCTGCGGGTCAGGAGTGAGGATACCACAAGAGAGCTGCGGGTCAGGAGTGAGGATACCACAAGAGTACTGCAGGACATGAGTGAGGTACCACAAGAGAGCTGCGGGTCAGGAGTGAGGTACCACAAGAGAGCTGCGGGTCAGGAGTGAGGTACCACAAGAGAGCTGCGGGTCAGGAGTGAGGTACCACAAGAGAGCTGCGGGTCAGGAGTGAGATTACCACAAGAGTACTGCTGGTCAGGAGTGAGGTACCACAAGAGTACTGCAGGACATGAGTGAGGTACCACAAGAGAGCTGCGGGTCAGGAGTGAGGTACCACAAGAGTGCTGCGTGTAGGAGAGTAGGATCTGCCTCTATGTTGCCCCCACTTTTTTCTGATGTTTACACTGGTTTCTGGCTATAGTCAGGCTGGGACCCTGCTAATCAGGGCCCCAGCCTCTCTGTTCTCTCTAAACGACTTGGAGTGTACTCTAGGTGCACTAGTGATTGGATACTGTGGTACCTTATGAGTCCCTAGTATATGGTACCTCAGGTACCAAGGGCATAGGTACTTCACAGGCCTACCAGGGGCTGCAGCATGTATTATGCCACCCTGGGAAGCAGACTAAATCTGACACCACAGGCCTGCTACTGCAGCCTGAGTGTGGAAGTGCTAGCACTCTCACTGAGATATAGGTTCCCTATATCTCTCCTACACACACATATAAACCCTATCAGTCACCCCTAAGGCAGGCCCTATCAATCCTAAGGGCAGGGTGCTTGGCTTCTATGTGAGGGGGTGCCTCTGCCTGAGCAGGGCCCCTCTGCAGCTCTCAGAGTCCATTCTCTGGTGCTGTTTGTGGATGCGGTTAAACCATATACTTTGAAGTGCATTATATCCTCACGGTAAAATGCTAACTTTGGAATGGCTGCATCGAAACATGTCGTGTTTGGTGTCAAACACCTTGAATACTACTCCCCGCCAGTCCTGGCGGCGGGGGTAGCATTCCACTCCTTCTAGAGGGATAGACATGTACCTACTGTGGAAACGCGGTAGAATCCTGCAGAGCCCTGGCATCACAAAATGGATGCCACCAGTCACAGACACTGGGCTGCCCTCCTGCTGATGACCAACACTCGCAGTGGAGGAAGCCCAACAATAGATATCCTGTCCCAAGGGGGTGTGACCACCTTCCAGACAGGGTTTAGTGTATTGAGCTGGGTGGGTGCACTCTTAGAGTGCTTTGAAGTCCTGCACTGGGGGAGCAGAAGGCTCCTCTGTGCATATGCCAGTTCAAACCGGCTCAGGGGCTACCTGTCCCTGCTCTGGCGCGAAACTGGACAAAGGGAAGTGGGTGTAGCCACCCACTCCCCTGGCCCTCCCATAGGTAGGGTCATAGAGCTAGTCCCTCCCCTCCTTTTAGTATAAGAGGGGGAACCTGTGCATTGCACCCTAGATTTCCCTGGACGACGCTCTGAAGAAGAATCCTGACCTTCGACGTTCCACTACCCTTTGGAAGACTGAAGAATCTCCCTTGGAGTCAAGGAGTGACTCCTGCTTGGCAGGCACCAAAACTACAAACAACGGTCGCAAACTACGCCACTCCCGCCGGAGTCCTAAGTCCCTGCAGCCCAAGAAGTGGATTTCCTGACTTCTCAAAGGCCATCGTGAGTCCCCAGCGAAGCTGAGGCCAGTGGACCCCAAGAGTAACGAGGAACCGCGACCCCTGGGTACCGTGCACTCATTGTCGAGTGCAACCCCTTCACAACGTTCCACGAACTTGTGCTTTGGACCACGTGTGGTCCCAGCCTCCAGCAGGAATCCCTCCTAAGATCAGAGGCCTACCACGTCCCGAGTGACCGTGGGCCCCTGTGAGCGAATCCTCCCGAGGCGTCTTCACGATCCCTTGCCAGCCGGCTTGTGGGTCCCCAGAAGACTTTGTAAAGAAACGAAAGGGCTCCCCTGGTTGCTCCAGGCCTGCCCTGACTTACCCTCACTGGGTGAGTCCCACAGACCTTGCTGGTCTGCGCCATTTCCTCTTCACACTTTCCCCAAGACTTGCTGTTACCAAGGCTTGTTGGCTCCAATCGAGTCGCCGACACCGTAGTAAGCTGCACACATCGTGGGGCACGCCGAATCCAGCTCCTGGTTGTCGTCGACGCCTCCTGGACCTCGTGGCTGAAGAGTCAAGGCAACTGTGAACGACCTGAATCTTGCAACGACGGTGGGCATCCATCTTCCTTGTCCCGAGTCACTGCCAAGTGACTTTGAACACTGTCCCCTCTGCTTTCAGGTCTTCCATCTTCCGAATCCAGGCGTGGATTCCTCCGGACACTTCTCCTGTCGCCGCAAGCAGCAAGTCTTCACTGGCTCCCATTGAAAATGACTCTGCGACCCGACACCAAAGAACACCTATGCACCTGGCTCCCCTGGGTGAGGTAACTTCAGCACTACGGTGCTCCTGTGGGTGTGGGCCTTAGAACTACTTACCCTGTAAGTGACTTGCTTGTAGCGTCCCTAGAAGTGTCCTAAAACTCTAACTTTCCAAGTGCGACAATTGCGCTGACTCGTACAGGCTGCGCGTCTGTGTTAGACACACCGCGTCTGTGAGAAGTTGGCCTGGTATATGCTGTTCACTAATTAAAGTGGACACCTTGCACCAGGGCAAATCGACTCTTATGGTAGATAGGTTTAAGACAACCTTTAAAGAAAGCTATCCTAGTGGTAGCTGTGGAGAGCAGCCTTCAGGCTAAGTCTCGGAGGAATGTAAAGCAGCTTGTTTTACCATATAATCTCTTGAATCACCAAATGAAAAGACACCACACAGGTATATATATCAAATATATATGTATTTATTTCTAAATAACTCTCTACTAATCTCTTTATGAGATTAGAAGACAAACATATGCACAAATCAACGTTTCACAATAAGTTAAGCACAAAATATGGCTGGGGCCCTAGGGGCGTACCAGACCATATACTAAGTAAGAGACTTAGAAACAACGACTTGCAAGGAGACAAGGCCTAAGGCCTTCAGAAGTGCTGGGGCCTCACGAAACCACCCAAGGCAGGTAAGTAAAGGACCCACGGGGGACGCGTGCAGTGTGGATACACAGGCGCGAATCGCCGTTAACTTCAATGGGGCAAGTCGCGGTTGGAAATAAAGAGTTTTAGGATACTTCGGGAGAACCTACAAGCAAGTCACTTACAGGGTAAGTAGTTCTAGGGCCCACACCCACAGGAGCACCGTAGTGCTGGAGTTACCTCACCCAGGGAAGCCGGGTGCACAGGTGTCCTTTGGTGTCGGGTCGCGGCGTCGTTTTCAATGGCGAACAAAGAAGACTTGCTGCTTGCGGGAGCTGAAGAAGTGTCCGGTGGAATCCAAGCCTGGATTCTGAAGAAGGATGACCTGAAAGCAGAGGGGACAGTGTTCAAAGTCACTTGGCAGTGACCCGGGGCAAGGAAGATGGATGCCCACCGTCGTCGGTCGCTTCAGGTCGGTTGCAGGTGCCTTGACTCTTCAGCCACGTGGTCCAGGAGGCGTCGACGACGACCAGGAGCTGGATTCGGTGTGTCCCTCGACGTCTGCAGCTGACTGCGGTGTCGGCAACTCGATCGGAGCCAACAAGCCTTGGCAGCCGCAAGTCTCGGGGAGATGAAGAAAAGTCGATGGCGCAGACCAGCAAGGTCTGAGGGACTCACCCAGCGAGGGTAAGTCAGGGCAGGCCTGGAGCAACCAGGGGAGCCCTTTGGTTTCTTTAAGAAGTCTTCTGGGGACCCACAAGCCAGCGGGCAAGGGATCGCGAAGACACCTCGGGCGGAATCACTCAACAGGGGCCCACGGTCACTCGGGACGGTGTAGGCCTCTGATCTTCGGAGGGATTCCTGTTGGAGGTCGGGACCACACGTGGTCCAAAGCACAAGTTCGTAGAACGTTGTGAAGGGGTTGCACTCGACAATAGTGCACGGTACCCAGGGGTCGCGGTTCCTCGTTACTCGTGGGGTCCACTTGCCTCAGCTTCGCTGGGGACTCACGATGGCCTGGGAGAGGTCAGGAAATCCACTTCTTGGGCTGCAGGGACTTCGGACTCCGGCGGGAGCGGCGTAGTTTGCGACCGTCGTTGTCGTTTTTGGTGCCTGCCAAGCAGGGGAGTCACTCCTTGACTCCAAGGGAGATTCTTCTGTCTTCCAAAGGTAGTGGAACGTCGAAGGGCCAGGATTCTTCTGTAGAGCGTCGTCCAGGGGTTATCTGCTTTGCAATGGCAAGGTTCCCCCTCTTATACTAAAAAGAGGGGATGGACTAGCTCTATGACCCCACCTATGGGAGGGTCAAGGGAGGGGTGGCTACACCCACTTCCCTTTGTCCAGTTTCGCGCCAGAGCAGGGGCAGGTAGCCCCTGAGCTGGTTTGAACTGGCATATGCACAGAGGAGCCTTCTGCTCCCCCAGTGCAGGACTTCAAAGCACTCTAAGAGTGCACCCACCCAGCCCCAATACACTAAACCCTGTCTGGGAGGTGGTTACACCTCCCTGTGACAGGATGCCTATTGTTGGGCTTCCTCCACTGTGAGTTTCGGTCATCAGCAGGAGGGCAGCCCAGTGTCTGTGACTGGTGGCATCCATTTTGTGATGCCAGGGCTCTTTAGGATTCTACCGCGTTTCCACAGCAGGTACATGTCTTATCCCTCTAGAAGGGTGGAATGCTACCCCCGCCGCCAAGATTGGCGGGGGGTAGTATTCCAAGATGTTTGACACCAAACACGACATGTTTTGATGCAGCCATTCCAAAGTTAGCATTTACCGCGAGGATATAATGCACTTAAGAGTATATGGTTTAACCGCATCCACAAACAGCACCAGAGAATGGACTCTGAGAACTGCAGAGGGGCCCTGCTCATGCAGAGGCACCCCCTCACATAGAAGCCAAGCACCCTGCCCTCAGGATTGATAGGGCCTGCCTTAGGGGTGACTGATAGGTTTATATGTGTGTGCAGGAGAGATATAGGAAACCTATATCTCAGTGAGGGGTGCTAGCACCACCTCACCCAGGCTGCAGTAGCAGGCCTGTGGTGTCAGATTTAGACTGCTTCCCAGGGGTGGCATAACACATGCTGCAGCCCCTGGTAGGCCTGTGAAGTACCTATGCCCTTGGCACCTAAGGTACCATATACTAGGGACTCATAAGGCACCACAGTATCCAATCACTAGTGCACCTAGAGTGCACTCCATGTCGTTTAGAGAGAGCAGATAGACTGGGGCCCTGAATAGCAGGGTCCCAGTCCAACTAAGTCATAAACCAGCAAAACACCATAAAAAAAGTGGGGGCAACCATATAGTCAGATTCCACCTTCCTACATAACCCCCCCCAAACGAAAGGAGATAAGGCTAACCTTGGCCAGTTGAGCCTTTATTGACTAAGTGGCCATATAAGGAAGCACCTGCACTAGCATGGTTGCCCCCTGTCTTATGGTCCACTAAGCAATCCCTCACCCTAAGGGTATGAGAGGGTCTCCACCATGGGGAATCACTACCTGTGGTGTGCTTTGGTAAAGTACCAGGCTGGTGAGGTGTCTGAGTAGGGAAGTGTGGCCCTAGGAATGTTGGCCTCAGCTTTCTCAGCTCACTGGTCACCATGTATGCCTGTCTTTCCATGACTGAGTGGTACTCTGCTCTAAGGGTCAACCTTTGACTGCCTACAGCCGGGGGTTGGGTCCCTTTGGGTGGAACACTGGAGGGACATGGCATGTTTGGAACCTTTTGGTCCCAGGTTTGCCCTTGCCTAACAGAGTCCTTCTGGGGGAGGTCCCTACATAAAGGTATGGGGGATCCCTCAGTGGGTTGAGGAATTTCTACCTGGCTAGGGCTACTAGCCTGGGTGCCCCTAATCTGCTGATGGGGGTTCCTCTGGACAGGGGGCCCTGGGGGGTCCACTGACCTCCCTGACCTCTGCAGCCCTGGGCTGACTGAGGCAGGGTAGAGAGGGGCAGGTTACCTGCTCCAGACTGGGTACCACCTTGTAAGGGTCCTCTGCCATCAGGGGGTGGCCAGGCCAGGCCTGACTACCTCTGTGGCAGTTCCTTCACTAGGGGTAGGGTCAGTTCCCTGAGGAGGCTGACCCTTACCTACTGTCTGGAGGGAAGAAGACTTTTCTTCAACCCTTGTGCTCTCTTCTGGGGGAGAGTGGGCCATTCTTCCAGGCTCCATCTCTCCAAAATCTTGGGCTGGGGCTGTGGCCATCACAGCCCCACTAACCTTTACAGGGACACCCAACATCTTCAGATGGGTTTGGTGTTCAATTTCAGCCCAGGCTGAAATTTCCAGATCATTGCCCATCAGGCAATCTACAGGTAAGGTTGGGGACACTGCCACTCTCTTTGGGCCTGTGACCCCCTCCCAGCTGAGATTGACTATGGCCATGGGGTGATCTGTTCTGACACCATCAATGTTGGTCACCTGGTATTTAAACTCAGGTAAAAGCTGGTGAGGGGGGACTAGTTTCCCTGCCACCATGGTGACACTAGCCCCTGTGTCCCTAAATGCCACAGCTTTCTGACCATTAATTATTGGCTCCAGTCTGTACCTGCCCAATGCTATGGGACCCATGGTAAAGGTGGCATATCCTACACCACCATCAGAATCTGAGGAGTCTGTTGAGGGGGTCCTGTCTAAACTAGGGCCCACCTCTGTTCCTCTTGCAAAAGCACCTAACTTTTTGGGTGCACTACTCCCAACTGGAGGATTACTACTGGTAGTACCAGGAGGGGTGGTAGTAGTTGTTGGAGGAACATTTTCTTTATTGCCATTCCTGGGACAACTGGGATCAGATTTCCAGTGCCCAGGCTTTTTACAGACATGGCAATAGGGTTTCTTTTCAGGAGAGGAAGGAGTTTGGGACCCACCCCCAGAAGAGGAATTTTGGGGCCCTGTAGTGGACTTATCCTTGGATTTATCCCCACCTTTCTCTTGGGACTTGGTAGAATCTTTCTTGTGGTCACCACCCTGATTCTTAGGCCTTACCCTGGTTCTGACCCATTTGTCTGCCTTCTTTCCCAATTCTTGGGGAGAGGTCAGATCAGAGTCCACCAGGTACTGGTGTAAAAGCTGGTTTTGACAATTATTAAGGATCTGTTCTCTCATCATTAGATTATAAAATCCTTTGAAATCAGTAACCCTACTGCCAACCAGCCAACCCTCCAGAGCCTTGGATGCACAATCTACAAAGTCTGTCCAGTCCTGAGTCTGTGCCTTCTGGGTATCTCTGAACTTCAACCTGTACTCTTCAGTGGTTAAGCCAAACCCATCTATCAGTGCACTCTTCAGGACTTCATAATCATCAGCATCCTCCTCTCTAACAGTGAGGAGCTTGTCTCTTCCTTTATCTGAAAAGGAGAGCCACAAGATTGCTGCCCACTGCTTTTGGGGGACCTGCTGTACTCTACAGGCCCTCTCCATAGCAGTTATCCATTTGTGGATATCATCCCCACTCTGGTAGGGAGGAACAACCTTGCTCAGGTTCCTATGGTCAGGGACATATTCTCTGCCTCTAGGGACACTGTTGCTGCCACCAGGGGGTTCTAAACCCTCCCTTCTGGAAGCTCTCTGGATCTCCAGGGCTTCTCTATCCAGTGCCAACTGCTTGGTTCTGAGGGCCACTTTGGCTTCCTCATACTGGAGCAGTTTGCACCTTCTCTCAGAGGAGGTCTCTCTTAAGTTAAAGTATGAGCTCCTCTCTTGGACAAATTCTCTGCCAGAGTGATAAGAGTGCTCAGATTCCCTGGAAGGGGATCTGTGCCTCTCATCCACTCTGCCAGTTCTCTTAGGGAGAACTCCTCTGTCCTGTTCAGGCTCCTTGAAGCCTGGCCCTTCAACCACAGAGTCTTGGTCATTCGGATTGTCCTCATCTGACCCAGATACTATGATTGACCCACCCACTGATTCAGACCCCTTAGCTCCTAGAGCCAATCTAAGGTCATCTGCTGTCAGCAGATCTATCAGGTGCAGGGTTGAGGGACTCTGTCCTAGCCTCAGGTGTCTGTCAACACACATGGCTCTCAAGTCAGAGAAAGCCATGTCCTTATACTGAGGCTGAGTGGATCCACTGGGTCCACCCTTTAAGGACATTCTAGTGTTGTGCAGTGTTGTACTACCTACACTAGTTTGTGGCCTACTGATCCTAGCTTGAGCTGTGGAAAGGGTGTGCTATCCCTTTGAACACAGCTCTAAGTTCAGTAGAACTTATTGATACTAAGCTTGACTTTATATGTACCTTGAGTACCTATAATGGTTTTCAGTTAGTAATTCAAATAGAGATTTTCTGGTAAAACAATGGCAAGCTGGAATCCCACACGCTGCCCACCAATGTGAGAAGTTGGCCTGGTATATGCTGTTCACTAATTAAAGTGGACACCTTGCACCAGGGCAAATCGACTCTTATGGTAGATAGGTTTAAGACAACCTTTTAAAGAAAGCTATCCTAGTGGTAGCTGTGGAGAGCAGCCTTCAGGCTAAGTCTCGGAGGAATGTAAAGCAGCTTGTTTTACCATATAATCTCTTGAATCACCAAATGAAAAGACACCACACAGGTATATATATCAAATATATATGTATTTATTTCTAAATAACTCTCTACTAATCTCTTTATGAGATTAGAAGACAAACATATGCACAAATCAACGTTTCACAATAAGTTAAGCACAAAATATGGCTGGGGCCCTAGGGGCGTACCAGACCATATACTAAGTAAGAGACTTAGAAACAACGACTTGCAAGGAGACAAGGCCTAAGGCCTTCAGAAGTGCTGGGGCCTCACGAAACCACCCAAGGCAGGTAAGTAAAGGACCCACGGGGGACGCGTGCAGTGTGGATACACAGGCGCGAATCGCCGTTAACTTCAATGGGGCAAGTCGCGGTTGGAAATAAAGAGTTTTAGGATACTTCGGGAGAACCTACAAGCAAGTCACTTACAGGGTAAGTAGTTCTAGGGCCCACACCCACAGGAGCACCGTAGTGCTGGAGTTACCTCACCCAGGGAAGCCGGGTGCACAGGTGTCCTTTGGTGTCGGGTCGCGGCGTCGTTTTCAATGGCGAACAAAGAAGACTTGCTGCTTGCGGGAGCTGAAGAAGTGTCCGGTGGAATCCAAGCCTGGATTCTGAAGAAGGATGACCTGAAAGCAGAGGGGACAGTGTTCAAAGTCACTTGGCAGTGACCCGGGGCAAGGAAGATGGATGCCCACCGTCGTCGGTCGCTTCAGGTCGGTTGCAGGTGCCTTGACTCTTCAGCCACGTGGTCCAGGAGGCGTCGACGACGACCAGGAGCTGGATTCGGTGTGTCCCTCGACGTCTGCAGCTGACTGCGGTGTCGGCAACTCGATCGGAGCCAACAAGCCTTGGCAGCCGCAAGTCTCGGGGAGATGAAGAAAAGTCGATGGCGCAGACCAGCAAGGTCTGAGGAACTCACCCAGCGAGGGTAAGTCAGGGCAGGCCTGGAGCAACCAGGGGAGCCCTTGGTTTCTTTAAGAAGTCTTCTGGGGACCCACAAGCCAGCGGGCAAGGGATCGTGAAGACACCTCGGGCGGAATCACTCAACAGGGGCCCACGGTCACTCGGGACGGTGTAGGCCTCTGATCTTCGGAGGGATTCCTGTTGGAGGTCGGGACCACACGTGGTCCAAAGCACAAGTTCGTAGAACGTTGTGAAGGGGTTGCACTCGACAATAGTGCACGGTACCCAGGGGTCGCGGTTCCTCGTTACTCGTGGGGTCCACTTGCCTCAGCTTCGCTGGGGACTCACGATGGCCTGGGAGAGGTCAGGAAATCCACTTCTTGGGCTGCAGGGACTTCGGACTCCGGCGGGAGCGGCGTAGTTTGCGACCGTCGTTGTCGTTTTTGGTGCCTGCCAAGCAGGGGAGTCACTCCTTGACTCCAAGGGAGATTCTTCTGTCTTCCAAAGGTAGTGGAACGTCGAAGGGCCAGGATTCTTCTGTAGAGCGTCGTCCAGGGGTTATCTGCTTTGCAATGGCAAGGTTCCCCCTCTTATACTAAAAAGAGGGGATGGACTAGCTCTATGACCCCACCTATGGGAGGGTCAAGGGAGGGGGTGGCTACACCCACTTCCCTTTGTCCAGTTTCGCGCCAGAGCAGGGGCAGGTAGCCCCTGAGCTGGTTTGAACTGGCATATGCACAGAGGAGCCTTCTGCTCCCCCAGTGCAGGACTTCAAAGCACTCTAAGAGTGCACCCACCCAGCCCCAATACACTAAACCCTGTCTGGGAGGTGGTTACACCTCCCTGTGACAGGATGCCTATTGTTGGGCTTCCTCCACTGTGAGTTTCGGTCATCAGCAGGAGGGCAGCCCAGTGTCTGTGACTGGTGGCATCCATTTTGTGATGCCAGGGCTCTTTAGGATTCTACCGCGTTTCCACAGCAGGTACATGTCTTATCCCTCTAGAAGGGTGGAATGCTACCCCCGCCGCCAAGATTGGCGGGGGGGTAGTATTCCAAGATGTTTGACACCAAACACGACATGTTTTGATGCAGCCATTCCAAAGTTAGCATTTACCGCGAGGATATAATGCACTTAAGAGTATATGGTTTAACCGCATCCACAAACAGCACCAGAGAATGGACTCTGAGAACTGCAGAGGGGCCCTGCTCATGCAGAGGCACCCCTCACATAGAAGCCAAGCACCCTGCCCTCAGGATTGATAGGGCCTGCCTTAGGGGTGACTGATAGGTTTATATGTGTGTGCAAGAGAGATATAGGAAACCTATATCTCAGTGAGGGGTGCTAGCACCACCTCACCCAGGCTGCAGTAGCAGGCCTGTGGTGTCAGATTTAGACTGCTTCCCAGGGGTGGCATAACACATGCTGCAGCCCCTGGTAGGCCTGTGAAGTACCTATGCCCTTGGCACCTAAGGTACCATATACTAGGGACTCATAAGGCACCACAGTATCCAATCACTAGTGCACCTAGAGTGCACTCCATGTCGCTTAGAGAGAGCAGATAGACTGGGGCCCTGAATAGCAGGGTCCCAGTCCAACTAAGTCATAAACCAGCAAAACACCATAAAAAAAGTGGGGGCAACCATATAGTCAGATTCCACCTTCCTACAGCGTCCATCTCCTTTGCAACACTATCTAGAACTGTATCCTTCGACTCGTACAAGGACCGATCGGTGTGTTCGCCTCGAACACGCAAGGGACCTTTAACATTGATATCCCAATCGCGTCTGAGCGCATAGACTCGCACCGGTGCCAGGTCACCGCGTCCGTCCCCTGTGGGTCTCCTACAACTAACTGGGGTGGTTCTTGGGGATCCCTCGATTCTAGATGCCCTAGACCTAGGTCTAGCAAACTAAGATTGTGATATTCGATTGTGCTAAACTTATTCTGATAACATTTGACTTGTACATATGTTCTTGACTTCTAATCTCATAAAGAGATTAGTAGAGAGTGTTTATTAATAAATACATATATATTTGATATATATACCTGTGTGGTGTCTTTTCATTTGGTGATTCAAGAGATTGTGTGGTAAAACAAGCTGCTTTACATTCCTTCAAGACTTAGCCTGAAGGCTGCTCTCCACAGCTACCACTAGGATAGCTTTCTATAAAGGTTGTCTTAAACCTATCTACCATAAGAGTCGAATTGTTCTGGTGCAAGGTGTCCACTTTAATTAGTGAACAGCATATACCAGGCCACCTTCTCACACTGCGGGTCAGGAATCAGGATACCACAAGAGAGCTGCGGGTCAGGAGTGAGGTACCACAAGAGAGCTGCAGGTCAGGAGTGAGATACCACAAGAGGGCTGCTGGTCAGGAGTGAGATACCACAAGAGGGCTGCTGGTCAGGAGTGAGGTACCACAGGAGAGCTGCGGGTCAGGAGTGAGGATACCACAAGAGTACTGCAGGACATGAGTGAGGTACCACAAGAGAGCTGCGGGTCAGGAGTGAGGTTACCACAAGAGAGCTGCGGGTCAGGAGTGAGGATACCACAAGAGAGCTGCAGGTCAGGAGTGAGGATACCACAAGAGTACTGCAGGACATGAGTGAGGTACCACAAGAGTGCTGCGGGTCAGGAATGAGGATACCACAAGAGAGCTGCGGGTCAGGAGTGAGGTACCACAAGAGAGCTGCGGGTCAGGAGTGAGATTACCACAAGAGAGCTGCGGGTCAGGAGTGAGGTACCACAAGAGAGCTGCGGGTCAGGAGTGAGGTACCACAAGAGAGCTGCGGGTCAGGAGTGAGGTACCACAAGAGAGCTGCGGGTCAGGAGTGAGGATACCACAAGAGTGCTGCCGGTCAGGAGTGAGGATACCACAAGAGTGCTGCCGGTCAGGAGTGAGGTACCACAAGAGTGCTGCTGGACAGGAGTGAGGTACCACAAGAGAGCTGCGGGTCAGGAGTGAGGATACAACAATAGTGCTGCGGGTCAGGAGTGAGGTACCACAAGAATGCTGCGGGTCAGGAGTGAGGTACCACAAGAGTGCTGCGGGTCAGGAGTGAGGTACCACAAGAGAGCTGCGGGTCAGGAGTGAGGTACCACAAGAGAGCTGCGGGTCAGGAGTGAGGTACCACAAGAGTGCTGCGGGTCAGGAGTGAGGATACCACAAGAGAGCTGCAGGTCAGGAGTGAGGATACCACAAGAGTACTGCAGGACATGAGTGAGGTACCACAAGAGTGCTGCGGGTCAGGAATGAGGATACCACAAGAGAGCTGCGGGTCAGGAGTGAGGTACCACAAGAGAGCTGCGGGTCAGGAGTGAGATTACCACAAGAGAGCTGCGTGGTCAGGAGTGAGGTACCACAAGAGAGCTGCGGGTCAGGAGTGAGGTACCACAAGAGAGCTGCGGGTCAGGAGTGAGGTACCACAAGAGAGCTGCGTGGTCAGGGAGTGAGGATACCACAAGAGTGCTGCCGGTCAGGAGTGAGGATACCACAAGAGTGCTGCCGGTCAGGAGTGAGGTACCACAAGAGTGCTGCTGGACAGGAGTGAGGTACCACAAGAGAGCTGCGGGTCAGGAGTGAGGATACAACAATAGTGCTGCGGGTCAGGAGTGAGGTACCACAAGAATGCTGCGGGTCAGGAGTGAGGTACCACAAGAGTGCTGCGGGTCAGGAGTGAGGTACCACAAGAGAGCTGCGGGTCAGGAGTGAGGTACCACAAGAGAGCTGCGGGTCAGGAGTGAGGTACCACAAGAGTGCTGCGGGTCCGGAGTGAGGTACCACAAGAGTGCTGCGGGTCCGGAGTGAGGTACCACAAGAGTGCTGCGGGTCAGGAGTGAGGTACCACAAGAGTGCTGCGGGTCAGGAGTGAGGTACCACAAGAGTGCTGCGGGTCAGGCGTGAGGTACCACACGACAGCTGCGGTTCAGGAGTGAGGTACCACACGACAGCTGCAGTTCAGGAGTGAGATACCACACGACAGCTGCAGTTCAGGAGTGAGATACCACACGACAGCTGCAGTTCAGGAGTGAGATACCACACGACAGATGCGGTTCAGGAGTGAGATACCACACGACAGCTGCGGTTCAGGAGTGAGGTACCACGCGACAGCTGCGGTTCAGGAGTGAGGTACCACGCGACAGCTGCGGTTCAGGAGTGAGGTACCACGCGACAGCTGCGGTTCAGGAGTGAGGTACCACGCGACAGCTGCGGTTCAGGAGTGAGGTACCACGCGACAGCTGCGGTTCAGGAGTGAGGTACTCACGCGACAGCTGCGGTTCAGGAGTGAGGTACCACGCGACAGCTGCGGTTCAGGAGTGAGGCACCACGCGACAGCTGCGGTTCAGGAGTGAGGTACCACGCGATAGCTGCGGTTCAGGAGTGAGGTACCACGCGACAGCTGCGGTTCAGGAGTGAGGTACCACGCGACAGCTGCGTTTCAGGAGTGAGGTACCACGCGACAGCTGCGTTTCAGGAGTGAGGTACCACGCGACAGCTGCGGTTCAGGAGTGAGGTACCACGCGACAGCTGCGGTTCAGGAGTGAGGTACCACGCGACAGCTGCGGTTCAGGAGTGAGGTACCACGCGACAGCTGCGGTTCAGGAGTGAGGTACCACGCGACAGCTGCGGTTCAGGAGTGAGGTACCACGCGACAGCTGCGGTTCAGGAGTGAGGTACCACGCGACAGCTGCGGTTCAGGAGTGAGGTACCACGCGACAGCTGCGGTTCAGGAGTGAGGTACCACGCGACAGCTGCGGTTCAGGAGTGAGGTACCACGCGACAGCTGCGGGTCAGGAGTGAGGTACCACGCGACAGCTGCGGGTCAGGAGTGAGGTACTCACGCGACAGCTGCGGGTCAGGAGTGAGGTACCACGCGACAGCTGCGGGTCAGGAGTGAGGTACCACGCGACAGCTGCGGGTCAGGAGTGAGGTACCACGCGACAGCTGCGGGTCAGGAGTGAGGTACCACAAGAGAGCTGCGTGTCAGGAGTGAGGTACCACAAGAGAGCTGTGGGTCAGGTGTGAGGTACCACAAGAGTGCTGTGGGTCAGGAGTGAGGTACCACAAGAGAGCTGCGTGTCAGGATTGAGGTAACACAAGAGAGCTGTGGGTCAGGTGTGAGGTACCACAAGAGTGCTGTGGGTCAGGAGTGAGGTACCACAAGAGTGCTGTGGGTCAGGAGTGAGGTACCACGCGACAGCTGCGAGTCAGGAGTGAGGTACCACGCGACAGCTGCGGGTCAGGAGTGAGGTACCACAAGAGAGCTGCGTGTCAGGAGTGAGGTACCACAAGAGTGCTGTGGGTCAGGAGTGAGGTACCACAAGAATGCGGAGGGTCAGGAGTGAGGTACCACAAGAATGCGGAGGGTCAGGAGTGAAGTGCCCCAGGAGTGCTGCTGGTCAGGAGTGAAGTGTCCCAGGAGTGCTGCAGTTCAGGAGTGAGGTACCACAAGAGAGCTGCGGGTCAGGAGTGAGGTACCACAAGAGAGCTGCGGGTCAGGAGTGAGGTACCACAAGAGTGCTGTGGGTCAGGAGTGAGATACCACGCGACAGCTGCGGGTCAGGAGTGAGGTACCACAAGAGAGCTGCGTGTCAGGAGTGAGGTAACACAAGAGAGCTGTGGGTCAGGTGTGAGGTACCACAAGAGTGCTGTGGGTCAGGAGTGAGGTACCACAAGAATGCGGAGGGTCAGGAGTGAGGTACCACAAGAATCCGGAGGGTCAGGAGTGAGGTACCACAAGAATGCGGAGGGTCAGGAGTGAAGTGCCCCAGGAGTGCTGCTGGTCAGGAGTGAAGTGTCCCAGGAGTGCTGCAGTTCAGGAGTGAGGTACCACAAGAGAGCTGCGGGTCAGGAGTGAGGTACCACAAGAGTGCTGCGGGTCAGGAGTGAGGTACCACAAGAGTGCTGCTGGACAGGAGTGAGGTACCACAAGAGTGCTGCGGGTCAGGAGTGAGGAACCACAAGAGTGCTGCTGGACAGGAGTGAGGTCAACAGGAGTGCTGCGGGTCAGGAGTGAGGTACCACAAGAGTGCTGCGGGTCAGGAGTGAGGTACCACAAGAGTGCTGCTGGACAGGAGAGAGGTACCACAAGAGTGCTGCGGGTCAGGAGTGAGGAACCACACGACAGCTGCAGTTCAGGAGTGAGGTACCACACGACAGCTGCAGTTCAGGAGTGAGGTACCACACGACAGCTGCAGTTCAGGAGTGAGGTACCACACGACAGCTGCAGTTCAGGAGTGAGGTACTACACGACAGCTGCAGTTCAGGAGTGAGGTACCACACGACAGCTGCAGTTCAGGAGTGAGGTACCACACGACAGCTGCGGTTCAGGAGTGAGGTACCACACGACAGCTGCGGTTCAGGAGTGAGGTACCACACGACAGCTGCGGTTCAGGAGTGAGGTACCACACGACAGCTGCGGTTCAGGAGTGAGGTACCACACGACAGCTGCGGTTCAGGAGTGAGGTACCACACGACAGCTGCGGTTCAGGAGTGAGGTACCACACGACAGCTGCGGTTCAGAAGTGAGGTACCACACGACAGCTGCGGTTCAGGAGTGAGGTACCACACGACAGCTGCGGTTCAGGAGTGAGGTACCACACGACAGCTGCGGTTCAGGAGTGAGGTACCACGCGACAGCTGCGGTTCAGGAGTGAGGTATCACGCGACAGCTGCGGTTCAGGAGTGAGGTATCACGCGACAGCTGCGGTTCAGGAGTGAGGTACCACGCGACAGCTGCGGTTCAGGAGTGAGGTACCACGCGACAGCTGCGGTTCAGGAGTGAGGTACCACGCGACAGCTGCGGTTCAGGAGTGAGGTACCACGCTGACAGCTGCGGTTCAGGAGTGAGGTACCACGCGACAGCTGCGGTTCAGGAGTGAGGTACCACGCGACAGCTGCGGTTCAGGAGTGAGGTACCACGCGACAGCTGCGGTTCAGGAGTGAGGTACCACGCGACAGCTGCGGTTCAGGAGTGAGGTACCACGCGACAGCTGCGGGTCAGGAGTGAGGTACCACGCGACAGCTGCGGGTCAGGAGTGAGGTACCACGCGACAGCTGCGGGTCAGGAGTGAGGTACCACAAGAGTGCTGTGGGTCAGAAGTGAGGTACCACAAGAATGCGGAGGGTCAGGAGTGAGGTACCACAAGAATGCGGAGGGTCAGGAGTGAGGTACCACAAGAATGCGGAGGGTCAGGAGTGAAGTGCCCCAGGAGTGCTGCTGGTCAGGAGTGAAGTGTCCCAGGAGTGCTGCAGTTCAGGAGTGAGGTACCACAAGAGAGCTGCGGGTCAGGAGTGAGGTACCACAAGAGTGCTGTGGGTCAGGAGTGAGATACCACGCGACAGCTGCGGGTCAGGAGTGAGGTACCACGCGACAGCTGCGGGTCAGGAGTGAGGTACCACAAGAGAGCTGCGTGTCAGGAGTGAGGTAACACAAGAGAGCTGTGGGTCAGGTGTGAGGTACCACAAGTGTGCTGTGGGTCAGGAGTGAGGTACCACAAGAATGCGGAGGGTCAGGAGTGAGGTACCACAAGAATGCGGAGGGTCAGGAGTGAGGTACCACAAGAGTGCTGTGGGTCAGGAGTGAGGTACCACAAGAGTGCTGCTGGACAGGAGTGAGGTCAACAGGAGTGCTGCGGGTCAGGAGTGAGGTACCACAAGAGTGCTGCTGGTCAGGAGTGAGGTACCACAAGAGTGCTGCTGGACAGAAGAGAGGTACCACAAGAGTGCTGCGGGTCAGGAGTGAGGAACCACACGACAGCTGCAGTTCAGGAGTGAGGTACCACACGACAGCTGCAGTTCAGGAGTGAGGTACCACGCGACAGCTGCGGTTCAGGAGTGAGGTACCACGCGACAGCTGCGGTTCAGGAGTGAGGTACCACGCGACAGCTGCGGTTCAGGAGTGAGGTACCACGCGACAGCTGCGGTTCAGGAGTGAGGTACCACGCGACAGCTGCGGTTCAGGAGTGAGGTACCACGCGACAGCTGCGGTTCAGGAGTGAGGTACCACGCGACAGCTGCGGTTCAGGAGTGAGGTACCACGCGACAGCTGCGGTTCAGGAGTGAGGTACCACGCGACAGCTGCGGTTCAGGAGTGAGGTACCACGCGACAGCTGCGGTTCAGGAGTGAGGTACCACGCGACAGCTGCGGTTCAGGAGTGAGGTACCACGCGACAGCTGCGGTTCAGGAGTGAGGTACCACGCGACAGCTGCGGTTCAGGAGTGAGGTACCACGCGACAGCTGCGGTTCAGGAGTGAGGTACCACGCGACAGCTGCGGTTCAGGAGTGAGGTACCACAAGAGAGCTGTGGGTCAGGAGTGAGGTACCACAAGAGTGCTGTGGGTTAGGAGTGAGGTGCCACAAGAATGCGGAGGGTCAGGAGTGAGGTACCACAAGAATGCGGAGGGTCAGGAGTGAGGTACCACAAGAATGCGGAGGGTCAGGAGTGAAGTGCCCCAGGAGTGCTGCTGGTCAGGAGTGAAGTGTCCCAGGAGTGCTGCAGTTCAGGAGTGAGGTACCACAAGAGAGCTGCGGGTCAGGAGTGAGGTACCACAAGAGTGCTGTGGGTCAGGAGTGAGGTACCACAAGAGTGCTGCTGGACAGGAGTGAGGTCAACAGGAGTGCTGCGGGTCAGGAGTGAGGTACCACAAGAGTGCTGCGGGTCAGGAGTGAGGTACCACAAGAGTGCTGCTGGACAGGAGAGAGGTACCAAAAGAGAGCTGCGGGTCAGGAGTAAGGATACCACAATAGTGCTCCGGGTCAGGAGTGAGGTACCACAAGAGTGCTGCGGGTCAGGAGTGAGGTACCACAAGAGTGCTGCTGGACAAGAGTGAGGTACCACAAGAGAGCTGCGGGTCAGGAGTGAGGTACCACAAGAGTGCTGCCGGTCAGGAGTGAGGTACCACAAGAGAGCTGCGGGTCAGGAGTGAGGATACCACAATAGTGCTGCTGGACAAGAGTGAGGTACCACAAGAGTGCCGCGGGTCAGGAGAGAGGTACCACAAGAGTGCTGCAGGACAGGAGTGAGGTACCACAAGAGTGCCGCGGGTCAGGAGTGGGGTCAGAAAGAGTGCCGCGGGTCAGGAGTGGGGTCAGCAAGAGTGCCGCGGGTCAGGAGTGAGGTACCACAAGAGTGCTGCGGGTCAGGAGTGAGGTACCACAAGAGTGCTGCAGGACAGGAGTGAGGTACCACAAGAGTGCCGCGGGTCAGGAGTGAGGTACCAGAAGAGTGCTGCGGGTCAGGAGGAGTGCTGCAGGGAAAGGAACATTTCCTAACTGCGTGTCCAAGACTGCAGCGACCCAATGCTGCAAGTCTGACGTGAGAAGAGCGGGCCCTCAGATGGAGCAGGTGACGCCCCCGCCCCAGCCCCTCCAGCTGTAGAAATCCGAGAATGAATAACAGATGAGTGATGTCAAACATTAGCTAATGGAGTGGAGAGCCCGAGGGGTGGCGGGGGCGCTGCTGCTCCCGGAGCTCGGGTGGGGGACTCGAGGCTGATCGGATTATTGTGGGGGGGGAGGGGGGGTATGGGAGGGGTGGTAAAGCACTGATCACTAGACCAGGGTGAGGATGTGCGGAGTGAACAAGGAGGCAGGTGGGACACACAGGCCTCAGGCAGAAGGACTGCACTGAGCTCTGCAGACCCCGCCCTTCCGTAGGGGGGTTTGCACCTTTGAGTCACCTGTTGATACCTTGATCACTCAGGGCAGCTCTGGGGAGGGGAGTTGTGGCCAGGTGAAGATCTGAGCGCACCAGGCCTTCCTCCGCCCCCTGTGGGCTCCAGGTGGAAATAACAGGCCACTTCACTGGTTCACAAGAGTCACACTCACAAGAACAGTGGTTGGTGCCCGCACCCAGGAGTCATCATTTAATTTCAGAGAGTCAAGATCTGTAGATTGTCCCATTTCCTTATTCGGTGTCATGGGTCGTTGGCACCCAGAGGGTCGCGAGAACCAGGTAAAAACTCAGTAAACATAAAAAAGAGACTGAGGGGGGCGTGGAAGGCCAGATACAGGAGGCGGGTCTTCCAGGTCAAGTGGAAAGGGTCATCCAATCAGATCAGCTGAAGGACTGCCCCAGGACAAGTTAAGCAGCCAGGTAGAGGGACCAAAGTGCCTCGCAAGTAGGGGTGGACGTAATTCGTGTAATTCCGTGTAGTGTAATCACACAAAATAACCTAAGAATTACCCAAGATTTCTACGACAGACGTAATTCTGCATCTAGCGCTATTTCTTAGCGCAAAATTGCCCCCATGTGTCCAAAATTGACCGTGGATGCATTTTGCGGTAAGAAATAGTGCTGAATGCAACAGAACACGAATAGCTAATGCAAGCAGCCGCTCAGGCTCGCTAAACGTGCACTTGGGATAGGCATTACCCAAATTTACTACTGGCACTGGGTACTATTTTTTTTTTTTTAGAGCAAAATGCACCCTTTTTTCCAAAATGAATGCGAGGATTCATTTTGCGTTAAGAAGCAGCACTAAATGGCGAACCCAAGCAGACGCTCACTAAATGTGCTCTCGCTGTGTTTTTTTACCCCAAATTACTCTTAATTATGCAAGCAGGAATAATCATGCAATTATCAGTAATTCCGCATCAAAGAGTAACGCAGATTTTATGAAATTACGCAGATTACTTTGGTGTAATTCTGCCCAAGTCTACTCGCTTCAGTTTGGTCCGGGGGAGGGAGGGGGGGGAAGAGGGGGCGGGGTTCCTGGAAGCTTTGCTCGTTCACTGTATTTGGCGTTCACGGCATCTTTGTTTTTTTCTTCCAATCCCCCTCATATTTCCTTCATCTTTGGATTCGTAATTCCGCGAGTGCTTCTGCTGCAGCCGTGGCCTTCATACCCCTAAATGATGCTCAGTGCTACTGCCGCCGCGCAGCATGTCCTGGCGCGCTAGCGTTCTGCGAACGCCTCCTGGTACTTTCTATGCTCGCTAATTGTCATTGCGCACGGTTACGGAGCATCGCGGGCCGTGCCGGCTTTAGCGCTGGTGGCGCCCGGTGCGACAATCTTTTTTAGGCCCCCCCCCTCCAATAATCTCCTCCTCAGATTCCCTCACTACCACCCGGCAAAAGAGCCCCTCATCTCTCTATAGCCGCTCTCTAGTATAGATTTCATTTCTTTTAAAGCACAGGTAAAGGCTTGCTTTACTAATCCACTCAGCTATCCCCATAAAATACAGATCTGTTCTTTGCAGCAGGCATATTAACCCACTGCACTACTTTTCGCGAGTCAAAACTGCCACTAGACAAAACTGCGATTTTTCTCATTAACAGGAAGATTACTCACAAGCATTATCTGGACGTTTTTATTGCTGCCAGAAATCTGGACGCACAAGGAACGGCAGCAGCTGCTTTTAAATCCTAAGTTATTGCTAAACACAGCGCCCCCTCCAGGTCAGCGCCCAGTGCGGCCGCACCAGTCGCACTGCCCTAGAGCCAGCCCCGATCATGGGAGTTACATTGGGATGGTGATTGTGTTAGGAAACTGCACTCCTGCATTTCCTGTGCTGTCGTTACAGTCAGGCTAGCGGCACCAGTGACTACAGTTGTCCCTTTTACACTTCAGAGCGTGACAGATGTGTCCCGACCTGAACGTTATGAGACAAGTCATTCAACTCCAGGGTGTTTCTTTTTCACCACACCCCATTTCCCCTTACAAGAACTTGTCGGCCGAGGATTACCCACTTCTCAGCCCGCAGCTGTCTCTGGTCGAGAGTGGGGTTTTGCCTTTGTCACCCTGGACAGTTTGGAGCCAAATCCCGGAGAAGAACGGACCATTACTAGTTTGGGAATAGGCCAGGGAATGCCCCACACACAGCCTGGCACTTGGTATAAAGTGGCACCTTCAGAACATCTCATCGGAGCACTCCTGGACCAGTGAAAGGTTCAGAAGGACTGCCCTGCTGCCTGAAGACTGGGCCTGCCTTGAACCCAGGATCCCCAGAAGGAACTCCAAGTGTCAGTTGGCTGATCCCCTGTTTGCGCTACAGGGACACAACAAGCTTCCAGAGCCTTCCCTGCACCTGTCCAGCTGACAAGCACCAACTGGACCCGTCTGAGCCCTGCTGCTGGCCCCTGCTCGAGTGAGTCCTGGTCGAGGTGTCCCCCAGGTGGTGGACCCTTGGCTGGCATCAGAGAGTACGCCTCCTGCCTCAAACCCAAGCTGCTAGTAGAAATCCAGAAGTCTGGAACTCTTTGCAGCAGCGTGTAGGCTCCTTGCATCAGAAACGGTCGCCACGTCTACCGCCAAAGCAAGGTTCCAATGGCGTGCTGCTCTTCGAGTCAAACAGCGACGGCCCACGTCTCCCTCCAACGCGGAGCTCCAGCTGAGGCTCCTCACTTGGACTCAGATAAACTCCTCACCAGGACAAACCTGGTCCCTGGATCCGACCCGTGCTCCATTGCGTGCGACCAGATACCGGTGCGTAGCCCTGTGAATTTTTAAAGTTTTTGGTGAAAACAGCAACAAAAACAGACATTCGATTCTACTTACTTGATTTTTGGTGTTTTGGTGTCATTTTATTAAATGTGACTCTTTCTGTTCTGCATAAATACTTTACACGTTGCCTCTACGTTAAGCCCGAGTGCATTTGTGCCAAGCTACCAGAAAGTTAAGCACAGGTTCATTTAGTCACTTTAGTGGTTCAGCCTGACCAGGATTGTGGTTGTTATTTAAGCGGGGCCCCCTCTCCTCTCAACTAATAACCCAATTTGTTACTAGAACTGTGTTTTTGACTTTAGGTTGGATAGCCCCTTTAACAAGAAGTTCTTGACCCAATCTATGAACGTTTGATTATTCTAAATACAGGGACTGGCCTTTCCAGTCTCGTCCCCGAGACGCCGATACAGGGACTGGCCTTTCCAGTCTCGTCTCAGAGAGGCAGATACAGGGACTGGCCTCTCCAATCTCGTCCCCGAGAGGCCGATACAGGGAATGACCTCTCCAGTCTCGTCCCCGAGAGACAGATACAGGGACTGGACTCTCCAGTCTCGTCCCCGAGAAGCAGATACAGGGACTGGCCTTTCCAGTCTCATCCCCGAGAGGGCGATAAAGGGAATGACCTCTCCAGTCTCGTCCCAGAGAGGCCAATACAGGGACTGGCCTTTCCAGTCTCATCCCCTGCAGGCCGATACAGGGACTTGCCTTTCCAGTCTCGTCCCCGAGAGGCAGATACAAGGACTGGCCCGAGAGGCCGATACAGGGACTGGCCTTTCCAGTCTCATCCCCGAGAGTCCAATACAGGGACTGGCCTTTCCAGTCTCGTCCCCAAGAGGCCGATACAGGGACTGGCCTCTCCAGTCGCGTCCCCGAGAGGCCGATACAGGGACTGGCCTCTCCAGTCGCGTCCCTGAGAGGCCGATACAGGGACTGGCCTCTCCAGTCTCGTCCCCGAGAGGCCGATACAGGGACTGGCCTCTCCAGTCTCGTCCCCGAGAGGCCGATACAGAGACTGAACTCTCCAGTCTCGTCCCCGAGAGGCAGATACAGGGACTGACCTCTCCAGTCTCGTCCCCGAGAGGCAGATACAGGGACTGGCCTCGCCAGTCTCATCCCTCCCCGAGAGGCAGATACAGGGACTGGCCTTTCCAGTCTCATCCCCTCCAGGCAGATACAGGGACTGGCCTTTCCAGTCTCGTCCCCGAGAGGCAGATACAGGGACTGGCCTTTCCAGTCTCATCCCCTGCAGGCTGATACAGGGACTGGCCTTTCCAGTCTCGTCCCCGAGAGGCAGATACAGGGACTGGCCTCTCCGGTCACGTCCCAGAGAGGTCGATACAGGGACTGGCCTCTCCGGTCGCGTCACAGAGAGGCCGATACAGGGACTGGCCTCTCCGGTCGCGTCACAGAGAGGCCGATACAGGGACTGGACTCTCCTGTCGCATCCCAGAGAGGCCGATACAGAGACTGGACTCTCCTGTCGCATCCCAGAGAGGCCGATACAGAGACTGGACTCTCCAGTCGCATCCCCGAGAGGCAGACACAGGGACTGGACTCTCCTCTCGCATCCCAGAGAGGCCGAGGGCTGGACTCTCCTGTCGCATCCCAGAGAGGCCGATACAGGGGCTGGATTCTCCTGTCGCATCCCAGAGAGGCCGATACAGGGGCTGGACTCTCCTGTCGCATCCCAGAGAGGCCGATACAGGGGCTGGACTCTCCTGTCGCATCCCAGAGAGGCCGATACAGGGGCTGGACTCTCCTGTCGCATCCCAGAGAGGCCGATACAGGGGCTGGACTCTCCTGTCGCATCCCAGAGAGGCCGATACAGGGGCTGGACTCTCCGGTCACATCCCAGAGAGGCCGATACAGGGGCTGGACTCTCCGGTCGCATCCCAGAGAGGCCGATACAGGGGCTGGACTCTCCTGTCGCATCCCAGAGAGGCCGATACAGGGGCTGGACTCTCCAGTCTCATCCCGAGAGGCAGATACAGAGACTGGACTCTCCAGTCTCATCCCCGAGAGGCAGACACAGGGACTGGACTCTCCAGTCTCATCCCTGAGAGGCAGATACAGGGACTGGACTCTCCAGTCTCATCCCTGAGAGGCAGATACAGGGACTGGACTCTCCAGTCTCATCCCTGAGAGGCAGATACAGGGACTGGACTCTCCAGTCTCATCCCCGAGAGGCAGATACAGCGACGGGACTCTCCAGTCTCATCCCCGAGAGGCAGATACAGGGACTGGCCTCTCCGGTCACGTCCCAGAGAGGTCAATACAGGGACTGGCCTCTCCGGTCGTGTCCCAGAGGGGCCGATACAGGGACTGGACTCTCCAGTCTCAGCCTTCCCCGAGAGGCCGATACAGGTACTGGACTCTCCAGTCTCATCCTTCCCCGAGAGGTCGATACAGGGACTGGACTCTCCAGTCTCATCCCCGAGAGGCCGATACAGGGACTCGACTGTCCAGTCAAATCCCCGAGGCACCAATACAGGGACTGGACTCTCCAGTCTCATCCCCGAGAGGCAGATACAGGGACTGGACTCTCCAGTCTCATCCGCAAGAGGCAGATGCAGAGACTGGCCTCCCCAGTCTCATCCCCGAGAGGCAGATACAGGGACTGGCCTCCCCAGTCTCATCCCCGAGAGGCCGATACACAGACTGGACTCTCCAGTCTCATCCCTGAGAGGCCGATACATGGACTGGCCTCTCCAGTCTCATCCCCGAGAGGCAGATACAGGGACTGGACTCTCCAGTCGCATCCCCGAGAGGCAGACACAGGGACTGGACTCTCCAGTCGCATCCCCGAGAGGCTGATACAGGGACTGGCCTCTCCAGTTGCGTCCCCGAGAGGCTGATGTAGGGACTGGACTCTCCAGTCTCATCCCAGAGGCAGATACAGGGACTGGCCTCTCCAGTCGTGTCCCCGAGAGGCCGATACAGGGACTGGACTCTCCAGTCTCATCCCGAGAGGCCGATACAGGGACTGGACTCTCCAGTCTCATCCCCGAGAGGCTGATACAGGGACTGGACTCTCCAGTCTCATCCCCGAGAGGCCGATACAGGGACTGGACTCTCCAGTCTCATCCCCGAGAGGCCGATGGGTCTCTGTTTCAACCCAGCTTTAGAATCCAAGTTATCTGATCTCATAACAAAGAGACAAGGTAGTGGTGGTCTAAGCAGTAGCACATCCGTCCTAAAAATTACTATTTATAAATTAAATTGTTAACAGTAATGGTGCCCCTCAAGGTAACAAATATAAACACCCCACTACCAAGGATGTTACCCAACGAGAGTTCTACAGAAATCCCGTATCAATGCAATTCAATAAATGATTGTACCTCGGCACTCCAACAAATCTGATCTCATGTTCCCTATGAAAGGCTGACACGAGCATTGACATAAAAGACGGACACAATCTGAGAACAGCTCTGTTCCAGAAACTCCATGGATAAGGGTGCGTGCACTAGAGCCGACTCTTTCCTCGGCCCACTAGGGATTTAATCAACATCAGAAAACAGACCTTTAAAGTAAGAAACTTTAGGGAGACGTTGGAAAGGAGTTCATGAGGCAGGTCCAGTAAAGAAGAGGATACAAGCAGGACATGCTAAGCCACAGTCTGGGGTCATATGAGAGAACCCCCCCTTTAGGCAGGTGAAGCACTCCATTGGAGTCAATCCGACACATGGTCCACAAACCACCATAATTGGGGCTTGTTAGACCCCTAGTGTGGCTACTGAGAGGACCACCATGGAACCCGCCTGCAAACATTGAACAGTAAAGTTGCATCGCAGTCTGAGATTTTCCTTCATTTTCTGGACACAAGTAGCAACATAGATTTTTAACACAATCAAACTTAAAGGTTGCTGCTGGAGCATTTCCCGCCCACCAGGAGAAAGGGTTGGTTTCAGGCCTTTTCTTGCAAGTTGGCGCCCCTAGTGGTGGCACCTGATGGCTGCTGCTTTACCTCGCCCTCAGAAAGTGATGACCATTAGACACAAGCCTTGAAAAATGAGTGGTAAAGGTAACTAGATCACCTATTTAAGGCCACCGTGAATGCTTGAATACTAGTTATCAGACCACTATCCAGAACTAGTCTCCAGAATCCAATCCTCTTGACCCTTAAACTCCATGCCTAATGCTTCCGCCGGAAGAGGGACGCTGCACGGAGTAGGCATCCTTGTGGGGCAGCGTTCAGTTACCTCAAGAGGGGCTAACACAGAGGACTGTTACTTGCCCCATGTGCCCTGGGTAATAGTCTAGGGGGGGTCGATGGAAGCAGAAATAAAGGTGCACAAGTGGAAAAAAGGGCATCTCCCTCCAGTCTGCACTGCGAACAGTAACGGCGGAAGGAGCCATGCAGCTGGCCTGTGAGGAGGCCCATCCCTGGCCCACAGAGTTCCTGCACAGTCCTAGAAAGAGTCTAGAAGAAGGAGCCGAGAGGAGATGGTAAGGGTTCTGCAGGTGCACGGCCTGAGCTCTAGCAGATAGAAGTCTTCTTGAAGGGTTCTAGAGTCCACCTCTGGACCCACAGAGCTTCTGCACCGTCCAGGAGAGAGTCTGAAAGAAGGAGCTGAGAGGAAATGGGAAGGGGTTCTTCAGGCGCACACCCTGAGCTCTGGCAGGTACAAGTCCTCTTGAAGGGTCTGGAGTCCGGCCCCGGGTGGGTCTAAATTGAGGTGGCGAAGTGAGCCAAAGAACGATGATGGATTCAACCCAGATCTGTGACTGGGGGGTGAGTGTCTGAAAAGTTTCGGTGCTCCGTCCATCATCTCCTTGTGTTTGCTTTGTTCGCCCTAAGTTAGCAGGGTATGCCCAGACATGGCTCCCTTGCTCACTTTGCCACTGGATTCAAGCTAGCCTGGCTGATGAGGGGTCTTAACCCAAAACCGGTCCCAGGATGCTTGTTTGCTGTCCAGGGAAGACCTGGCATGGCAGTTCGGGCTGGACTGTTCCCATGAGGCACAGGGTCAAGACTGATGTGCATATGGCTGGGTCTGAACTGGGGTGGCGAAGTGAGCTATAGAACAATGATGGATTCAACCCAGATCTGTGACTGGGGGTGAGTGTCTGAAAAGTTTTAGCACTCCGTCCATCATCTCTTTGGGTTTGCTTTGTCCATCCCTGGACCCACAGAGCTCCTGCACAGTCCTAGAAAGAGTCTAGAAGGAGCGGAGAGGAGATGGGAAGGGTCTGCTCCGTCTGTTTGTGTGCGTTCCACACCTCAGCTAAGCACAACTAAGAGAGTCACCAGGCGCTGCCTGGCCTCAGCACCTCTCAGGAGGTCAGGTGCAGGCGGAGCTCGAGAGCCTTCACCTCTCGAGGTAACTTGGTTGTTGTGTTTGTCTGGACCAGAAATAAGTTATTCCTCCGTGACCCCTGAAAATTATTCCACGACCCCCGTTACTAATGCCAACTTCGGTCAGTTCTAAGACTGGCAACCCACTCGAGGTCCGATCCTGGGGAGAGGGGAAAGGGAGGAAAAAGTGATGTTTGTGGGTAGAGTTGGTGACGAGGCTCCCTTTAGATCCAACACACCACTCATTCAAGAGCTCAGGCTGTGGCCTCCAGAACCCTTGTGGCAGCTTCCTCCGTGCCAGAGCTCAGGCTGTGGGCTTCCTCCTGCTAGAGCTCAGGCTGAGCACCTCTAGACCCCTTGTAGCAGCCTCCTCCCTGCCAGAGCTCAGGCTGAGCACCTCTAGACCCCTTGTAGCAGCCTCCTCCCTTCCAGAGCCTCAGGCAGTGGGCCTCCAAACCCTTGTAGCAGCCTCCTCCCTGCTAGAGCTCAGGCTGTGGGCCTCCAAACCCTTGTAGCAGCCTCCTCCCTGCCAGAGTCTCAGGCTGTGGGCCTCCTCCCTGCTAGAGCTCAGGCTGTGGGCCTCCTCTCTGCCAGAGCTCAGGCTATGGGCCTCCAAACCCTTGTGGCAGGTTCTTCCCTGCTAGAGCTCAGGCTGAGCACCTCTAAACCCCTTGTAGCAGCTCCCTCCCTGCCAGAGCTCAGGCTATGGCCTCCAGAACCCTTGTAGCAGCCTCCTCCCTGCTAGAGCTCAGGCTGTGGGCATCCTCCCTGCTAGAGCTCAGGCTGTGGGCCACCGCTCTGCCAGAGCTCAGGCTGTGGGCCACCTCTCTGCCAGAGCTCAGGCTGTGGGCCTCCAAACCCTTTTAGCAGCCTCCTCCCTGCTAGAGCTCAGGCTGTGGGCCTCCAACCCCTTGTAGCAGCCTCCTCCCTGCTAGAGCTCTGGCTGTGGGCCTCCTCTCTGCCAGAGCTCAGGCTGTGGGCCTCCAAACCCTTGTGGCAGCTTCCTCCCTGCTAGAGCTCAGGCTGAGCACCTCTAGACCCCTTGTAGCAGCCCCCTCCCTGCCAGAGCTCAGGCTGTGGCCTCCAGAACCCTTGTAGCAGCCTCCTCCCTGCCAGAGCCTCAGGCTGTGGTCTCCAGAACCCTTGTAGCAGCCTCCTCCCTACCAGAGCCTTAGGCTGTGGGCCTCCGAACCCTTGTAGCAGCCTCTTCCCTGCTAGAGCTCAGGCTGTGGGCCTCCTCCCTGCCAGAGATCAGGCTGTGGGCCTCCTCCCTGCCAGAGATCAGGCTGTGGGCCTCCTCCCTGCCAGAGATCAGGCTGTGGGCCTCCAAACCCTTGTAGCAGCCTCCTCCCTGCTAGAGCTCAGGCTGTGGGCCTCCTCTCTGCCAGAGCTCAGGCTGTGGGCCTCCAAACCCTTGTGGCAGCTTCTTCCCTGCTAGAGCTCAGACTGTGGGCCTCCTCTCTGCTAGAGCTCAGGCTGTGGGCCTCCAAACCCTTGTGGCAGCCTCCTCCCTGCTAGAGCTCAGGCTGTGGGCCTCCTCTCTGCCAGAGCTCAGGCTGTGGGCCTCCAAACCCTTTTGGCAGCTTCCTCCCTGCTAGAGCTCAGGCTGAGCACCTCTAGACCCCTTGTAGCAGCCCCCTCCCTGCCAGAGCCTCAGGCTGTGGCCTCCAGAACCCTTGTAGCAGCCTCCTCCCTGCCAGACCCTCAGGCTGTGGGCCTCCGGACCCTTGTAGCAGCCTCTTCCCTGCTAGAGCTCAGGCTGTGGGACTCCTCCCTGCTAGAGCTCAGGCTGTGGCCTCCAGAACCCTTGTAGCAGCCTCCTCCCTGCCAGAGCCTCAGGCTGTGGCCTCCAGAACCCTTGTAGCAGCCTCCTCCCTGCCAGAGCCTCAGGCTGTGGGCCTCCGGACCCTTGTAGCAGCCTCTTCCCTGCTAGAGCTCAGGCTGTGGGCCTCCTCCCTGCCAGAGATCAGGCTGTGGGCATCCTCCCTGCCAGCGATCAGGCTGTGGGCATCCTCCCTGCTAGAGCTCAGGCTGTGGGCCTCCTCCCTGCTAGACCTCCGGCTGTGGGCCTCCAAACCCTTGTAGCAGCCTCCTCCGTGCTAGAGCTCAGGCTGTGGGCCTCCTCCCTGCTTGAGCTCAGGCTGTGGGCCTCCTCTCTGCCAGCGCTCAGGCTGTGGGCCTCCTCTCTGCCAGCGCTCAGGCTGTGGGCCTCCTCTCTGCCAGCGCACAGGCTGTGGGCCTCCTCTCTGCCAGAGCACAGGCTGTGGGCCTCCTCTCTGCCAGAGCACAGGCTGTGGGCCTCCTCTCTGCCAGAGCACAGGCTGTGGGCCTCCTCTCTGCCAGAGCACAGGCTGTGGGCCTCCTCTCTGCCAGAGCACAGGCTGTGGGCCTCTGAACCCTTGTAGCAGCCTCCTCCCTGCCAGAGCTCAGGCCATGCACCTACAGAACCCTTGTAGCAGCCTCCTCCCTGCCAGAGCTCAGGCCATGGGCCTCCAGAACAGATATGTAGCACTTCACACATACTTGAGAGGCAGCTTTTCACTTTGTTCAGTCCCCGTTTACAAGATGTGCATGCACTGTAAGAATGTCAGATGTGTTGGACTTTCCCAGTATTTACACAAAATAAATAGTATTTATATAGCGCTTACTACCCCTGAGGGGGCGTTGAAAGAATTTAAATACCACTATTTTTTCTTGTATAGCGCTACTCATTCCAATGCAGGGTGTCAGAGCACTTTACATAAGACGTACATATTACATATTCAATAATCATATACGTTTGTAAATCAATGTACCATAAAACAGTGGGGGGTTACAAGGTGTAGAAGTCACAGATGGTTCATAGCTCACTGTGCTATATTAGAAGAGTTACAATGCAACTGCAAGTAACAGAAGGATCTCTGTGCTCCAAGCAGTAACCCACTTACCCATCTACATAAAATAAAATCCGTCATTTACATGTTTCATGATGTGCTTTGCATTAACCCTCTATGCTACTTCCAGTCAAAACGGAGGCAAGACAAAACACAGATCTTTCCAGCAAGTGCATTAACCTCCAGAGTTACCTTACCATTATTATTCACTATATTTGTACTGGGAACACACAGATCCCTGCAGCAATCCCACATTCATATCGCATATAAAATGAATTCCCACAATACAGCTTTTAAGATCCGGTCATTTCCAGAGGGCATAAAACGCTGCACCTTACCAAGACTTATTTTGCAATTTTACTTTCTTCAAAATTAAACAAAAACAACCCAAAAATTATGCGACATGCACTAGTTAGGGTTCCCACCTTTCCAAAAGAAAAAATACTGCCCATTTGTTCTAAGCAACTGCAAAGGTCAGGACGCCATACCTGAAAGAATTTCACATAAAAGCATCTGTATTTATTTGTGACATGACTTTGTGTTTTTGCTTTCTTTACTCATCAGTCAGGGATCGTTGCCAGCTCTAGGACATGCTTTTAAAGTACTTTCTTCTTATATTTGCTGTTTGAAGTATGTACTGATAAGGGGGCAAAATACAGGATTTTGAGGATTTTCCTAATTTTTGTACCATCTCGGGCACTAAAATAACCGCACAGCTGCCAACCCTACATGATACGTTGTATACATGACAGGCATGACACGTTGTATACATGACAGGCATGACACGTTGTATACATGACAGGCATGTCACGTTGTATACATGACAGGCATGTCACGTTGTATACATGACAGGCATGACACGTTGTATACATGACAGGCATGACACGTTGTATACATGACAGGCATGACACGTTGTATACATGACAGGCATGTCACGTTGTATACATGACAGGCATGACACGTTGTATACATGACAGGCATGACACGTATACATGACAGGCATGATACGTTGTATACATGACATGCATGATACGTTTCATTGTTCTATTTTGAAAGTTTCTCCATATGTCTTATCCCTTAGAAATAGGATGCACAACTTTCCACTATCAACACTTTGCTTGGGGACACCGTGCATGCAGGTGCACCATAAACTGTCATGGGAATTGTGAAGCGTGGCGTTAAGCAAGCATTGCTAACGCCACGCTCCAACATTGTGAAAATGCAGGGGTGCGCCGCCTTTACAATGGTACAGCACATCCATGCATTTTCCCTAGCACTGGCGCTGAACTCAGCTGCCTAGCGCCAACGCAGGTACCCTTGCACCATAGTACAAGGGTGACTGCGATGAGGGAAATGATGGTTTGTGCAGGAAGGGACACCTTCCTGCACATAAACAATCACAAATGGTTATTTGAAACTCCTGTGTGCTGCATTGTGCAGCACACATGTTAAGGTGCCAACCGGACTCGGGTACGCCGCACCTATAGCAGTTTGTGCCGGTCCCCGACGCCATTGAGGGCGTGGAGCTGGTGCCGGCACATGGTGACGCGGCCGGCACGGCCCCCAATTTTTGATTGGCGGAATGGGAACATGCCCCGGAGGCACTCAAGTGCTTCCGGGGCATGTGGAGGCGGGTCCAATCTGGATCCGGATGCCCTGATAAAAGAGGTTCTGGAGCGGCGGGACGGTCATGTCCCTTGCCGCTCCACAGAGCCCCAGCTGAAGCAGTCTACCCGACGGAGATGATCTTTTTTGCCCACCCGCCATCCCCTGAGGCAGCAGAGTGAACGAGTACATTCCTTGTGTTCCTTTACAGGTTCTTTGAATTTTTTCTCTTTCAGGTGGCAATCTGTTTTAGGCATTTGACTTACATAACAAAGATTTTTTCTCTCGCAGAGCGTCATTGTCGTATTTGATGTGATGGTATCCTTGGTCTGCGGTAAAGTCATGATTGGTGGGCATTTTACCGTCCTAGGTAGGCATCACTATTTGTTAATGGGGACGTCTGGGGGGACGGGGGGGGGGTGGGGGACAGTGGTCTCATGGAACCCCAGGGGCGTTTACGGCCGGTAGGCTGGAGGGTCCGGGGGCAGAGAAGTTCTGCTTCCTGTATGCCTTTGGGCCAATCCCCGCACAGGCGCATGGGCACCAAGTTTGGCATTACAGCACAGCCCCTGGGAGGTAGTATTGAGGGTGTAGGGGGTGCCCAAAGGAGGTAACCTTCTGGGCAACCGGAGCTTCCTGCACAAGGTCACTCCGGTAGGAGGGGTGGAGCCAGCACGCAGTTGGACCAGTCATGACCTTGCCCGTAGGCTCAATTCGGGATATGCAGAAAACAATAATGTCATATTTTACTTTAGGTTAGGAATGGCTATGTATTAGATAATATGTTAAGGTTAGCCATACGAAATAACTTAAATACATCGTATAAGAAAATTGGTGTATGAATATTCTGGACTGATGGATGCGTTTTCTGCGTATTGTAAATATGAAAAATTTAACTTGTCTTTTTAATAAAATACGGCCGGGGTTATTCCGACCCCTAATCCAAAATAATTGTGTTGTCCATCTATGCCTCGAGGGAGAGTGGAGGGGTTGTGGTACCCATGGGCTCATGGTGTTTAAGTGATGTCTACATTGGGGCGGGGACTCGGCAATACCTGGCCATATAGAAGTTGCAAATCGTCATTTTTTTAATGATTGTTTGTGTGCAGGAAGGGACACCTTCCTGCACATAAACAATCAAAGGCGTTTTGCTGTTTCCATGTGTGCTGCACAATGCAGCACACATAGAAACAGCAAAAACTAGGAGGAATTAAACATTTCTCCTCGTTTCACCTGTTTAAGGCCAGGTTTTCCCTGGTCTTAATTTTGGCGCTGCCTCCTATTTACACCACCCTTGTTAATATGGGGCAGTGTCAAAATCTATGGGTGTTGCGGCGGAACGCCCACCGCAACACCCATTTCCCACCCTTTTCACGCTAAGTGTAGCATGAAAGGGGGCCTTATTTACAAGGTGATGTCATGCACCATGATGTCGTGCACCATGATGTCACGCGCCATGTTGTCTCGTGCCATGTTGTCACGTGCCATGTAGTTGTCACGCATCTTGATGTCACTTGCATGCTGCCTAACTATGTTAGACCCCCCACTTTTATGACTTGTGCCCTGGGTGAAAGTGTGTGCATGATGTCACTTCCGCACCTCCACGCACCGCACCCGAGTGTGAATGCGTAGGTGGTGGGGGTGGGTGTTATGAAGTGGGGTGCAGAGGCCAGGAGGATGGGAGTAATGCTGAACTGAGGTAAAAGCACCTCGATGTGCCCGCTTCCGGTGGAAATAACACCCCTCCCCCCGGCCCCGTTCATATCGGAGAGCAGGAGGTCCTGGAGGCCCCTATAAGACACCAGCTTCCTTCCCCGGTCCACGCCCCCACACCCCCACAAAAGTTGCAGAGCCAGAAATGCACGAGGCGTCTGGTGAAAGCAAAAAGGCCTCTGAACCCCCACACCGACTCCCCCCAGGATGTGGTGGGTGCAGAAAAGAATAGGCAAGCTTCAGACTTTCATCTGAGCCAATGGGGGAGAGGTGGGTGCACCAGTGTGGGGGACAGTGCACCGGACAGAGCTAGTGAGTGTACGAATGAGGGAGGGAGGGACGGGTGCATCAGTGAAGGTGAGTGAGTGCGCCTGACAGAGCCAGTCAGTGCCCGAATGGGGGTGCTGCATCAGTCAGGGTGTGTGAATGCACCGGAAAGAGGCAGTGAGTGCACGAGTTGGGGGGGGGCATCACAGTTTGTAAGAATGCACCTGACAGAGCTAGTGAGTGTACGAAGGAGGGAGGTGGTGGTGCATCAGTGAGGATTTGTAAGAGTGTACCTGACACTCCAGAGCTAAAGAGTGCACGAGCCGGAGATGCATCCGGACAGAGCCAGTGAGTGAACAAGTGAGGGGGGGAGGGAGGGACGGGTGCGTCAGTGAGGGTGACTGAGTGCGCCTGACACAGCCAGTGAGTGCACAAAAGGGGGGTGCATCCTTGAGGTTGTCCGAGAGTGCACCAGAGAGAGCCAGTAAGTGCACGAGTGGGGGGTGCATCACAGTTTGTAAGAGTGCACCTGACAGAGCCAGTGAGTGAGTGCATGAACGAGGGAGCGGTGGGTGCATCAGTGAGGGTGTGTGAGTGCGCCTGACAGAGCCTGACAGAGCCAGTGAGTGCACAAATGGGGGTGCATCCTTGAGGGTGTCCGAGAGTGCACCCGACAGAGCCAGTGAGTGCACGAATGGGGGTGCTGCATCACTGAGGGTATGTGAGTGCACCTGAGAGAGCCAGTGAGTGCACGAGTGGGGAAGTGCATCACGGTTTGTAAGAGTGCACCTGATCGAGCCAGTGAGTGCATGAATGAAGGAGAGGTGGGTGCATCAGTGAGGGTGTGTGAGTGCTCATGACAGAGCCCGTGAGTGCACGAGTGGTGGTGCGAGGCACGGTACTTGTAAGTCTGTGAGTACCACTGGTGCTGGCCATCGACAACACCTCACTAGGGTCAGGTGGTCCTTAAACGACGAGCATACCCTCTGCACCACAGCCAGGGAGAGCCTTGAAGGTCAATGGGTCCAGTGAAACAGATGGGGGCATCTTTTCACAATAGAGGACTGCAGGGAGAGCGAAAAAACACTTGTGTAGTTCTCAGTCAAGTTTATCCTGTCCCTGGCTGGCAGTCTACTCAGAAAGTGCCCCAAAACCTGAAAAGACGCATCTCATAGGTTCTCAAGAACTCATGGAATACATTTGAAATAACTCGCTCCCGGTTCGTTTTATTTTGAAACACTGAGCAATGTCAGACGTAAAGAACAGCCCAAGAAAAGTAAAAACACCAAGAATGTAGTGTATTTATAAAATAATAAACCACGTGCAGGCCTCGTGCGTCTGATAAATTCTGCAGCACTAGAGCTGTGTGCCCAGGAGAAGCAATGTGGCTGCTGGTACGCTGAGAGGAAGCAACACTCCGTGCTGTGCAACAGAACTGAACTTCTGGAAGCAGAGAAGAAGGACCAAGGATACAGGTTACTGCACAGAGGCCAGACACGCCTGGACTCCTGGTGCTGAGAGTACACACACCCCTCAGTGCTGTGCAACATAACTGTGCTTCTGGAAACAGAGAAGCACCAAGGATGTGTTAGAATCGAAATGTCTCCCCCTCCCTTCTTCCATGATATATGCTGTGTTATGTTAGCATTCATGTAGCTATGTCATATAATCATGATTTCAATTGTGCATGTGCCCGGCTACTGTAGGGTAGTGTAGGCCTAAGTTAGCATCTGAGACGCCATTTTTCTTTTACACTCGCCATGTGACTGAGCAATCCCGGCCTCTGTGCCCCCGCTCTCTGCTTGCCTCAGCAGAAGCTGCTGTTCAGAAAGGTTCTCATATCTCATCCAAGGTCGGAACCCAGATGTACGAAGATAATAGTTTATTCAGCTCTGCATTCCTATCATCGGACATAGCTATGCTCCCACACTAGAGAGAGCTGAGACCGAGTAAGAGGGCCTTGGCAGTCTGATAACATGCACCCATCCTGCAGGTGTTAGCTCATCTCTCAGTGCCTCCTTTGCCAGTCTCTGTGCCCAAGCAGTATTTTTCCATTGGGGGCGGGGTTTCGAGAGGTGTTGGAAGGTTTATTTCATGTTACCAAACGTTTGGAAGTCAGTCCCCTCTGTAGCATCTTAGGAGGCTAGTCAGACTGGACTCCGCTGCAGTGCAATTTAGAATAAAGAACTTTGGTTTGTATTCTCTACTGCGTCACCGACTTCATTTCTTGGAAGGCGAAGAGGAGGTCGCGAGTGACCCGGGTGGCCCTAAATCGGGTTACTTCCTTCAGTTGGCGCCCGAACAGGGACTCCACCAGGTGCCCCATCCTCGCCCACGACTGGGTGTGGAGGTCGGGGTCGCGCCCGGTCGGATGGGCGAATCGGGGTACCCCACACGATCGAGTCTAGTTCTCGCAGCTGCCCCGCCCGTCTGATTGGGCGGTGCCTCGCCCAGTGGTCGTCCCGGCTGGGGTCCTGAAAAGGTGAATCCCTTGGATCTGACCGTTTGGTCCGAAGAGTCGGCAGTGGAGAATAACTTTGCTTGACCTGTGTGCACCAGGTGAGTTTGTCTTGCCTCTTGGCAGGTATGACGCAGTCTTGAATAGTTTTGAATATGGTAGGCCTGGGCGTAGTTCACAGAGTTTTGCTACGCCGAACTCTGCGAAGTTACAAAAAAACTCAGCGAAGTTCCGCGAGTGGCGGAGTGCTGTGCGAACTGCAGTTTTTGCTGGTATTCCTGCCGCTCGGGTAGAAATTCTACCCGAGCGGCAGCTCGCGCTCCGTTCACGATCGCAAATTTACCATTCACGATCGCGAGCTGGGAAAAAACTCTGCTGCACATCGCGAAGCAGAGTTTTCTGCACTCCGTGAGCTCCGCGGAGTGCAGAAAACTCTGCAAACCCCGCGAACGGAGCGAAGTTCACCGCCCAGGCCTAGAATATGGTCCGAGGGCCATTCTTAGCTTGTTTGTACCGCAAGGGTCCACAGACCCACCAAGTTTAGAGTGTTGCGAACGCTCTGCCAGGCCACCTGCTGAATTTGGTTTACTCTTGAAAAGGCCTGGGGCTAGAGCCTGCCTTCTTGTTTTGGTACAGTCTTTGGACTGTCTTGTTTTGGTACAGTCCTCGGACTGTCTTGTTTTGGCTTCCCTTTGTTTGGTGTGTTGTTTAGTTCGTGTGAATAGTGTATGTGTCCGTTATTAAGATGCCTTGTTTAAGTAAATTGTGGTGTGTGGGGTGCCGCTGTTGCTCTGCCAAAGCTCGGTTGGAGGAGAGGCAACCTGCGCCTCCGGAAGGCACCCCGAAATTTGATATGTATGTGAAGCACAGCTTTGGCCCGATTATGTTTAGTACATTATGGCACAAATATACGAGGGACAATGCCGAGCTTCAGTGGCCACCAATAGGTACTTTTGACGAACAGAAATTGAATTATCTACAAGATAAATTATTTGCCAGGAGAAGTAGGCAGTCGATGTTGGATTCCCTTCAGGCATGGCAAAAGGAAGCTAGGCAACGACACATGCGGGCAGAAAAGGAGGCCCGGAGGGGAAAAATGCAAACGATAATTCAGAAAGCAGTAGCCTACGATAGGGATAAAGTAGAAAAGGGTATAGAGAGTGCTGATAGGAAGTTTCGACTACAATGTGATAAGTCCTATGTTGCCCGGGACAAACTATTAGACACTAGGCCCCCGCCTCCCTATGCCCCACAGAGGGTATACCCTGTTGTTCCAGTATTTCAGTCTGCTGCTCCTCTTGTTTCTATATCTGGCCCTGCTGTCTCTGATCCAGCTGCTACTGCTACAGCTCCGCCTGTTTCCCCCTTGGCTTCGCAAGCTGCGAGTGCAGTAGCTGCGGGTCCTTCTGCTGTATCTGCCCGCTCCTGTTTCTCCCCCTTTTCTCACACCTTCAACGAAGTCTTTACTCACATTGGTGCCTGCTCCTTCGTCTATTGTGTCTTTCCCAGACATTTCGTCCCCGGCATCGTTAGGTGCTGGGACACCGGTGCGTGGAATGGATGAGGGGAGTTGGGCTGCGGCACGGAAACGTATGGGGCGGGTGCGGATTCGATCTGATGTGGGGAACGAGGAAAAGCAAATGGTCGCCAACCAGGCTGTGCAGTGGGCACGGAGTCCGATCTACAGTGTAGAGGATGTGTTGAGTGTGATGAAGGATTTCGAGCCGTTTGTGCAACAGCATGTCCTCAAGCACATGTCGGCTACATTGATAGGGTTGTGAGAGCAGTGTTTTGGTGGTGTAGCACCCCAGATAATTTATGACATTCGAGCCCGTGTATATGCTGCTGATATGACCCCTAACGACGTCTTCAGCAATGTGGCAATAATGATTGGGTACCGGGGTAGGCTGCACCAGAAAACGCCGACGACTGTGTCCCAATTCCCAATGAGGGAGGTCCATCCTATTTTTCAGCCCGAGATCCCAGAACAGCGTAATGCGCAGGATATTATAGTTCAGCCACGGGTGGAGGCTCATTTTCAGGAGCAATGGGTTTACACTCCATGGAAAAGGAGTGAGGTGCTTGCCATCAAAAGTCAGTTGCCGGACCCTAGGAAAAATCCTACAGCATATTATAAAGAATTAACAGAGGCCGCTTCATCGTCGGTGATGACACTGACCGATGTTGAGATGTTTTTCGGGTTGCTGGTACCGGTGGATATATGGAGACAGGTGCACATGCAGGACTATGTTGTGGAGTTGGGTGGCACTTGGAATGCAATTAGGGTATGGGATAATGAGCAGAAGCCTGGCGAAAAGCCTAGGGCTGAGATATTGGCTTTGCCGGGTTGTATCATAACTTACATGCATTCTCTCATCCCACCCAGACGAGTAGATTGGGATAAGTTAGCGGTATGTCGACAGAAGAAGGATGAAAGTGTGCCAGATTTTTTCCACTCGGTTTGAAGGGGTGTTTCTGGATTTTAGTGGACAGGACTTGTCGGTGGAAGGCGGTGTCCGGCTGTTCGTTAACAGATTTGTAACGAATCTGCTTCCCGAGATAGCTGCTCGGTTGCAGGCTTCTGAGAGCACCTGGACTACCTCCTCCCCTTCAGTGATATTGAGCATGGCTCAGTACTATGAGCATAGGGAGAATGAGGAGAAGGAGAAGGTAGAGAAAAAGAATAAGGAGTTGAAGACTAAGGTACTAATGCAACAGGCAGCAAGAGGGTCCGGCAGAGGATGTCGTACCGGTTCGGCTCAGCGATCGCGTGGCGCAGGCAGTGGGGGCGAATCAGTGTCCGTATTGTAAGAGAGAGGGGCATTGGCGGAGTGAGTGTCCGGATTTGTTGCAGAAGGTTGCCTCCCCCAGGGGTCGGGGTGCCAGTGGACGGGGACATGGTGAAGGCGGTCGTGATGAGACCCAGGGTGGGGTATCCTCGGGGGTCGCTCTGACCAGAACTACTTTGATGACCCCCGGGGGAAGGCAGTACTATCACGATGATTATGACCAGGACGAGGCGTCAGGGATGTCCTATAACTAGGACAGCCAGGGACAGGGTGAAATACCAGTTCAAATACCTGTAGATCAGCGTGGTCCTTATGTCACGGCGGATTTGCATGGTTCGGCTAAGAAGTTTCTGGTGGATACAAGTGCAATGAATAGCTCTGTTTCTCGTTCACTGGTCCCCGGGGCAGCTCTGTCTGGCCATAACAATGTTTCGGTAGGTTTTTCAGGCATACCGGTTGTGAGCCCCATTTCTGAACCTCTTGCTTTAACTATTGGCCCTTTCACTGTGGACACGCCCTTTCTGTTGACCGCGAATTGTGGAGAAAATCTAATGGGATTAGATTTCCTGAAAAAGTTTGATGCTAAGATTTCATGTTCTCCCGATGGTGTTTATATGACAATAGGACCCGATGTGGACAGTACCAAACAGTGTTTTTCGAAAGACGCACCGCTTTCTGCTGAATTTAAAGATGTGCTGCCCACGTTGTGGGCAACAGGAGATACGGATGTAGAGTTGTTGCAGATACCACCGGTCTCTATCACGATCAAAGACAATGCCGTGCTACCTCGTATTCCCCAGTACAAAATACCGCAGGCGGGGGAACGGGCTTTGTTGCAGATTATACAGGATTTGATCAAATCAGGGGTGGTTGAGGAGGCAGCTGCAAATGTGTGTAACAGTCCTATTCTTCCCATTCTCAAAAAGACACCCTCAGACTCTGCTGATGTGCATCCTGCTGTCTATCGTTTTGTGATTGATTTGCGGGAGGTTAACAAAATAGTGGTCCCTCAGTTCCCGGTGGTCCCCGACATTACTGCTCTTTTGACAATGATTCCTTCCACAGCCAAATTATTTTCCGTGATTGATTTGAAAAATGCTTTCTTTAGCATTCCAATTCACCCAAATAGCTGGCACCTTTTTGGTTTTAACATAGCGGGCTGGAGTTTTCAATTCTGTCATGCTCCTCAGAAGTATACTGAAAGTCCTAGCATATATAGTCAAGCCCTGAAAGGTCAGTTGGATTCTCTTCCTTCAGGTAACGTATTATTGCAGTATGTGGACGACCAGTTGATAGCCTCCGATACTGAAGAGGGTTGTAAGGAAGCCACAGTCAAATTGCTGCTACATTTGGCACAACATGGACATAAAGTGTCCCTTTCCAAATTTCTATATTGTCGACAGGAGGTCACCTATTTAGGTCACCTACTGTCGAAGGAGGGAAGGAGGCTAACACCTGAACGAGTTGATGCCATTGTTAAGATGCCCGTCCCCAAGACTCAGCGAGACGTGCGTGCTTTCATAGGCATCACCTCGTATTGTCGCCACTGGATTCCTGGTTACTCCTTACTAACGAAACCCCTACTTTACTTAACCACTAAAGATGTGCATGAGCCTTTACCTTGGACGCATGAATGTCAGCAAACTTTTGAGCAATTAAAGGTTGCACTTTGCTCTGCGCCTGTGCTTGGTACGCCTGACTATCAGAAGCCTTTTGTGTTGTACGTACACGAAACGGCTGGATGTGCGCTTTCTGTGTTAACACAAGTCTTTGGTGGTAAGCAGAGGCCGTGTGCTTATTTCTTTGCTCTTCTTGACTCGGTCGCCAGAGCCCTCCCAAGCTGTTTAAGAGTTGCCGCGGCTGTGGCTGTCTCTATTCGACAATCGGCAGGGATTGTCCTTACTACTGCTCTCACAGTAATGGTACCCCATGCTGTGGACACACTTTTGAACAAGACAATGACGCAGCACCTTACCAGTGCTCGTCTGACTGGTTATGAATAGACTTTGTTTGCGCCACATATCACCATTAAAAGATGTGCCACTCTGAACCCAGCCACGTTACTACCCCTCCCTTCGGACAATGAGGACGCAGATGTCCATGCTTGTTTGTTCCGGACGGAGGAAGAGACAAAGTGAAGGGTAGACCTGACTGACGTTCCCCTACCTGACCCACAAGGGGAACTATATGTCGATGGCTCTTGTTTCAAACTGTCAGATGGCACCACCACTGCAGCGTATGCTATTACTACGCTGCACACTGCAGTTGAGACATCACATGTTCCTTACCAATCGGCACAAGCTGCGGAGCTGGTTGCCCTTTTGCGAGCGTGTGAGCTAAGTGATGGATTGACTGTCAATATTTATACTGACAGCCAATACGTGTTCGCCATAATTTTGGGCGGCTCTGGGCGGAGAGGGGATTCCTGACCTCACACGGCACTAAGATACAGCACGGCCCTTTGATACACAGGTTGTTGTCAGCCCTGGCACTTCCCAAAAGATTGGCAATAGTGAAGTGCCCATAAAGCGATTACTGATGATGTGTGGAGGGGCAATGCGTTTGCAGACCAAACAGCTAAAGAGACAGCTAGATCCAAGATGAAGAGGATGTTTGTGGCAGGGCCACCTCGATGGGTGCCTGAAGGTGGGACGTTTGAGGACACATTAGAAAATTTGAAGGAGCTTCAAAGTGAGGCAACAGTTGAGGAGTTGGCAACGTGGCAGGAGAGTACGGGGCGCTTAGATGAGGAAGGGTGCTGGACCGATAAATTGGAGAAGCAAAGATGGATGTTACCAGATGCATATGTATTCCCTGTAGTTACAATGGCAGATGGTCCAGCCCACATTAGTGCAAGGGGGATATGCAAGCTATTGGATCCCATATGGCAGAATGATAATATCCCTAAGGTAGCAGCCCATTTGGTGAGGAATTGCATAGTTTGCCTGATGCATAATCCCGGGAAAGGTACCCCTGCACCTCCTGGTAATTTTGCACCTCCCTCTTTCCCTTCCGAGGTTCTCCAGATGGATTTCATCAAAATGGAATGAGTTAACTTGAAGTATGTGCTGGTGGTCGTTTGAGCATTCAGTAAATGGATTGAGGCTTACCCCAGTAAAGAGAACACAGCCATGGTGACGGCGAAGGCCCTTTTGAAGGAGTTCTTCCCGCGCTTCGGCTTGCCACGTTGGATTTGGAGTGACAACGGAAGTCACTATAATGCGAAGGTGATTCAGTTGGTATGAGACGGTCTACATATTAAGCAGAAGTTTCATGCAGCAAACCACCCCCAGTCGGCTGGTTTAGTTGAGAAGTACAATGGTACTCTCAAGTTGAAGATGGCAAAGATCAGGGAGAGCACAGGGTTGGAATGGCCGGACGCACTACCCCTTGCCCTGTTATCCACCAGAGTGACAGCACATTCCAGAACGGGGTTATCCCCACATGAAGTGGTTTTTGGGCGTCCCGCGAATGTGTGGGGTGTTCCCCGAGCATGCCATTTCTCTGACATTGAATACCCGTTGCTTGTGGATTACCTTTATGAGTGGTCTAAAAATTTGCGTTCTGTTCATCAACAGGTCCACGAGGCACTGCCGCCAATACCCGAGGGGCCAGCGCACAGTATCCAGCCCGGAACGTATGTGCTGGTTCGCAACTACCAGAGGCGAGGGTGCTTGGAGCCGAGGTGGAGGGGGCCCCTGCTAGTCCTCCTCGCAACAAGGACCGCTGTGAAGGTGGAGGGGCGGAAGAACTGGATCCATTCATCCCACTGTAAACAGGTCCCGCTTCCTCTCCTTTACGATAGATGGGTTCGTGAGGGAATTGGGGACCACGAGACAGAAAAGGTCCCTCGCTTCGTCCCTTTCTCTGATGCCCGACTGACCTGGGCGCAGACGGAGGAGGAGAATGATGCTGCTTTGAACGAGGCGGTGCCTCCAGAAATAAAGGCTGCCCAGGTGGAGGGGGCCCCTGCTAGTCCTCCTCGCAACAAGGACCGCTGTGAAGGTGGAGGGGCGGAAGAACTGGATCCATTCATCCCACTGTAAACAGGTCCCGCTTCCTCTCCTTTACGATAGATGGGTTCGTGAGGGAGTGGGGACCACGAGACAGAAAAGGTCCCTCGCTTCGTCCCTTTCTCTGATGCCTGACTGACCTAGGCGCAGACGGAGGAGGAGAATGATGCTGCTTTGAACGAGGCGGTGCCTCCAGAAATAAAGGCTGCCCAGGTTTCTCCTCCATCTGGTCCACAGGAACAGGAGTCTCAGTCCACTGCCTCCCCGGAGTTTAAGGTTCTTTTCTGAGACGAGACAGTGCCTGGAGTGGCTCGGTACAATTTGCGTCCCCGGCGGAGGGACAGTGCACCCGAGTGACAGTCAGGTTAGTAGGGATGGACTTCTGGATGAAGAATAGGGCTTGTGTACCCTGTACATGGTACCAACAATAGTTTAGGGACAGAGAGATTGGTGCATTGTCTGAGACATTGGACAGGATAAGTGGGGGGGGTGCTTTCCAAGGAGGGAAGTTACCCTATCTGAAGCGAAGAGACAGTAAGGGTTGTGATCGTGCAGCCCCACCGCGAAGTGCTCGTTAGCACCACCGTTGAGAGACACTTAGAGACTATTGTTTTTTCTTCCCAGTTGTTTTTTTCCTTTTTGAAGTGCTCGTTAGCACCACCGATAATAGACACTAAGAGGCTATTTTTTTCCCTTTTTTCCCATGTATACCTGGCTCCATAGCGCGGACTCTCCTCTGGTAGTTTGATAGATGAAAATGTATCCCTTTGGTCGTATTGTTATGGAAGAGGAACAGCCATTAGAGGGACGTCGTCCTGACCAACATAGCCCCATTTGGTCGAGCTGGCCCACTAAGACTAAGATAGTGTTCCTAGTAATAGTTTTTGTAGCATTGGTTGCAGTGTTAGGCATCCTATGGTTTTTAGAAGAAAGACATCCTGTACACTCCCTGATTGCAACCACTACAGCTCCCACCGAGCATGTCTTTGTCACACTAGCCCCGCATAAGGAAAGACATAGGCAGACCTATGTAGACAATGTCTTCCTTCAGATGCTCCATCAGGCCCACCATACCACCAATGTCACTGATTGTTGGGTTTGTGGTTTACTCCCCTCAGTAGTGCACAAGAATGATCTGCTATTGTCCTTGCCACTCTCTTATTTGGCCAGCTGTGAAGCCTGGTTTCAGTTGTTCACTATGGTATATATTCATTATCATTCAGATGCAATGAATATGACGTACCTTGATTATGAGACTGTACTGGGCTATATAGCAACACACCAAGGATTTACTCCGGGGAAGAATGGGGCCGCTGACACTTCATCCCGCAGCATGCATGAATGTGTACGAAAGGAAGAAAAACGTAACATGGCTTTAGATGAGATGGCAGATTTTCAGGACTTTAACATCACTGAGTATTTCAGATCTTTTCAGTTACGTAATATTACTCAAGATAAGGCAATGCCGGTACCAGTGATTAACGCGACCACTAGTTTTTGTGTCCGAGGGTTTGAAAAGGTTCCGGTAGGAGAGAGTATTTGTAATTACACTTATGATTTGAACACCACCAGTAGTCCACCATTGCTTCCGCCCCACAACGTGTACTTCATCTGCGGGTCCCAGGCTTACATATGGCTTCCTAGGGGGTGGTCTGGTGTGTGCTATGTATCCTTTCTCTTGCCCCCTGTGTACATTGCACACTCCAATTACCATAGAGACCACAGATTACGGCACAGGAGTGTGCACCTGTCACAGCTGAGCTTCAGGCCACGAGACTCGTTGCCCTTCAAAACAGGATGGTGCTGGAAGTCATCCTTGCTGATCGGGGTGGGGCCTGTCGCGTCATAGGTACTAGTTGCTGTGGGTATATACCAAATCACGCCCCAAATGTATATGCAGCAATACAAAAGTTACACAGACTAGCACCTGACATCCACCAAGAGAATGGTACATGGTCCTTGTCTGGGTGGTTTTGGGGTCTGTTAACAACATGGGGCTGAAAAATACTCCCATTTTTAGTAGCCATTGCAGGTGTGATATTCACCTGTTGTCTGTGCATCAATTGCCTTCCTGCCTGTTGTTCTTATTGTATGCAGAAGCTAACACCCAAGCCTGAAGTTCAAGGACAAAATGATAAAAATTCTGTCATGATGGTACAGGCTGTTCAAGATTCAATGTCTATAGAGGAGGGCATTTTTGAATATTGATATCTGTACCGGTTTGATATTGCTAATCCACTGCTATATATGTGCCATTCTGCCTCCCCTTCCATAGAATTGTAAAGTCCCTACCTGATAGCACCAATAAAGACTTAGCAATGAATGCTAAAAGGAGGGTCTGTTAGAATCGAAATGTCTTTCCTTTCCGTCTTCAATGATGTATGCTGTGTTCTGTTAGCATTCATGTAGCTATGTCATATAATCGTGATTTCAATTGCGCATGTGCCCGGCTACTGTAGGGTAGTGTAGGCCCAAGTTAGCATCCGACACGCCATTTTTCTTTTACACTCGCCATGTTACACTGTGAGCAATCCCCGGCCTCTGTGCCCCTGCTCTCTGCTTGCCTCATCAGAAGCTGCTGTTCAGAAAGGTTCTCATATCTCATCCAAGGTCGGAACCCAGATGTACGAAGAGAATGGTTTATTCAGCTCTGCATTCCTATCATCGGACATAGCTATGCTCCCACACTAGAGAGAGCTGAGATGGAGTAAGACGGCCAGGGAAGTCTGATAACGTGTACCCATTCTACAGGTGTTAGCTCATCTCTCAGTGCCTCCTTTGTCAGTCTCTGTGCCCAAGCAGTATTTTTCCATTAGGGGCGGGGTTTCGAGAGGTGTTGGAAGGTTTATTTCATGTTACCAAACGTTTGGATGTCAGTCTCCTCGGTAGCATCTTAGGAGGCTAGTCAGCTGGACTCCGCTGCAGCGCATTTTACGATAAAGAACTTTGGTTTGTATTCTCTACTGCGTCACCGACTCTTCATTTCTTGGAAGGCTAAGAGGAGGTTGCGAGTGACCCGGGTGGTCCGAATCAGGTCACTTCCTTCAGATGAATGTTGGAACCAGCACTTTGTGGTTGGCTGAAGGAATGCCCCCAGCCGGGCTGAACCTACCGCTCCAGTCAAGGGCGGGTGATTACAAGCTCGGTATAACCGGTGCTCACCCTTGGGTAGCTTGGCACTGAGCAATCGGGCTTAATCCAGACGCAATGTGACAGGCAAAGGCACAGCAGTCATTCAAGATAAATACACTGAGCGTCAGAAAAGAGACTTTACACAGGATGTTTGTAAAAACGTTTGCATTAAACACAACATATTCAATCTTTATAACATGAGCATCAGGTACTTTTGGGCATAAAACACATTTGGATTTATTCCCAGCAATACTAGGCCCACTCGTATGGTTATGATATCAACAGTATGTACATAGGGACAATCCCTAACCCCCCCCCTCCACCCCCCAACCCCCACAGAGGGAGCACCCTTATGTGGTGCAACACGCTGTCCACCACAGGCCCACCCTGGCAATCCTGATAATACAGTCACACTCCATTAAAGGGCACACCCCGGGTCACAACGATATCAACAATATGTACAGATATTCCAAGAGAACACGTTTTAGCAACAGCACGGGCCAGCGACACGCAGGTATACCCAATGCCAGATGTAATGTGCTTTGAGCATGAAGTCAACATATATGTATAACGCGGCACCACCTGGCAGTGTCGTGTATCAAAGGCGGTCCACACACTATCACTCCCACTCGCACATACATACTCTGCCCCGCTCTACGGTGCGACAGTTATCCAGCACAGTCTATATGGAACACTCTTGCCCACATACGCACTCAGCACCCTAATGCGGTGCCACTGGTACCCAGCAGGTCAATGATTCACCCACTGCAGACTCCGTGGCCCCAGCCTCCCTCCACCCTTCAGGTCACCCCCAATTTTCCTATACCCCTGGATGGTAAATAATCAACCCCACCTCCCAGACACAAGACCGTACGCGGACGAAGTCACTTAGTCGGGGTCCTCAGGAAGCAGGTGGGAATATGTAGCAAGTTTTAATTAAGAGGTAGATGTAAACCAGGGGAGTTCACCCACAGGTTTCAAAACACAATGGAGTCACGCAGACCCTTGACCCGCTTCCAAACGGTCTCAGAAGTGTTCCCTCGACCCAGTCAATCTCTCTCGCTACTACCTGGTGCCAAAATGGCTTCGGCAGGGGCAAGGTGAGGAGAGGGCTGTTGGTCCATTGCGATGAGGGTCAAAAAGGGAACAACCGTTGAATGGGGAGTAACACAGGAGACCCTCTTGGTCGAATGAGGCAACAGGTACACTATGGTCAGGGTTATACCCAGGTATTCCGGGCACAGCGTACAATGCACGTTGGTATGAGTCGCACCTGACACTTCAGATCTCAAACATGAAAAGTTTGCTCCTTTGCATCATGGGACATGCACTCCACAATTTGTGCTCCCCTCAGTGCGGATTGTAGAGTCAACACTATAGTCAACACCAAGGGGCTCTACAGTCAACACTGAGGGGAGCACAAATTGTGGACTGCATGTACTATGATGCAAAGGAGCAAACATTTCTGGGATATGATGTAGTGTCTGGTGTGAGAAATTGGCCTGGCATATGCTGTCCACTAATTATAGTGGGCACCTTGCACCAGTCCAAACAACCCCTTATTGGAGATAGGTTAAAGACAACCTTTATTGAAAGCTATCCTAGTGGTAGCTATGGAGAGCAGCCTTCAGGCTAAGTCTTGAAGGAATGTAAAGCAGCTTGTTTTACCAGTCTATAATCTCTTGAGTGACCAAATGAAAGAGGACCACACCAGGTATATATTCAAAATATATGTATTTATTACTAAACGCACCCCTCTAGTCTCTTTATGAGGCTAGAGTTCGAAATACATAAATTATAAGTTAGTTATCTACAGTAATAGCACAAATACACGTTTGAGCCCCAGAGGCGTACCAAACCATATACCAATAAAGTGGTATAAGAACCACGACTGAGCTAGACACAAGGCCTAGAGCCTGTAGAAGTGCTTGGACCACAAGGAACCACCCAAGGTAGTGACACAGGGGACCCACGGGGGACAGCGTGCAGTGTATGAACACAGCCGCGAACCGCCGTTAACTTCTATGGGGAAAGTCGCGATTAGAATTTAAAAGAAAAGGGACACTTAGAGGAGGACTTGGAGCAAACCCTTTGAGAAGTAGGGTGTTCTAGTGTCAATACCCACGGGAGCACCGGAGTACTCGAGTTACCTCACCCAGGGGAGCCGGGTGCATAGGTGTCTTTCGGGATCGGGTTTCGTCGTCGCTTTCAATGGCGATCTGCTGCAAAGTGCTGCTGGCGGCCAAGTCGAAAGTGTTCGGGTGGATCCAAAGGTGGATCGAAGATCTGAAGAACCTGAAAGCAGAGGGGACAGAGTCTGGGTCACTAGCCAGTGACCAGGAAGGCGATGAGCAGATGCCCACCGATGTCGAGTGCTTCAGGTAGGTTGACGGTCGTCTTGACTCTTCAGCCACGAGGTCCAGGAGGCGTCGACGATGACCAGGAGCTGGATTCGAGCTGTTCCACGACGTCTGTCGATTGCAGGGGTGTCGGCGACCGAATTGAACCCAACAAGCCTTGGCAACGGCAAGTCTCGTGTAAATGGAAGAAGGACAATGTTGCAGACCAGCAAGGTCTGTGGGACTCACCCAGCGAGGGTAAGTCAGGACACGCCTGGACCAAGCAGGGAGCCCAAGCAGAAAAAGATTGGTCTTCGGGAGGGCCTACTAGCCAATGGACTAGCGACCGCGAAGGAGCCTCGAGTTGATGCACGTGGAGCTAGCTCACAGGACACTCGTGGAGTGGAGGCCAGTGATCTTCAGTGCAGTTGGTGCTGGAGGCTGGGGCTACTCGGAGCCCAAAGTACGACTTTGTGGGAGACCCAGAAGAGGATGCACTTGCAAATGCGTTCGGTGTCCAGGGGTCACGGTTCCACGTTACCCACGACAGCTACGGGCCTCAGCTTTGCTGGGGACTCAGGGCAGCCTCGGGAAGTCTGGAAATCCACCTCTGGTGATGCAAAGACTTCAGGCGTCCGATGGGAGCTTCAGCGATGCAGACCGGACAATTGCTTCTTTGGTGCCTGCCAAGCAGGGAGTCACTCCTTGACCCCAAGCGAGATTCTTCAGTCCTCTAATCTTGAAGTAGAGCGTCGAAGGTCCAGGATTCTGTATCAGAGTTTCTTCCTGGTAAATCTAAAGTCCTAAGGACTGGGGTCCCATACTTATACTAAGGTAGGGGGTTGGACATACTCTGTGGCCCCACCTATGGGAGGGTCAGGGCAGAGGGGTGGTTACACCCCTTTCCCTTTGTCCAGTTTCGCACCAGAGCAGGGGCTGGAAGCCCCTGAGCCGGTTTGAACTGGGGTATGCACAGGGACACCAAGTGTGCCCCCAGTGCAGGACTTCAAAGGACCAGCGAGTGCTCCCGCCCAGCCCCAATACACACTATCCTGTCTGGGGAGGTGGTTACACCTCCCTGGGACAGGAAACCTATTGTCCAGGCCTCCCCTGCCGGAGTTTCGGTCAGCAGCAGGAGGCCAGACTCGTGTCTGTGGCAGCGGCATCCATTTTGTGATGCCAGGGCTCTGGAAAGTCAGTACCGGCTATACCGGTGTGTACATGTCTCTCCCTCTAGAAGGGTGGAATGCTACCCCCGCCGCCAGAACTGGCGGGGGGGTAGTATTCCAAGATGTTTGACACCAAACACGACATGTTTCCGTGCAGCCATCCCAAAGTTAGCATTTAACACGAGGTTATAATGCGCTTAAGAGTATATGGTCAGGCTGCACTACAAACAGCATCAGAGAAGGGTCTCCGAACGCTGCAGAGGGGCCCTGCTCATGCAGGGGCACCCTCTCACATAGGAACCACGCACTCTGCCTTCAGGATTGATAAGGCCTGCCATAGGAGTGACATAGGTTTATATGTGTGTATGTATGTAGTGATATAGGTAGCCTATATCACAGTAAGAGGTGCATGCACCACCTTACCCAGGCTGCAGTAGCAGACCTGTGGTGTCATTTTGGATGGCCTTCCAGGGTGGCACAATACATGCTGCAGCCCCTGGTAGGCCTCTGAGGTACCTATGCCCTGGGTACATAGTATACCATATACTAGGGACTTATAAGGGCACTCCAGATTCAATCAGAGATGTGCCTAAGGCACATGGAAACCATTTTAAAGAGGAAGCAGCTAGGCTGGGGTTCTGATTAGCAGGGCCCCAGCCAGACTAAGGTCTAAAAACAGTGAAGCATCAGCAAAAAGTAGGGGTACCCATGTGAAGCAGATCCTACTCTCCTACATCTGGCCACACCCTTTTCCCTTCGGAACTGATTTTCATGACCTCCTCTACCATTTACCACAGGCTCCTAATGTTCCTTATTGTAGAAATTGCATTCCGGCCCATTGATTACACTTAATCCGGCCCAAGCCGGAGTTTATGGTCCGGGTGTGGAGACTACAGCCCAAGCCAGAGATTTCGGCCCGACTGCGGACGTAAAGAAACGACTCGTAAATGACCTCTGTGAATGCTAAAAGTCGTAAAGTTAGACTTTTGTCTCCGTCCGTATGTCTTTGTGAATCGGGCCCAGAGTCCCCGGCACCAGAGATGCCAGTGTGCCCGCCCCAGTCTTCAATGATAGACTGGACACAGGTATAACTAATAAGGGGGTCAGTGCGCATACATGGCCAGCGATGGCAGGCTGCACGCGCAATCACGGACACCATAGGTGTGGGTGCCCATACAAAGCGGCCTGCACTGAGAGGCTGCTCATGAGTTTACTTATTATAGATGCCAGTGCGCACACACCAGGGTATTAGAACACTGGTGATTCAGGTATGCACCCATCAGTCTGCCTTGGCAGACCAGGCACCTATCCAAAATGCCATGGGTGCCAGGGCGCAACTTCAAGCCAGTGACAGCAGGCTGACACATATTTGCAACATCACGAGGGCCGGCGCACGCACCCAAGCCTGTATGGCAGGCTGGGTGCTTAGTTAATATCCACAGGAGCAACTGCGCATTCCCAGATCTGCATTGGCAGACCGGCCGATGTTCCAGAACACTGTGTCAGCGCCCCTTCCTAACCTGTTTAGGAAGATCCACGCACTTCCACACTGCTTCGACAGTGAGGACATGCTCAGAAACCTTAGGCCCCATAGGAGAAGCTGCGACACCCCAGGAGTATCCTCATGGGAAGAGTCAAACTCCAAGGCAGGGGGAGCCCCCTTGGGGGGGTTCCTCACTGCCTGGGCAGGGAACATCCATATGCACCTGCCTGGCCATCAGCCTACCACCTCCCTTATGCCCATCAGCGCTTCACTGGGGGGTGGTGCCCTCAAGGTATGGGACAACCCACTCAGGGTTGACTGAGGCACAAGTGATGCCATCCTAGGCAGAGGTGCAATGGCTCCCACAGGCCTGCTCTGACAGGCCTGAGATATTGGTGACAGGCTATCGGATGGGTGGCGCACTCTGTGCTATGCCCCACTTCCAGCCAGTGCCGTACCTGCCCCGGGTATGTGGTGTACATGTTTACAGGGCACACAGAGGAATGGCACCTGAACACATCACATATGCAGCCCCCTGCCCAATGCGGGCAAGGTGGGCATGCGCACCTTCACTCTGCAGTACTGCGAGAAGGTGCCCTGATTCCTAAGGTCATGTGGAGAGAGTCGGCAAAGACTAGAAGGAAAAAACAAAACGTTTTGGGGCAATTTCCCCAAAGAAGGGCTATAATCCACAATGCAGGTTACTTCACATAGGCCGGAGACATGTGTGTTCTATGCCAGGGCTCCCTGCTGGTAGGGCATCAGGACCTCTTTCCTTTTCTTTTAGAACTCAGTGGACTTTGGAAGCCAAAAAGGAAGGGACGGGCAGAATGCACGTCATTGGTTAATAGAAGCCCAGGACGGGGACAACTGTGTCCTGCTGACGTGAAGCGCCCTGATACCAGCACCGTGAAACACAAGGTTGTTGCTGGGCAGATCCTTAGGTAAGGGTTTCTCAGCGCTACCAAGTGCCTCAGCTGCACCCCAGCCAGCGGCGCTAGGTGACCATGTACAAGTATAAATGTTGGGGCAAGCTCCTGGCGCGGAAAGGTGACTTTATCCCAGACGTCTATGTGCCAGCTCACCAAGCCACCGCCTCCCTCGTGACTTGTAACACGTATATTAGCCGATTAATTTAACTGCGTATGGGAATGAATGAATTTGAAATTTTACTGAACCAATTGGGCCCAAAAACCCAGCAGCAGATGTAAATTAGGGGTGGGCGGAACCCCACGAGATTCTGTGGAGTTCCGCGAGTGGCGGAATCCTGTGCGTCGTGCTGCTTGCTCGGATTTTGTAACGCCGGGAGTGTGTCCCGCGCTGTCAAATCCGTGCGAATGGTAGCACGTGGCACACCAGAGGGCACTGCTTCTTTTTGCTGCTCTCGTAGATTTTCTACTAGAGCGGCAGCTTTCTCAACGCGAGCGGTAGAGACCTACCGTGACCGCCCGCGTTGAAAAATTTCACCGGGAGGCAGTCTAGCGGTAGTTTTTTGTTGCATGCGCTCACCAACTTAACATTGCCAAGCCGTGTGCGAGAAAAACTCTGCCGGAGGAGCATAGTTTACCGCCTACGCCTAGTGTAAATGTTCTTCTGGACAAGAAGATGCAGAGTTAGTATTACCGGATAAAACCAAGGCATGATGTGCGAGGTCACGGTGACCCGGTGGTTTCACACTCACATCTGTGCATTTAGATAGAAATAAAGCATATTTATTTTAAAACTGAACAAATAGTTTGTCACAGACGTAAAATAAAGATGTCCTGATTTAAATAAAGGGTCAAGCGACAATGTGGCTCCTTTGTACATGTTGGCCTGTTGACATATTCTGAAGTATGCTGAAGGAGTAAAGTACTTTTCCATAGCACAGCCTTCTCATTTCACGCACCGTCATGTGCCAGAGGAAGAGCATCTCTGTGTTGAGTGTTTGAAACGTGTTCACTTTGAATTCAGAGCGAAGAAAGGTAAACCAAGGTTTCCTCCTCAGAAGAATTGGCAGTAGTTTATTTTGTTAAGTTGGCTGAGACTTGACCCTTTGTCTTTCAACAAACACAGAGTGCTGCAAGAAAAACACTTTCAGAGGCTTTTGATGGTTGGTTCTTCACTCTTCAAATGTTATCTGGGGGCTGCAGTACCTCCTCCACCCCCACCTCCTAGTTCCACGGCCTCTGGTGACTACCTGGATGAAGGCAACAGCGTTAGGTGAGGTAGTAAGTGAATGTGAGGTGTTCTAACAAGCACTGGCAAAGACAACAGCTCTGGCACTGGCTGACAGCCTTGGCTTTGTCAACACTTGTTTGCTGTGTCTCTTGTAAAAGTGTAACTGCTGAGGAGCTGCTGGCCCCCACCAATATTAAAATATAGCCAACAACAACTGATGTTTTTGTGGCCTCAAGAAGCAGACGTTGCTGTATTAGATCCTGGCATTGAAAATAACTACCTTGGTGCGGATGTGCTTGCTATAGAAGGGGAAGTATGCTGTCACTCACGCTGAAGATAGCCAATGACTGAAGGGGGCTGACTGACTGCCCCATGCTTTATGTTGTAGTGGGCGGAAGAAAAGTGTGAATGAAACAGACTAGCAGCTGAAGAGGGCTGTCTGGATTCTGCAAATACCGATTATATAAATAAAATGTTAGAAAACTCAGACGCCAGACCTCGTAAAGGAGAACGGCTGTCACCTCATGGGGGGGGGGGAGGATGAAATGCGGAGTTGTGAAAGGAAGGCGCAGAGGGTGGCAGTGGGAAGGTGTGCGAGGGGGGCAAGGAGCAGAGGGGTTGACTAGCCACGGAGAGAAGTGGGCCGTGTGCTAGTGCCTACAACAGCGTCAAGGTAGAGGGGAAGTCCGCTTTTTACGCACAAGCGCTTTAATGAGATGGGCGTGGGCGTCATGGCGTGGCTCCGCGACGACCCTCGGAATTTGGCACTCGGGTCATTAGTCATCTAACTGTCATCATGCTCAGCTTTGTTAAAGATCTGTTCACAGAAAAAAAGTTACCTGTGGGGTGAAGAAAAAGAATGAATTCCCAAGTTTCTCTCATCTCCAGCCAGAATGGCTTAATGGATTCACACCAAGCAGAACTTAACATAGAAAGTGTGTTTCTTTAAGGTTTGGTATTATCTGTGCAGGGGTTTCTGAGATATCAACTTTTAAAAATGGTGCCCGGCAGGATTTAAAGAGTTAAAACTTTTGTATATCTTTGCTGTTTACACTCACTCAATCCTTTTTAAGACAATGTGATTGGCTGGAAAAGGGGCGGACATTTTGTATTCTATATTGAAACTTGCAAGTTGACTCTGACTCGCGCGTTTTGTGCTGTGAAAATAAGTTTAACACAGCCATGGGCTGTGCTCATGGGCAACCACAAGTGTGAAAAATGCACAGCACACCTGGAAAAAAGTGCTGCTTTCAGCTCGGAGGCGAACCGAGAGCACACCAGTGACAAGTGAATTCAAAGGCCATTTTGAGCCTACAGGCAGGGACATTTTAAGGATTTTGGGGGCCCTGGGCCAAATGAATTCTGGGGGCCCCTGTTCGGAACAGCTTTGATTTTATGATCCAGTTTCAGCGCCTTCATGCCCTCTTTGGTCAAATTCTAAATGTGTGTATATCTGATATTCAGGGATATTAATGTGTGTTTCCAGGATTGTAACACAGCAGCAGCAGCTCACCAATATTACTGCAAATAATCTCTGGACCCCCCCCTCCCATTTCTCATATGTGAGGTCCGGTTTTGATCTAAAATAAACTTTTTATATGGATGTTGCATGAAACAAACATTTTGTCTGCAAGATGTCTGTAATAGACTCTTGCACATTAAAAATAAATGATAAAAAATGCAATTTACAACATTGGCTTTAAAAATTATTCAAGGTCATCAGGTCAAAACTCTCTACAGAACATAGCTGGCTCTAGGAGGGGCCCCCGGAAAGGCTGGGGCCCTGGGCCAGAGCCCACTTTGCCCATGCCTTAAAACGTCTCTGCCTACATGCACTGTGAACAAAACAAGAACAAGGAAACACAAACAAGTGTCTTGTTTTGCTTAAAAGGTAAAAGGTAAAAGGTAGGGTGCACGGCTTGGTCACAGCCGGTCTGGTGGCTTAGTCCACTTTAGGGGTCTGTGTTCGATCACATGCTCACCGGCTCAAATCCCAGCAGGTCCACTCAGCCTTTCATTCTTCTGAGGTCGACAAAATGAGTACCATTGAGTTGGGTAACAATAAACATCTGTTATTTAGCGCCAAGATGCCCTTCCATACGCTTTACAAGTTCGCATGTTATGTTATCCTACCTGAGCAGTGATCTCTGACATTTTTGCAGCCAGGTGCTTCCTCCTCCCTGCAAACTGCATTGGCAAAGCCAATAGGTCCAAAAAACGAGAACTATTTGCTTTGCCAATGCTTATTTGTGAAGTTGCTATTAAAACCAAGCCAGTATTGTGGTAGTATATTCAGGCTCCCCCTCACTGCCAAACTGTCTTTTGAATCTTCACTGGTTCCCCAGACCCTGTGCGCACTAAAACGTGCATACTGTGTGTGCTCCCCCTCCCCCGTGCCAGCACCCCAGCTTCCTGCACACCACCTGGTTTTAAAAAAGGTTTTCAAGAAAACAGACCGACACCGCCGAAGGCCAACCTGCGGCCACGTCTTGCGTAACAGACCGTTCCCATCGGCCTCTCTCCCACCAGCAACCCGCAGATGGTCAGCAGACAGACTCCCTCCCCCCCCCCCAACATGCCACTGTCATGGCCACTCTCAACACCACTTTCATCTATCTGGCCACAGCAAGTCATGTCCTCTCAAACAGGTACTGCACGACCGACTGCACGTGACAGCCTGCACATCACATGCTAGTGACACAAGCTCGAACCAACCATACTACCTACATGCCTCTAACACGACCAACTGGGGGTGAATGTTTGATTTACTCTGCATTCCGTCCATCATCTGTGTGTCTTTTGCTTCCTCACCCTAAGTGCGCCGGGTATGCCCAGACGTGGGTCCCGTGCTCTCTATGCCACTGGATTCAAGCTTGCCTGGCTGATGAAGGGTAATACCCCGAAACCGGTCCCAGGATGCTTGTTTCCGGTCCAGGGAGGACCTGGCCTGGCAGTTCGGGCTGGACTGTTCGCATGAGGCACAGGGTCAAGACGGATTTGCATATGGCCAGGTCTAAACTGGGGTGGCATGGTGAGCAAAAGAATGATGGATTTAACCCAGATCTATTGACTGGGGATGAATGTTTGATTTGCTCTGCATTCCATCCATCATCTGTGTCTCTCTAACACGACTGACTGCACGCGACAGCCTGCACATCACATGCTACAGTCACACGAGATCGCACCGACCATACGTCTCACCAGTTTTCGCCTGTTCCCCCTCATACAGATAGACAGTGGAATGCGAGTGCACGGGCGCCAAGAAGCCACCAGTGGCAGCCTAGCGCTGCACAAACAGATAACATATGATACAAGAACAGAGCAGTTCCCACAAACATGTAATGGGGCAGGGACTCCCTTTTCGACGAATGTATGGAGAGGCAGTTCACAGACACGGGCCCTGTACAGTGCAGCACAGGAGAGCCGGGAGCCACCCGAACCGTACACAGAAACCTCGAGGGGGTGACAATACATTATAAGGATCGAAATACCTGCTACGTGTGAACAATGAATCCAGATTTCCGCACTAGAGTTTGGCCCATCAGATCGTTGCCGGCAACATTCTTGTCAGATTAAAAAGAGAAACTCTGTAAATGCGCATCTTCCTGGCATCTTTCATGACCTGATTTACACTTCCCACCCAAACTTTACCAAACGGGGTCTGATGTCAACAAGCTCGACACGACAATTCTGGGTGGGGGGCTGGGGCGCCACAGTAGGTCCAGGGTACCAGGGGTATCCCAGGTACCTCTCTAGGAGGCTGGGCGCCACAGGAGACCCAGGGTACCCGGGGGTAACCCCGCTACTGCTCTAGGAGGCTGGGAAGCCGCAGGAGGGCCAGGGTACCCAGGGGTAACCCTGGTACCTCTCTAGGAGGCTGGGGCGCCACTGGAGGTCCAGGGTACCCAGGGGTAACCCTGGTACCTCTCTAGGAGGCTGGGGCGCCGCAGGAGGTCCAGGGTACCCGGGGGTACCCCAGGCACCTATCTAGGAGGCTGGGGCACCCCAGGGGTACCCCATGCACCTCTCTAGGAGGCTGGGGCGCCGCAGGAGGTCCAGGGTACCCGGGAGTAACCCCGGTACCTCTCTAGGAGGCTGGGGCGCCACAGGAGGCCCAAGGGTACCCGTTGGCACCACAGGTACCTCTCTAGAAGGCTGTGCACCGCAGGAGGCCCAGGGCACCTGGGGGTACCCCAGGCACCTCACTAGGAGGCTGGTGCGACACAGGAGGTCCAGGGTAACTGGGGATAACACAGGCACCTCTCTAGTCAGGCTGGAACGCCACATGTGGTCCATGGTACCCCAGAGTACCCCAGGCACCGCTGTAGGTGGATGGGGCGCCACAGGAGATCCCAGGTTACCCGGGGATACCCCCGGTACCTCTCGAGGAGCCTGGGGCGCCACTGGAGGTCCAGGGTTCCCAGGGGTAGCCCTGGTACCTCTCTATGAGGCTGGGGCGCCACAGGAGGGCCAGGGTACCCAGGGGTAACCCTGGTACCTCTCTAGGAGGCTGGGGCGCCACTGGAGGTCCAGGGTACCCAGGGGTACCCCAGGCACCTCTCTAGGAGGCTGGGACGCCGCAGGAGGTCCAGGGTACCCGGGGGTACCCCAGGCACCTATCTAGGAGGCTGGGGCGCCCCAGGGGTACCCCATGCACCTCTCTAGGAGGCTGGGGCGCCACAGGAGGTCCAGGGTACCCGGGAGTAACCCCGGTACCTCTCTAGGAGGCTGGGGCGCCACAGGAGGCCCAAGGGTACCCGTTGGCACCACAGGTACCTCTCTAGAAGGTTGTGCACTGCAGGAGGCCCAGGGTACCTGGGGTACCCCAGGCGCCTCACTAGGAGGCTGGTGCGACACAGGAGGTCCAGGGTAACTGGGGATAACCCAGGCACCCCTCTAGTCAGTCTGGAACGCCACAAGTGGTCCATGGTACCCCGGAGTACCCCAGGCTCCGCTGTAGGTGGCTGGGGCGCCACAGGAGATCCCAGGTTACCCGGGGATACCCCCAGGTAACTCTTGAGGAGTCTGGGGCGCCACTGGAGGTCCAGGGTTCCCAGGGGTAACCACGGTACCTCTCTACGAGTCTGGGTCGCCACTGAAGGTCCAGGGTTCCCTGGGGTAGCCCTGGTACCCATCTATGAGGCTGGGGCACCACAGGAGGGCCAGGGTAGCCGGGGGTAACCCAGGCACCCATCTAGGAGGCTGTGGCGCCCCAGGGGTACCCCAGGCACCTCTCTAGGAGGCTGGGGCACCGCAGGAGGCCCAGGGCACCGCAGGAGGCCCAGGGCACCTGGGGGTACCCCAGGCACCTCACTAGGAGGCTGGTGCGACACAGGAGGTCCAGGGTAACTGGGGATAACACAGGCACCTCTCTAGTCAGGCTGGAATGCCACATGTGGTCCATGGTACCCCAGAGTACCCCAGGCACCGCTGTAGGTGGCTGGGGCACCACCGGAGATCCCAGGTTACCCGGGGATACCCCCGGTACCTCTCGAGGAGGCTGGGGCGCCACTGGAGGTCCAGGGTACCCAGGGGTAACCCTGGTACCTCTCTAGGAGGCTGGGGCGCCACTGGAGGTCCAGGGTACCCAGGGGTACCCCAGGCACCTCTCTAGGAGGCTGGGACGCCGCAGGAGGTCCAGGGTACCCGGGGGTACCCCAGGCACCTATCTAGGAGGCTGGGGCGCCCCAGGGGTTCCCCATGCACCTCTCTAGGAGGCTGGGGCGCCACAGGAGGTCCAGGGTACCCGGGAGTAACCCCGGTACCTCTCTAGGAGGCTGGGGCGCCACAGGAGGCCCAAGGGTACCCGTTGGCACCACAGGTACCTCTCTAGAAGGCTGTGCACTGCAGGAGGCCCAGGGTACCTGGGGGTACCCCAGGCGCCTCACTAGGAGGCTGGTGCGACACAGGAGGTCCAGGGTAACTGGGGATAACCCAGGCACCCCTCTAGTCAGGCTGGAACGCCACAAGTGGTCCATGGTACCCCGGAGTACCCCAGGCACCGCTGTAGGTGGCTGGGGCGCCACAGGAGATCCCAGGTTACCCGGGGATACCCCCAGGTACCTCTTGAGGAGTCTGGGGCGCCACTAGAGGTCCAGGGTTCCCAGGGGTAACCACGGTACCTCTCTACGAGTCTGGGTCGCCACTGAAGGTCCAGGGTTCCCTGGTGTAGCCCTGGTACCCATCTATGAGGCTGGGGCACCACAGGAGGGCCAGGGTAGCCGGGGGTAACCCAGGCACCTATCTAGGAGGCTGTGGCGCCCCAGGGGTACCCCAGACACCTCTCTAGGAGGCTGGGGCACCGCAGGAGGCCCAGGCTACCCGAGAAACCCCCTGTACTGCTCTAGAAGGCTGGGACGCTACAGGAGGGCCAGGTTCCCAGGGGTATCCCAGATATCTCTTTAGGAGGCTGGGGGGGGGCAACGGGTGGCCCAAGGTTCCCAGGGGTAACCCAGGTACCTCTCTAGAAGGCTGGGGTGCCACAGGAGGACCAGGGTACCCGGGGGTAACCCAGGCACCTCTCTAGGAGGCTGGGCACCACATGAGATCCCAGGTTACCCGGGGGTACCCCAGGCACCTCTCTAGGAGGCTGGGGCACCACAGGAGGTCCAGGGTACCTGGGGATAACCCAGGCACCTCTTTAGGAGGCTGGGGTGCTACAGGAGGTTCAGGGTACCTAGGGGTACCCCCGTACCACTCTAGGAGGCTGGGCGCCACAGGAGGCCCAGGGTACCCTGGGTACTACAGGTACCTCTCTAGGAGGGCTGGGTGCCATTGGAGGCCCAGAGGAACCCCCAGTACCTCTCTAGCAGGCTGTGGTGCCACAGGAGTCCAGGGTACCTGGGGTAACCCAGGTACCTCTCCAGGAGGCTGGGGCGCAACCACAGGAGACCCAGGGGTAACCCAGGTACCTCTCGTGGAGGCTGGGGTACGACAGGAGACCCAGGGTACTACAGGTACCTCTATAGTAGGCTGGGTGCCACTGGAGGCCCAGGGGAACCCCCAGTACCTCTCTAGCAGGCTGGGACGCCACAGGAGGCCCAAGGGTACCCGTTGGCACCACAGGTACCTCTCTAGAAGGCTGTGCACCGCAGGAGGCCCAGGGTACCTGGGGGTACCCAGGCGCCTCACTAGGAGGCTGGTGCGCCACAGGAGGTCCAGGGTAACTGGGGATAACCCAGGCACCTCTCTAGTCAGGCTGGAACGCCACAAGTGGTCCATGGTACCCCGGAGTACCCCAGGCACCGCTGTAGGTGGCTGGGGCGCCACAGGAGATCCCAGGTTACCCGGGGATACCCCCGGTACCTCTCGAGGAGGCTGGGGCACCACTGGAGGTCCAGGGTTCCCAGGGGTAACCACGGTACCTCTCTATGAGGCTGGGGCGCCACAGGAGGGCCAGGGTAGCCGGGGGTAACCCAGGCACCTATCTAGGAGGCTGGGGCACCCCAGGGGTACCCCAGGCACCTCTCTAGGAGGCTGGGGCACCGCAGGAGGCCCAGGCTACCCGAGAAACCCCCGGTACTGCTCTAGCAGGCTGGGGTGCCACAGGAGTCCAGGGTACCTGGGGTAACCCAGGTACCTCTCCAAGAGGCTGGGGCGCAACCACAGGAGACCCAGGGGTAACCCAGGTACCTCTCGTGGAGGCTGGGGTGCGACAGGAGACCCAGGGTACTACAGGTACCTCTATAGTAGGCTGGGTGCCACTGGAGGCCCAGGGGAACCCCCAGTACACCTCTAGCAGGCTGGGACGCCACAGGAGGCCCAAGGGTACCCGTTGGCACCACAGGTACCTCTCTAGGGGGCTGGGCGCCGCTGGAGGTCCAGGGTACCTGGAGATCCCCCAGTACCTCTCTAGCAGGCTGGGCGCCGAGAGGAGGTCCAGGTTACCCGTTGGCACCACAGGTACCTCTCTAGGGGGCTGGGCGCCACTGGAGGTCCAGGGTACCTGGAGATACCCCCGTACCTCTCTATAAGGCTGGGCGCTACAGGAGGCCTAGGTTACCCGGGGCGCCACCTGGTTGGTGTTATAATTAACGCTTGAGGCTCACAGACATTTAAGTATCTATGTGTTTTTCGTCTTGTCAAGAGTTATAGTTGTTTGACAATTATGAATGTGTGTACCAAAGAAAACCACTACTGCTACACACTGGCAGGTGTGGCTCTTGCAGACCAGGGCCCACAGTGACCTAGAGCAAGGCAGCTGTGGTCATAGACAGGTGTGGCCCCTGAGGGCCTGGGCACAGAGTACCCTTCAGGTAGACGTGGCCACTGAGGATGTGGGTGGGCGGGGGGAGTGGGTCCACCAGGCAGATGTTGTACTCAGGGCACAAGTCCTAAAAAAGAAGTGGGGGGACTAACCTAGTTAAATCAGAATGCAAGTGGCATCGCGGAGCGACATCGCGGCACATGACATCACAGCGCGTGGCATCACAGCGCGTGGCATCACAAGAAGTGGCATCACAAGAAGTGGCATCACAAGAAGTGGCATCAGATCTTAATCCCTCACATATATGTTTAGCAGGTCTATCATCATGAGTACATTGGAGCATATTTCGAGTAAACATGCAAACCCTTCTGATTGAGGCAGAAGATTCACACTTTTGTAAGCTACTCATAAAACAATGTGTTTTGTCTGCGTAAACTTCCTCTACCCATAGTGCTTTACCCTCAGGGGTAGTAAGCACTATATAAATGCAATTTGCTTTGTATAAATACTGGGAAAGACCAACACATTTGACATTCTTACAGTGCGTGCAAATCTCCTAAACAGGGACTGACTGAAGTGAAAATTTGCCTCTCTTAAGTATGTGTGAAGTGCTAACAAGGGGTGAGCCTTTGTTTCCCCTCTGCTGCATTTGTATCAGGTGTGAGGCTCCTGACTGCTCCCAGCAAGGAGACTCCAACAAAAGGAGGCCTGATGACCCCTCCGATTGGGCCTTTGTTATGGGCCAGCCCCTTCCCCGCCTGCACGTTGTTGCTTGTTGCAGAAGGAAAGCAGACAACAAAGTGCAGGCGCTGCTGAAAGTTTCCCGGTGTTTGGGGACGAGTTCAGCACATTATTCAGTGGGGCCCACATTCTAGGCATGGTGGACGGCGTCCACCCACGTGTACCCCGACTCCTGCCCTTGTTGTACCTAAAGACCTGGGCACGGAGTGTCCCTCAGTAGATGTGGCCCCCGAGGGCCTGCACGGGGTGCCCTCACTGCACAGGTTAGATACAGACGTGAGGCTCCTTCGCCTGCTGTGGCCCCGAAGCCTACAAGGCCCGTGCGGCGCAGGAGACGCGGAGGGTTGGTCCAAGCACAGACGAGCATGGTCTATGCAGAAACATTATTGCTAGAGCGCGCGGAAACCGAGGTTTCTGGTCTCTACAGCGCATAACACAAGCATGTGGTAAAAACAGAAATCCCCGGAAGGTGTTTATTCATTTATTATCGGTTAAAGAGTGAGGTCTTCGGGTTTTGGCTAAAGGTCGACTGGGAAGGGAGCCAGGGGCTGCCGGCCGGAGCCGGGACCACCCTGAGGTGCAAAAAGGGAACGTCATCAAACGTCACTGTGCAGGCAGAGGAATGCACTGGTGAGGGAAACAGAGAATCTACAAGAAACAGAACACGCCGAAGAAGAGACAAGTGTCTCAGCCGTACCCTCCCCCCAAACACACACACACACACACACACACACCCCGTCAAAGGGGAGAGTGAAGCAGAGTGCGAGAGGCTATGGAAACATGGGGGGGTGTTACCCCATGAGGCCGACAGGCTGGGGGCGTCGCCAATCCCAAAGAAGCGCTATCTGTAGAGGCTCCTCCTGTCCCATAGAGGCGCTATCTCTAGAGGTTAGTTCTATCCTATACGAGCGCTATGTTTAGAGGCTCATCCTGTCCTATAGAAGCGCTATCTGTAGAGGCTCGTCCTGTCCCATAGAAGCGCTATCTGTAGAGGCTCGTCCTGTCCCATAGAAGCGCTATCTGTAGAGGCTCGTCCTGTCCCATAGAAGCGCTATCTGTAGAGCTCGTTCTGTTCCAGAAAAGCGCTATCTGTAGAGGCTCGTTCAGTGCCATAAAAGCGCTATACCTAAAGGCCCTTTCCCTCTCAGGGGCCATGAAGTCGTACCGACACAAACAGGCCGCATCCTCCCCGACAGCCGCAGTTGAGGGCTCCGCCAAGGTAGCGCCTCTTCCGACGCAGGCGCCTGGATCAATGCGCTGCATCCTGCAGGCAGCCGGGCGGCGAGGAGAGGGAGCCCCGGGGAAGGGGGAGTCCTAGTGAGTGCCAGTGACGGGGAGGGGAGGCAGATGCTCACTGGAGGCCAATCCACAGAGCCCAAGCACCAAAGCATCAAAGGACTCACTGGAGCCTCATCCCCAGAGGAGCAGAGCTGGACACCCAGCACCACAGCACAAAGGACTCACTGGAGCCTCAATCACAGAGGAGCAGAGCAGGACCCCAGTACCACAGCATCAGGGGCTCACTGGAGCCTCAACCCCAGAGGAGCAGAGCTGGACACCCAGCACCACAGCACAAAGGACTCACTAGAGCCTCAATCACAGAGGAGCAGAGCAGGACCCCAGTACCACAGCATCAGGGGCTCACTGGAGCCTCAACCCCAGAGGAGCAGAGCTGGACACCCAGCACCACAGCCTCAAAGGACTCACTGGAGCCCGAACCACAGAGCAGCAGAGCTGGATACCCAGCACAACAGCACCAAGTACTCACTGGAGCCCGAATCACAGAGGAGAAGAGCTGGACCACCAGCACCACAGCACCAAGGACTCACTGGAGCCCGAATCACAGAGGAGAAGAGCTGGACCCCCAGCACCACAGCACCAAGGACTCACTGGAGCCCAAACCACAAAGGAGCAGAGCAGGACCCCCAGCACCACAGCACCAAGTACTCACTTGAGCCCGAATCACAGAGGAGAAGAGCTGGACCCCCAGCACAACAGCACCAAGGACTCACTGGAGCCCAAACCACAAAGGAGCAGAGCAGGACCCCCAGCACCACAGCACCAAGGACTCACTGGAGCCCAAACCACAAAGGAGCAGAGCAGGACCCCCAGCACCACAGCATCAAAGGACTCACTGGAGCCTTAATCACAGAGGAGAAGAGCTGGACCCCCAGTACCACAGCACCAAGGACTCACTGGAGCCTCAACCACAGAGGAGCAGAAATGGACATCCAGCACAACAGCACCAAGTACTCACTGGAGCCCGAATCACAGAGGAGAAGAGCTGGACCCCCAGCACCACAGCACCAAGGACTCACTGGAGCCCGAACCACAAAGGAGCAGATCAGGACCCCCAGCACCACAGCATCAAAGGACTCACTGGAGCCTTAATCACAGAGGAGAAGAGCTGGACCCCCAGCACCACAGCACCAAGGACTCACTGGAGCCCGAACCACAAAGGAGCAGAGCAGGACCCCCAGCACCACAGCATCAAAGGACTCACTGGAGCCTCAACCCCAGAGGAGCAGAGCTGGACACCCAGCACAACAGCATCAAAGGACTCACTGGAGCCCGAACCCCAAAAGGAGCAGAGCAGGACCCCCAGCACCACAGCATCAAAAGACTCACTGGAGGCCGAACCACAGAGCAGCAGAGCTGGACACCCAACACCACAGCATCAGAGGACTCACTGGAGCCTCAACCACAGAGGAGAAGAGCTGGACACCCAGCACAACAGCACCAAGGACTCACTAGAGCCCGAAGCACAGAGGAGAAGAGCTGGACACCCAGCACCACAGCACAAAGGTCTCACTGGAGCCTTAATCACAAAGGAGCAGAGCAGGATATCCAGCACCACAGCATCAGAGGACTCACTGGAGCCTCAAACACAGAGGAGAAGAGCTGGACACCCAGCACCACAGCATCAGAGGACTCACTGGAGCCTCAAACACAGAGGAGAAGAGCTGGACACCCAGCACCACAGCATCAGAGGACTCACTGGAGCCTCAAACACAGAGGAGAAGAGCCGGACACCCAGCACCACAGCATCAGATGACTCACTGGAGCCCGAACCACAGAGGAGAAGAGCTGGACACCTAGCACAACAGCACAAAGGACTCACTGGAGCCTCAGTCACAGAGGAGTGGAGCAGGATACCCAGCACCACAGCATCAGGGACTCACTGGAGCCCGAACCACAGAGAAGCAGGGCTGGGCACCCAGTACCACAGCATCAAAGGACTTACTGGAGCCCTAACCACAGAGGAGCAGAGATTGACACCCAGTACCACAGCACCATGGACTCACTGGAGCCTCAACCACAGAGGAGCAGAGATGGACAGCCAGTACCACAGCACGAAGGACTCACTGGCGCCCTAACCACAGAGGAGCAGAGCTGGACACCCACCACCACAGCACCAGGGACTCACTGGATCCCTAACCACAGAGCAGGACACCCAGCACCACAGCATCAAAGGACTCATTGGAGCCTGAACAGCAGAGGAGCAGAGCTGGACACACAGCACAACAGCACCAAGGGCTCACTGGAGCCCTAACCACAGAGGTGGACACCCAGCACCACAGCACAAAGGACTTACTGGAGCCTCAATCACAGAGGAGCAGAGCAGGATGCCCAGCACCACAGCATCAGGGACTCACTGGAGCCTCAATCGGAGGAGCAGAGCTTGACACCCAGCACCACAGCATCAAAGGACTCATTGTAGCCCGAACCACAGAGGAGCAGAGCTGGACACCCAGCACCACAGCATCAAAGGACTCATTGTCGCCCGAACCACAGAGTAGCAGAGCTGGACATCCAGTACCACAGCATCAAAAGACTCACTGGAGGCTGAACCGCAGAGGTGGACACCCAGCACCAAAGGACTCACTGTAGCCGAACCACAGAAGAGCAGAGCTGGACACCCAGCACCACAGCATCAAAGGACTCACTGGAGCCTCAATCACAGAGGAGCAGAGCTGGACACCCAGCACCACAGCACCAAGGACTCACTGGAGCCCGAACCCCAAAGGAGCAGAGCAGGACCCCCAGCACCACAGCATCAAAAGGCTCACTGGAGGCCGAACCACAGAGCAGCAGAGCTGGACACCCAGCACCACAGCATCAGAGGACTCACTGGAGCCTCAACCACAGAGGAGAAGAGCTGGACGCCCAGCACCACAGCACCAAGGACTCACTGGAGCCCGAACCACAGAGGAGAAGAGCTGGACACCCAGCACCACAGCATCAAAAGGCTCACTGGAGGCCGAACCACAGAGCAGCAGAGCTGGACACCCAGCACCACAGCACCAAGGACTCACTGGAGCCCGAACCACAGAGGAGAAGAGCTGGACACCCAGCACCACAGCACAAAGGACTCACTGGAGCCTCAATCACAGAGGAGCGGGGCAGGATACCCAGCACCACAGCATCAGGGACTCACTGGAGCCTCAATCACAGAGGAGCAGAGCAGGACACCCAGCAAAACAGCACCAGGGACTCACTGGAGCCCGACCCACAGAGCAGGACACCCAGCACCAAAGGACTCACTGGAGCCCTAACTACAGAGAAGCAGAGCTGGACACCAAGCACCACAGCATCAAAGGACTCATTGGAGCCTGAACTGCAGAGGAGCAGAGCTGGACACACAGCACAACAGCACCAAGGGCTCACTGGAGCCCTAACCACAGAGGTGGACACCCAGCACCACAGCACAAAGGACTTACTGGAGCCTCAATCACAGAGGAGCAGAGCAGGATGCCCAGCACCACAGCATCAGGGACTCACTGGAGCCTCAATCGGAGGAGCAGAGCTTGACACCCAGCACAACAGCATCAAAGGACTCATTGTAGCCCGAACCACAGAGGAGCAGAGCTGGACACCCTGCACCAAGGACTCACTGGCGCCCTAACCACAGAGGAGCAGAGCTGGACACCCACCACCACAGCACCAGGGACTCACTGGATCCCTAACCACTGAGAAGCAGAGCTGGGCACCCAGCACCACAGCATCAAAGGACTCACTGGAGCCTCAATCACAGAGGAGCAGAGCTGGACACCCAGCACCACAGCATCAAAGGATACACTGGAGCCTCAACCACAGAGAGCAGAGCAGGACACCCAGCACGACAGCACCAAGGATTCACTGGAGCCCTAACCACAGAGAAGCAGAGCTGGGCACCCAGCACCACAGCATCAAAGGACTCACTGGAGCCCTAACCACAGAGAAGCAGAGCTGGATACCCATCACCACAGCACCAATGACTCACTGGAGCACGAACCACAGAGGAGCAGAGCAGGACACCCAGCACCACAGCACCAGGGACTCACTGGAGCCCGACCCACAGAGCAGGACACCCAGCACCACAGCATCAAAGGACTCACTGGAGCCCCAACCACAGAGAAGCAGAGCTGGACACCCAGCACCACAGCACAAAGGACTCATTGGAGCCTGAACCGCAGAGGAGCAGAGCTGGACACCCAGCACCACACCACCAAGGGCTCACTGAAGCCCTAACCACAGAGGAGCAGAGCTGGACACCCAGCACCACAGCACCAAGGGCTCACTGAAGCCCTAACCACAGAGGAGCAGAGCTGGACACCCAGCACCACAGGCTCACTGTAACACATATGGATGCTTTGAGTTGGGCACTCCGCGCAGGGGAACATGACTACGCCATGCAGGGGACATTCCTGCCCCAACAGGTAACGTGTAACGGGGACAGTCATTGCGAATCAGTGCTCTAGACATCCTGAGTGCATTAGTGCAGGCACTTCTAAACATGGCCGCCACACTTCTAAGGGTATCAGCACTTGTCTGGAGGGCTGCAGCACTTGTAACAGAAGAGCACCAGCACTTCTCACATAGCAGACATACAAAGGCAGATCTACAGAGGACGGGTGGCCCAGTGAGGGTGAACCTCCCCTTGTAAGTGTGAGCTTGCACTTCTGTGGGCCTCGGGGATTCCAGGCAGGACCTGTGCCCGGTGAGGGTGAACCTTCCCTTGCAAGGGTGAGCTTGCACTTCTGTGGGCCTCAGGGATTCCAGACAGGACCTGTGCCCGGTGAGGGTGAACCGCCCTTGCAAAGGTGAGCTTGCACTTCTGTGGCCCTCAGGGATTCCAGACAGGACCTGCGCCCAGTGAGAGTGAACCTCCCTTGCAAGTGTGAGCTTGCACTTCTGTGGCTCTCAGGGATTCCAGTCGGGACCTGTGCCCGGTGAGGGTGAACCTCCCTTGCAGGTGTGAGCTTGCACTTCTGTGGCCTCAGGGATTCCAGACAGGGCATGTGCCCAGTGAGGGTGAACCTCCCTTGTAAGTGTGAGCTTGCACTTCTGTGGGCCTCAGGGATTTCAGACAGGACCTGTACCAAATGAGTGTGAACCTCCCTTGCAGGTGTGAGCTTGCACTTCTGTGGGCCTCGGGGATTCCAGACAGGGCACGTGCCCAGTGAGGGTGAACCTCCCTTGCAAGTGTGAGCTTGCACTTCTGTGGGCCTCAGGGACTCCAGACAGGACCTGTGCCCAGTGAGGGTGAACCTTCCCATGCAAGTGTGAGCTTGCACTTCTGTGGCCTCAGGGATTCCAGACAGGGCATGTGCCCAGTGAGGGTGAACCTCCCTTGCAAGTGTCAGCTTGCACTTCTGTGGGCCTCAGGGACTCCAGACAGGACCTGTACCCAGTGAGGGTGAACCTCCCTTGTAAGTGTGAGCTTGCACTTCTGTGGGCCTCGGGGATTCCAGACAGGACCTGTGCCTAGTGTGAGGGTGAACCTCCCCTTGAAAGTGTGAGCTTGCACTTCTTTGGGCCTCGGGGATTCCAGACAGGACCTGTGCCTAATGTGAGGGTGAACCTCCCTTGAAAGTGTGAGCTTGCACTTCTTGGGCCTCGGGGATTCCAGACAGGACCTGTGCCTAATGTGAGGGTGAACCTCCCTTGTAAGTGTGAGCTTGCACTTCTGTGGGCCTCGGGGATTCCAGACAGGACCTGTGCCCGGTGAGGGTGAACCTCCCTTGTAAGTGTGAGCTTGCACTTTTGTGGCCTCAGGCATTCCAGACAGGCCCTGTGGCCAGTGTGAGGGGCGGGCACAGCGCAGTGCCTATGACTGCAGAGGGCAGGGTGCATGCTTCCTGTCCCACTATGTATTGCCTCGCATGAGCCATGTGGCAGTAGTCAGAGGGGGGGGGGCTGTTGAAGTTAGAGTCTGCCACTGCCCAGACGGTGATGACAGAGTCACAGGTGTCATTACTTAAGACTGTGTCAGATGCCACAGACAGGTGGGGGTGTTGTGGGGGCAGTTAATGACAGGTGGGCCCAGTGCAGGGCGACCATGTGTAATTAGGGTAGGAGCCGCTAATACAGGGTAATAGCTTTTTAAGTGACCCTTTCACCGCGGTGGCCTGCTCTGACGTCATCAGGAGCGCGCCCTGTGGTTAGAAAGTCCCATTACAAGTGGTTCACTAGGGCGATGGTGCAGGTGAACAATTAGAAAGGGATCGACTCACCCTCTCAGGTGTTCAGCAGGAGGCTGGTCGGTTTAAGTGCCACCCTGACACCCCCACCCCCACTCCCCCAGCCCCTCCTCCCCTATAGTCCCCATCCGTCCTAGGAGCAGTCATACACTCCTCGGGTACGAGCCGAGCCTCAGCCCACGCGGCTGTGCCTGGCTGCACCCTCCTCCTGGCAGGCATGACCCAGCCTGCCTGTGGTACAGCAGGCAGCACAGGCCAGGACAGTCGGTGACTGACTCACTGCAGCTGCCTCTCGGCTGGGATCGTCCTACACACAGTGTACGTACTCCCCCCTCCCCTGCCCCCCCCCCCCCCCAAAAGGACACGAGATTAAAGAGACAGGGTGGGCAGCGCTGAGGAACTTCACAACAGCACCAGTGAGAACTCCTCCCAGCCGGGCGAGTGGACACCCACAGACAGGACACTCACAGGCTGACACTTACAATTGACCACCCACCCCACAGTCAAACACTCACAAGTGAACCCCCCCCAGGCAAACACAAGTGAACCCCCACAGGCAAACACTCACAAGTGAACTCCCACAGACAGGACACTCACAGGCTGACACTTACAATTGAACCCCCCCACAGGCAAACACTCACAAGTGAACCCCCCCCCCCCACAGGCAAACACAAGTGAACACCCACAGGCTGACACTCACAAGTGAACCCCCACACAGACAAACACTCACAAGTGAACACCCACATTCAGGACACTCACAGGCTTACACTCACAAGTGAACCCCACAGGCAAACACTCACAAGTGAACACCCACAGACAGGACACTCACAGGCTTACACTCACAAGTGAACCCCCACAGACAGGACACTCACAGGCTGACACTCACAAGTGAACCCCCACACAGACAAACACTCACAAGTGAACACCCACATTCAGGACACTCACAGGCTTACACTCACAAGTGAACCCCACAGGCAAACACTCACAAGTGAACACCCACAGACAGGACACTCACAGGCTTACACTCACAAGTGAACCCCCGCAGGCAAACACTCACAAGTGAACCCCCACAGACAGGACACTCACAGGCTGACACTCACAAGCGAACCCCCTCACAGACAAACACTGACAAGTGAACACCCACAGACAGGACACTCACAGGCTGACACTTACAATTGACCACCCCCACAGGCACTCACAAGTGACCCCCTCCCCCCACAGGCAAACACAAGTGAACCCCCACAGACAGGACACTCACAGGCTGACACTCACAAGTGAACCCCCCCCATAGGCAAACACAAGTGAACACCCACAGGCAGCACACTCACAGGCTGACACTCACAAGTGAACCCCCACAGGCAAACACTTACAAGTGAACACCCACAGACAGGACACTCACAGGCTGACACTTACAATTGACCACCCCCACACAGGCACTCACAAGTGACCCCCCCTCCCCCCCACAGGCAAACACAAGTGAACCCCCACAGACAGGACACTCACAGGCTGACACTCACAAGTGAACCCCCACAGGCAAACACTTACAAGTGAACACCCACAGACAGGACACTCACAGGCTGACACTTACAATTGACCACCCCCCCACAGGCACTCACAAGTGACCCCTCCTCCCCCCCACAGGCAAACACAAGTGAACCCCCACAGACAGGGCACTCACAGGCTGACACTCCCAGGTGAACCCCCACAGGCAAACACTCACAAGTGAACCTCCACAGGCAAACACTCACAAGTGAACCCCCACAGACAGGATACACACAGGCAAACACTCACAAGTGAATCCCGATAGACAGGACACTCACAGGCTGACACAAGTGAACCTCCACAGGCAAACACTCACAAGTGAACCCCCCACAGGCAAACACTCACAAGTGAACCTCCACAGGCAAACACTCACAAGTGAACCCCCACAGGCAAACACTCACAAGTGAGCCCCCACAGGCAAACTCTCACAAGTGAGACCCCCCCAGATGGGATGATACAACATATGAGGGTGCGCCAGGTAATGAAGTCCAATCAAATTCCTGTACTTTTTCAAAGTCTTTATTTATTTTCAATTTTCAATGCATCAGCATCAATAATAATAATAAACACAGCTCGGCCAACGCGTTTCGTTCCAAACAATAGGAACTTCCTCAGGGCTGAAACTAATACATAAACACAAAATCAAAACAGACAATAAAAACCATTTATGACAATCGCAGCACAGGACATATATGGACAGTTGTTACGCTTTTTAAAAACCTTACACATAATCACTTCACAAATAGACACTCCAAGTTATACATACATGACCCCGCCTTTAAAAAGGAGAAAAAAGTGTTGACACCGTGAGTACAATAATACTAAACTGTCTCACAACAAGCACAAATACATAGGTCCTTTATTGCTAAACTTTGGCGTGCATTAACAACCGCTTTTATAAATGGGGAGGTGCGCCTCATTTTAGACACCACGGGCGATATGCCGCTGGTATACCACATGGTCTGTGGATGTGGGGATTTTTAATCTTGCCTACGCGAGATCGACCTGTGTATGGTTTGATTTGGAATAACAGACGTGTTTACTGGAATTGGAAGAGATAATTTTGAAAATGTGCATTTAATCTACCTTATTATTCAAACTAGGTATTGTGGCATGGGCATGATGGGAATTCCCGAACTATGCAGCGCATTCAGCTGGTTCAAGAATATTACTTCGCAGTGACATAGGATAACTTTGATTTCTAAGGTGAGATAACTGACTTTAGGTGTGCTTAATGTTTGTTTTACAAGCGCTTGACACCTCCCTTCACTTTGGTCTCTACTGCGCCCTCTGCCGTTAAGGGGGAAGAATAGGATTGTCAGCATGACTGGTATGGGGTTGAATGGGAGTTCACTTAACAGTTGCTATTCCTGGTGGCCTGTAAGTAGTTTGTTTTAAAAACTTTCTGGCTTTACTTTTAAGCGCGTTCTCATTCGCTGGGTACATTACCATAGACGCTATATTCTTCCTGGTTTCTTTTTCCTTCCTCTACTCTGATCTTTGGATAATTACTCTGTTTTTTGCAAGTGTATCCACTGGGTTTTTTCATATAAACTAAGTTTTTGATCTGGGAAATTATAATTTTTAAACTAAAAACGAAGATATGCCTTCTTTTAAAGAATGGTTTTCATGGTACCATGACGGATAGGGGCGCGAACATCTATGAGGCTGGCCTTGAAATAAGGCACTCGCTGTGACCTGCGTTACATGTTGTATCAAAGAAAATACCTCTCAGACCATAGATCAATAAATGTTTGCCACAACGGAGATCCCCTAACGTCATCTCCGTGGGTGTTCAATTAATGGACCTTGCTTATTTTTATACTTCACATATCATCTTTACATAGCGTTTTTCCCTTTTTTAAATTTTAAGATAGACACCTCGTGTTACTTATACCAAATCTTCACTTATATGCCGTATGAATTGGCTATTTCAAGCATTATGTCACTGAAAAGGAACAATACAGTGCCACATTAACATATTTACATGAAGAAACAAACACTTAATGAATTGTTAAAGACAAACTGGAATATAAATCAAATGGTTAATCTGCTGTATTCAAGAGACAACACACATGAACAACAAATTCATACATTAGAACAACGAATATACATTGCATATATCAGATATTTTAGTTGTCCTATTCCCGGGCCAATTGTTCCGTGAGAAAGATCTTATATGCCCTACTCTTCTTTTCTAAATATCGGGACTTCTCGACTCTATTTCCTCGATATTAATTGAGTTAATGGTCCTACAGAGGTCAGAGTGAAGGTGTATTGGTTCTAGTCTAGGCCTTCTTAATTGCACTTGGACTGTCCGTCATTTGACACAATTTTCGCAGATGGTCACTCTTGGCCTCAGAAAAGTATGTGCCGACGCGTTTCGACCTTCGTGATGGGACCAAGAGCTATTCGGTGGAAGGTCTTCCTCAGGGCTGGGGAAACTTTGGTAGGACACTAAATTGTCTCCATCTTTCTTGGACATGTGCTGTAGGAGGAGAACAGTATTTCCAGTGTTTGTGGTGGTGTCTTTGCACTCCTTTGTACTGTGCTCCTTTGTACTGTGCTCCTTTGTACTGTGCTCCTTTGTACTGTGCTCCTTTGTACTGTGCTCCTTTGTACTGTGCTCCTTTGTACTGTGCTCCTTTGTACTGCGCTCCTTTGTACTGTGCTCCTTTGTACTGTGCTCCTTTGTACTGTGCTCCTTTGTACTGTGCTCCTTTGTACTGTGCTCCTTTGTGCTCCTTTGTACTGTGCTCCTTTGTGCTCCTTTGTACTGCGCTCCTTTGTACTGTGCTCCTTTGTACTGCGCTCCTTTGTACTGCGCTCCTTTGTACTGCGCTCCTTTGTACTGCGCTCCTTTGTACTGCGCTCCTTTGTACTGCGCTCCTTTGTACTGCGCTCCTTTGTACTGCGCTCCTTTGTACTGTGCTCCTTTGTACTGCGCTCCTTTGTACTGTGCTCCTTTGTACTGTGCTCCTTTGTACTGTGCTCCTTTGTACTGTGCTCCTTTGTACTGTGCTCCTTTGTACTGTGCTCCTTTGTACTGTGCTCCTTTGTACTGCGCTCCTTTGTACTGCGCTCCTTTGTACTGTGCTCCTTTGTGCTCCTTTGTACTGCGCTCCTTTGTACTGTGCTCCTTTGTACTGCGCTCCTTTGTACTGCGCTCCTTTGTACTGCGCTCCTTTGTACTGCGCTCCTTTGTACTGCGCTCCTTTGTACTGCGCTCCTTTGTACTGCGCTCCTTTGTACTGCGCTCCTTTGTACTGCGCTCCTTTGTACTGCGCTCCTTTGTACTGCGCTCCTTTGTACTGCGCTCCTTTGTACTGTCCTCCTTTGTACTGCGCTCCTTTGTACTGTGCTCCTTTGTACTGTGCTCCTTTGTACTGTGCTCCTTTGTACTGCGCTCCTTTGTACTGCGCTCCTTTGTACTGTGCTCCTTTGTGCTCCTTTGTACTGCGCTCCTTTGTACTGTGCTCCATTGTACTGTGCTCCATTGTACTGCGCTCCTTTGTACTGCGCTCCTTTGTACTGCGCTCCTTTGTACTGTGCTCTGTGCTCCTTTGTACTGCGCTCCTTTGTACTGTGCTCCTTTGTACTGTGCTCCTTTGTACTGCGCTCCTTTGTACTGCGCTCCTTTGTACTGCGCTCCTTTGTACTGCGCTCCTTTGTACTGCGCTCCTTTGTACTGCGCTCCTTTGTACTGCGCTCCTTTGTACTGCGCTCCTTTGTACTGTGCTCCTTTGTACTGTGCTCCTTTGTACTGCGCTCCTTTGTACTGCGCTCCTTTGTACTGTGCTCCTTTGTACTGTGCTCCATTAATTGAACACCCCCGGAGATGACGTTCGGGGATCTCCGTTGTGGAAAACATTTATTGATCTATGGTCTGAGAGGTATTTTCTTTGTTACAATTTGTTCCTGATTACATGTTTGGCGGCATGGATGGTGCTTTGGGTGTTTTATGATAAGTCCTATGTGTAATTTATGTTTATTTCTGTGCGTTTGTGCTTGTTGTGAGACAGTTTAGTATTATTGTACTCACGATGCCAACACTTTTTCTCCTTTTTAAAGGTAGGGTCATGTATATATAACTTGGAGTGTCTATTTGTGAAGTGATTATGTGTAAGGTTTTTAAAAAGCGTAACAACTGTCCATATATGTCCTGTGCTGCGATTGTCATAAATGGTTTTTATTGTCTGTGTTTTGATTTTGTGTTTATGTATTGGTTTCAGCCCTGAGGAAGTTCCTATTGTTTGGAACGAAACGCGTTGGCCGAGCTGTGTATGTGATTATTGATGCTGATGCATTGAAAATAAATAAAGACTTTGAAGAAGTACAGGAATTTGATTGGACTTCATTACCTGGCACACCCTCATATGTTGTATCATTTAAGGATCTGGGAACCAGAGGCACCCCACAACGGCGGGTGCTGGAGTGGTAGTGCGCAGGACACTTACATTATATAAACTTAGCGTGAGGTGCAGCTCTATAAGTCCGCCATTGAGTTTTTCTTCTCAGTTGACCCACAGACAGGATACTCACAGGCAGACACTCACAAGTGAACCCCCCGACAGGCAAACACAAGTGAACAGCCAAAGACAGGACACTTGCAGTTATAAAAGTTTTCAAATTATCGCCAAAATAAAAATAAAGAAAAATGAATAGGCAAGGAGAGCAACACGGACACAATGGTTTTGCGAGAAGGAAGGATGCGCCGCCTGCCTGTACCAACCGCCAACACCAAAGATGACGCTAGCCTTACCAGACGCTGCTACACAAGAAGTGTGTAAGCCTCAAACACTCACATGGAATGTTCAGCGTCCGCGTCCCAGTGGAAGAGGGAGGGCAGCGTCCCCAGTCCCAGTGGAAGAGGGAGGACAGCGTCCCCCATCCTAATGGACGAAGGTGGACAGCATCCCAATGGAGGAGGGAGGGCAGCGTCCCTCGTCCCAATGGAGGAGGGAGGGCAGCGTCCCTCGTCCCAATGGAGGAGGGAGGGCAGCGTCCCTCGTCCCAATGGAAGAGGGAGGGCAGCGTCCCCCGTCCCAATGGAAGACGGAGGGCAGCGTCCCCCGTCCCAATGGAAGAGGGAGGGCAGCGTCCCCCGTCCCAATGGAAGAGGGAGGGCAGCGTCCCCCGTCCCAAGGGAAGAGGGAGGGCAGCGTCCCCCGTCCCAATGGAAGAGGGAGGGCAGCGTCCCCCGTCCCAATGGAAGAGGGAGGGCAGCGTCCCCCGTCCCAATGGAAGAGGGAGGGCAGCGTCCCCTGTCCCAAGGGAAGAGGGAGGGCAGCGTCCCCCGTCCCAATGGAAGAGGGAGGGCAGCGTCCCCCGTCCCAATGGAAGAGGGAGGACAGGGTACCCCATACTAACGGAGGATGGTGGACAGCATCCCAATGGAAGAGGGAGGGCAGCGTCCCTCTTCCCAATGGAGGAGGGAGGACATCGTCCCCTGTCCCAATGGAAGAGGGAGGACAGGGTACCCCGTACTAACGGAGGATGGTGGACAGCATCCCAATGGAAGAGGGAGGGCAGCGTCCCTCGTCCCAATGGAAGAGGGAGGGCAGCGTCCCCCGTCCCAATGGAAGAGGGAGGGCAGCGTCCCCCGTCCCAATGGAAGAGGGAGGGCAGCGTCCCCCTTCCCAATGGAAGAGGGAGGGCAGCGTCCCCCGTCCCAATGGAAGAGGGAGGGCAGCGTCCCCGTCCCAATGGAAGAGGGAGGACAGGGTACCCCATACAAACGGAGGATGGTGGACAGCATCCCAATGGAAGAGGGAGGGCAGCGTCCCCTGTCCCAATGGAAGAGGGAGGACAGGGTACCCCGTACTAACGGAGGATGGTGGACAGCATCCCAATGGAAGAGGGAGGGCAGCGTCCCTCGTCCCAATGGAAGAGGGAGGACGGCGTCCCTCGTCCCAATGGAGGAGGGAGGACATCGTCCCTCGTCCCAATGGAGGAGGGAGGACGGCGTCCTTCGTCCCAATGGAGGAGGGAGGACGGCGTCCCCCGTCCCAGTGGAAGAGGGAGGGCGGCGTCCCCGTCCCAGTGGAAGAGGGAGGGCAGCGTCCCCCGTCCCAGTGGAAGAGGGAGGGCAGCGTCCCCCGTCCCAGTGGAAGAGGGAGGGCAGCGTCCCCGTCCCAGTGGAAGAGGGAGGGCAGCGTCCCCGTCCCAGTGGAAGAGGGAGGGCAGCGTCCCCCGTCCCAGTGGAAGAGGGAGGGCAGCGTCCCCCGTCCCAGTGGAAGAGGGAGGGCAGCGTCCCCGTCCCAGTGGAAGAGGGAGGGCAGCGTCCCCGTCCCAGTGGAAGAGGGAGGGCAGCGTCCCCCGTCCCAGTGGAAGAGGGAGGACAGCGTCCCCCGTCCCAGTGGAAGAGGGAGGACAGCGTCCCCCGTCCCAGTGGAAGAGGGAGGGCAGCGTCCCCGTCCCAGTGGAAGAGGGAGGGCAGCGTCCCCGTCCCAGTGGAAGAGGGAGGGCAGCGTCCCCGTCCCAGTGGAAGAGGGAGGGCAGCGTCCCCCGTCCCAGTGGAAGAGGGAGGGCAGCGTCCCCCGTCCCAGTGGAAGAGGGAGGGCAGCGTCCCCCGTCCCAGTGGAAGAGGGAGGGCAGCGTCCCCGTCCCAGTGGAAGAGGGAGGGCAGCGTCCCCGTCCCAGTGGAAGAGGGAGGGCAGCGTCCCCCGTCCCAGTGGAAGAGGGAGGGCAGCGTCCCCCGTCCCAGTGGAAGAGGGAGGGCAGCGTCCCCGTCCCAGTGGAAGAGGGAGGGCAGCGTCCCCGTCCCAGTGGAAGAGGGAGGGCAGCGTCCCCGTCCCAGTGGAAGAGGGAGGGCGGCGTCCCCGTCCCAGTGGAAGAGGGAGGGCGGCGTCCCCCGTCCCAATGGAAGAGGGAGGGCGGCGTCCCTCGTCCCAATGGAAGAGGGAGGGCGGCGTCCCTCGTCCCAATGGAGGAGGGAGGACAGCGTCCTCCGTCCCAATGGAAGAGGGAGGACGGCGTCCCTCGTCCCAATGGAAGAGGGAGGACGGCGTCCCTCGTCCCAATGGAGGAGGGAGGACATCGTCCCTCGTCCCAATGGAGGAGGGAGGACGGCGTCCTTCATCCCAATGGAGGAGGGAGGACGGCGTCCCCCGTCCCAGTGGAAGAGGGAGGGCAGCGTCCCCCGTCCCAATGGAAGAGGGAGGGCAGCGTCCCCCGTCCCAATGGAAGAGGGAGGGCAGCGTCCCCGTCCCAGTGGAAGAGGGAGGGCAGCGTCCCCCGTCCCAGTGGAAGAGGGAGGGCAGCGTCCCCGTCCCAGTGGAAGAGGGAGGGCAGCGTCCCCCGTCCCAGTGGAAGAGGGAGGGCAGCGTCCCCCGTCCCAGTGGAAGAGGGAGGGCAGCGTCCCCCGTCCCAGTGGAAGAGGGAGGGCAGCGTCCCCCGTCCCAGTGGAAGAGGGAGGGCAGCGTCCCCCGTCCCAGTGGAAGAGGGAGGGCAGCGTCCCCGTCCCAGTGGAAGAGGGAGGGCAGCGTCCTCCGTCCCAGTGGAAGAGGGAGGGCAGCGTCCTCCGTCCCAATGGAAGAGGGAGGACAGCGTCCCTCGTCCGAATGGAGGAGGGAGGACATCGTCCCTCGTCCCAATGGAGGAGGGAGGATATCGTCCCTCGTCCCAATGGAGGAGGGAGGATATCGTCCCTCGTCCCAATGGAGGAGGGAGGACGGCGTCCTTCATCCCAATGGAGGAGGGAGGACATCGTCCCTCGTCCCAATGGAGGAGGAGGACATCGTCCCTCGTCCCAATGGAGGAGGGAGGACATCGTCCCTCGTCCCAATGGAGGAGGGAGGATATCGTCCCTCGTCCCAGTGGAAGAGGGAGGGCAGCGTCCCCCGTCCCAGTGGAAGAGGGAGGGCAGCGTCCCCCATCCCAGTGGAAGAGTGAGGGCAGCGCCCCCCGACCCAGTGGAAGAGGGAGGGCAGCGTCCCCCGTCCCAGTGGAAGAGGGAGGGCAGCGTCCCCCGTCCCAGTGGAAGAGGGAGGGCAGCGTCCCCCGTCCCAGTGGAAGAGGGAGGGCAGCGTCCCCCGTCCCAGTGGAAGAGGGAGGGCAGCGTCCCCGTCCCAGTGGAAGAGGGAGGGCAGCGTCCCCGTCCCAGTGGAAGAGGGAGGGCAGCGTCCCCCGTCCCAGTGGAAGAGGGAGGGCAGCGTCCCCCGACCCAGTGGAAGAGGGAGGGCAGCGTCCCCCGACCCAGTGGAAGAGGGAGGGCAGCGTCCCCCGTCCCAATGGAGGAGGGAGGACAGGGTACTCTGTACTAACGGAGGATGGTGGACAGCACCTTGGGGTCTTTGGCACCGCTCTTTGGGAGTTAATGCATGAAATACACTAGTGATTCGTGCTGTTAACCTACGCAGGTGTCTTGGCGCTAGGAAGCCCTTTTATCTCACCAGGCATGTCCCTAGTGGGTGGAGCCCTTGGAGTTTGGTTTAGAGAGTCCAGGGCCCCTCCTGGTGCCTCTGTCACCTTCATCAGCTCCGAGGTTATTCGCAGAGGCCACCAGTGGGCTTCAAGATAGAGACAGAGAGAGAAAATATGGATGAATGGATGGATAGAAAGAGGTTCGAGGGGGGTGGAAGGAGAGGGGGCTGCGGTGTGCATTCTTGTCAGGGTCGTTTTGGTTCCTCAGCCCGGCCCTGCCAGGGGGGATCTTCCTAAAGTCAGGAGCAGATGAAGACTTGAGTTAATTACTGCGCACTACTTGTCGGAAGGATACCATCACTGCGTCATTTCACAACTTGCGCCTCTCATTTAATGTCCTCCGGTCCCTCCCCAAGGAAGGTGCTCGCATTTCAGTGCTGAACCGAGAGCGCACAGCAGACCCAAGCGTGCCCCCACCAAGTCGGACTTCACATCGCCTCACCTCCAAACATTTCTAACGTTTAATAATCGGGGGTCACAGATTTCAGAAGAGAAACCCATTAAATCTATTCAAAGTTCAGGCCCTGCTGCCGCGCACAGACGCGTTGCTTCTCTGCACTGTTTGCAGGGCGGTGGTGCGCAGCCCCCCAGGCTTCTTTTCCTGGAGGGGGCGGTCTGGCAAGTCAGTGCTTCGGACAGTGGGCAGTCAGGGACTTCATGCCAGCCCATGGACGTTACTCTGGCCACATTCCAATACTTCATTTTTTGCTCAATATGCAGCGACAGAGCAGCGCAGACCCAATGCCTCGAAGTGGGGGGGTGTTAAAGTGTTATGTCTTGTTGTCTCGGGGAGCTCAAGCTTAGATACTACTCCGGACAAGTGCGGGGTTCCAGTTAAAATGACTTGCGGTAAAGCCAGGATTTCCCTTCATTCAATGGTTACCCTTGATACGACAGGATGAAAAGTTGTTCTGGATGTATCATTTACTTTTTTTGACGTTCATATAGCGCAAACCCGACCCAAAGGTATCGGAGCGCTTTACATGAGCACCTGTTGCGTTACAGACGCACACACTCATTTTTGTTAGGCACGGGTAGATTACGTGATTTGCCCAGCATCACATGATACTTCGCGTCCCTGCTGGGACTCGAACCCAGTTCCCCAGCTTCGAGGTCGACCGCTCTAGGCCATAGGCCACATCCTTATGAAAATATAATGGGCTTCGCATCCACTCTACCCCAAGTCATGTTTAACCAGTGCTTCATTTGCAAAAAACATAGGAGCCAGGGCTCTCGTCAGGAGGCCATTGCAGCCTGCATCACACGTTACCCCTGCCATGCTGCCAATGAGAGTAACAGCACAAACACTAACCATCACACTCCTACAAGTGTGACAATCGGACAACTCCAGGCCGCCAAGGCGATAGGAATGGCTTGGGCGGCAGGTAAAAGTCATTTTTAACGTATACCGAATTAATAATTGACTGTTGTTGTGGTCATCTCTAAATTAGCCAGACAGCGTCACCTTGTGGCAGACCATCATAAGTGCCAGTGTTGACAATTAAGTGCCAGACCGGAGCACCAGAAACCACCGGCTCAAATTAAGCACGGAGTTTAACTGGAGCCCTGCACTTGTCCAGAGCACTATTTTATCTCGAGTTCCCATAGTTAGTTTTCTCTGGTTGAGTCCGCTTGGGTGGTAGTACCCAGGTGAGGGGAGGCACATATGATGAAGCATACCACCATTTGGCGGTCTCCTCGAATGCGTAAGAGATGTATATCCCTGTGGTTTAGTTGGGCCTGAAACAGAAGACTGCCCTCCCCAGGGTCATTGCACTGGTGTGCAGTGAACCTGGGCTCCTCGGCCACTTTCAGAATGAGGCTAACACTGATTTGGGCATGGGTGGCCCCTGTCTGTAGTACACAATGAGCTAGAACAATGTTCGTCTGAGCGTGGCTCAGAGTGATTACTAGTGGCTGAGATGAATCCAGGGTTTGTATCCCTCACATTTCAATGAGGACACGACCTCTAAGAGCGACCCCTGCTGGCCATTTGGAAACGGTCACTTCACTATGTAAATTGGCCTGTTGTAATCTCATGCATGCACATGGTCTATGCCCGATTACTTGGGCTTATAAAGCGCTTGGTCGGCGAAGCATCATGGCGCTAGAAGACCCATTAATCACAAGAACTGCTGGTAAGCAGGGGAACCAAGGACATTTATTTAAGGGATGTCATAAAAGGGATGACATTGGGATACGAGGGAAAGGAACCATCAAGGAATCGCAGGAACTTACAGGCCCTTCCGACGAGCAAGCTTCTTGCCCCAAGAAGGAGTCCGAGAAGACGGCGGTGCCCCTAGCATCAGAGCGGAAGGTGGCGCCCTGCAGGGCACCTCTGGTCAAGGGGCCGGACCCCTCAGACCCTGCCTGGATCCGGAGAAGCAGAGGATGGCGTCTCCGTGAACACCACAAACATTGTGCTGGGACGCAGGGGCTCAGACCCTTGCTCCAGTCACGTGATGGAAGAGACTTGACTGTCAGTGGCCACTGAGTTTCACTTTTATCCACAACTGTGCAGTCCACTCAGAGGGGTCGTTTGGAAGTGTTCTTTCCCTCTCCATGATCTGTGCTCTAAGATCCCATTGGCTCTCCCGTTCCTAACACATCTTCATGGGGTGAGGGTCGGGATAGCGCCGCGTGCGCTCAGTACTTTGAGGCCTGACTTGTAGCGCTCTCTGCAAGAACCCAGGTGGGACCCAATGACGAGTAAAACATGGGGCTGATGAACTGTGGATCATCGTGCGGCGGAGGCCTCTGGCCCCACAGAAACACCTGCCGCTGGCCACAAATGCTGACAAACATGGCTCACTTTGGTGAGGAGTTCAAAGCCACAGGTGAAGGAGGGTCTTCCAACCCTCGGAGGGGCTCGGAAACGGCTCAGCCTCTGCAAGCGAGACGTTGGCCTTGGGCGCTCAGGGGGCCTGTCCATGTAGAAAGTGTCATGCTGAGATCTATATCCTCGAACAGATCTCCTGCCAGTGACTCACATGAGCACTGCACGCACGGGCGCACGTTGTGCTCTGGCACGCATTTTTTAATTGAGACAACGACCATTGATATGTCACGTAATATGCATTATTTTTAGTTAACACAGACGTTGTGCAATATAAAATATTGCTATTGTCTGACTAGGTGGTTGGCATATTAAATTAAACAGCCTAGGCCGAGCAGCGGGGTGTGCATAATCCGATACAGCAAACTGTACTTTCAGATACCGGAGCCCAAGTGTAGAAAATGGTATAAACAATTGGGGTGGGTATCTATCCAACTTCAGGAATAACCCTACCCACTTTGGGCATCTTCAAGATGGTGAAAGTCCTCAGCCACACTACACTTGTGCTCTGAGAGCTGGGGGTGTACTATGGTAACCCTAGTGTCTTCCCACATCGAACTCTAAACTCCAGTGTGGGTTCGACATTGGACCCAGGATGAACCAAGACAGAAGTCGGATACTAGAAGGGCTTTCCAGCACCCGGGCAGTGGATACACAAGAATTGTTCTGCCTTCCGGTCTCGCTTCCTTTCTAGTGCCACCCTACTATTATTTGTAAAACCCAGGAGATGCGTCAAGCAGGATTTGACACTGTAATGTCAACAAGCATTTACAATGCAATAGGTCTCACATTTGTGAAATTTGAGTTCTTGCATTTGAAAATGCTGAAAATCTGCTGTGGTATGTACTGTAGGTGGTCTTTGCATCAAGACATAAGTCAGATGTATTTAAAGGCGCAGGCAGTGGCCAACTGGAGGAGCGGGCCGGGAGGACAGCATGCTTGTTAAAGGGACGGTGATCTGCTGAATAGGCGCACAGGCGCCAATGTTAAAGTTATAGCGCTCCATGGCGCGCTACTGAAAGGAAAAATTAATGTTTTTAAAAGTGTATTTAGGCAAGCCGCGCACAGAAAAGAAAGGCGCGCAGCCGCCATGTTAAATGTGAAGCATTGTGTGGCGCATAGTCAAAATAAACAATTAAAGTTAGAGCGCAACGCCGCAGCATGTGGCGAGCACTTTTTGTAAATATAATTCGGCCACACCAGAGGTGCTGCCACCATACTTTAAGTAAAAGCACAACGTCGTGGCATGCGGTGAGAGCTTATTGTAAATATAAAGCGTCAAATAAAGCGTGACCTCCAAAGCAGCTGTAGCCAAGGCGGGGGAGCGAACAGTAAACGAAAAAAAAAAAAAAAGAGTGCTCAGACACTAATAAATAACATGACAAGTAACACCAGATGTAAGAGGGGCAGTCCTCATGGTAGGTTACAAAAGTAAAAAAAGGAGGGACTAGTGACCATATTAACCAATGAAAGGCAGTCTTTGCAAAGCACATTAAAAAGGAACCAATGAGAAGGATGGGTGTTGCTTAATGCCCATATCCTGAATACAGCAGGTCTCGAAGAGACAGCGCAAGCGCTGCCTAGGTGAGACCTAAAAAGGATGCTCATAGCCCCATCCAGCATATTCACCCAGGTTCAGAGGGATCACCTCTGCCCCTTCATGTTAGCCTATTGTTTGCTCCTGGGACACAGTTTGCACTATTTTCACTCTATTCAAATGCTAATTACTGGCTGGCGGAAGTTGGTGAGCAGCTTCAGGAACTTCAAGCAAGTAAAATGTAACTTTATAAAAGTTACTTTTTCCTTAATATTTATTAAAAATCAGATTTCACCATTGAATTGGAATAAATATTAAAAAATTGTTTTGTTATTTTTATAGCTAGTTCCATTCTGGGGATTCAGAATTAGGCTTTTCATCTGTACTCTGTTTTTCTACATAGAACAGCTAGGTCTGCCACAGCAAAAAATAGCTTTTAGGTGCTAGTCACTGTAAGGGCATGTTAAAATAAAATTAAAAAATACATGTCCTACTTTTAAATACCATGTGCCCTACCTCATGGGTGACAAGGCCTACAGTAGGGGAGACGTAATATTTGAAAAGATATTGACCTGTCAAAATGGTTTATTTTGGCAGGTGGATTGTAGCTTTGCTCTGCTCCCTTCAAATCTTCAATGGTAGGCCGGACGCCATGTTTGCACTGCCACTGTATTGGGTGGCACAAGAGAAGCGGTGTTCCACTAGTGGCATTTAACTTCCAGACCCTGGGAACATTTTGTACCACATACTAGAGACCTACAACCTAGTTAAATATGTCAATTTTGAGTATGTCAATTCAACCAGGTTAAAATGGGGAGCACATGCACTTTACTACTGGTTAACAGGGGTGAGGAGCATAGATTTATAAAGCCAGCAAAAATATAGGGTCCAGCAAAAGGTGAAAAATCTGGGGTGAATGGCAGAAAAGGTGGATTTCCTACACCGAGCAGTAGGCTCTCGAATCCAAGTAGCAGGCCATGTACGCTCAGATACTAGAGGCTGATACTAGAGGCTGAGGGGGTGGCTGCATATGTTCAGAAACTGGAGGCTGAGGGTGGAGGCCAAATACGCTCAGATACTGGAGGCTGAGGGGGTGGCCGCATCTGTTCAGATACTGGAGGCTGAGGGGGGAGGCCGCATATGTTCAGATACTGGAGGCTGAGGGTGGAGGCCGCATATGTTCAGATACTGGAGGCTGAGGGTGGAGGCCGCATATGTTCAGATACTGGAGGCTGAGGGTGGAGGCCGAAAATGTTCAGATACTGGAGGCTGAGGGTGGAGGCTGCATATGTTCAGATACTAGATGCTGAGGGTGGAGGACGCATATGTTCAGATACTAGAGGCTGAGGGTGGAGGCCGCATATGTTCAGATACTGGAGGCTGAGGGTGGAGGCCGAAAATGTTCAGATACTGGAGGCTGAGGGTGGAGGCTGCATATGTTCAGATACTAGAGGCTGAGGGTGAAGGCCGCATATGTTCAGATACTGGAGGCTGAGGGTGGGGCTGAATATGCTCAGATACTGGAGGCTGAGGGTGGAGGCCGAATACGCTCAGATACTGGAGGCTGAGGGTGGAGGATGAATACGCTCAGATACTGGAGGCTGAGGGTGGAGGCCGAATACGTTCAGATACAGGAGGGTGAGGGTGGAGGACGCATATGTTCAGATACTGGAGGCAGAGGATGGAGGCCGCATACATTCAGATACTGGAGGGGAAGGCAGCATATGTAAAAATACGGGGGGCTGAGGAGGTGGCCGCATATGTTCAGATACTGGAGGTCATGCAGCAGGTTGCGTGTGTTCAGATACTGGAAGCCGCTAGTAGGCTGTGCATGTTCAGACACTGGAGGCTGTGGAGCAGCCTACGTAGGGTCAGATACAGTAGGCAGAGCAGCGGGCTCAGTACGTTTAGATGCTGGAGGCCGAGCAGCAGGCTCAGTACGGTCAGATGCTGAGGCCGAGCAGCAGGCTCAGTACGTTTAGATACTGGAGGCCGAGCAGCAGGCTCAGTACGGTCAGATGCTGGAGGCCGAGCAGCAGGCTTAGTGAGGTCAGATACTGTAGACCGAACAGCAGGCTCATATAGTCAGACTTTGACCATACTGAGCCCGCTCCTCAGCCTCCAGACTCTGGAGGCCGAGCAGCAGGCTGCGTACGGTCAGACTCTGGAGGCCGAGCAGCAGGCTGCGTACGGTCAGACTCTGGAGGCCGAGCAGCAGGCTGCGTACGGTCAGACTCTGGAGGCCGAGCAGCAGGCTGCGTACGGTCAGACTCTGGAGGCCGATCAGCAGGCTGCGTACGGTCAGACTCTGGAGGCCGAGCAGCAGGCTGCGTACGGTCAGAATCTGGAGGCCGAGCAGCAGGCTGCGTACGGTCAGAATCTGGAGGCCGAGCAGCAGGCTGCGTACGGTCAGAATCTGGAGGCCGAGCAGCAGGCTGCGTACGGTCAGACTCTGGAGGCTGTGCAGCAGGCTCAGTACTGTCAGATACTGGATGCCAAGCAGCAGGCTCAGTACTGTCAGATTCTGGAGGCCGAGCAGCAGGCTCAGTACGTTCAGATTCTGGAGGCTGAACAGCGGGCTCAGTACGCTCAGATACTGGAGGCCGAGCAGCGGGCTCAGTACGCTCAGATACTGGAGGCCGAGCAGCGGGCTCAGCATGTTCAGATACTGGAGGCCGAGCAGTGGGCTCAGTGGACACAACGGTGCAGTTAACATTAGCCTTCCTTTCCAGCACCTTGATGTCCACACCCCGGACACACCTGCACTTCCACCTCTACTTGTGATGAGGTCTCTTGATGTCCACACCCCAGACGCACCTGCACTTCCACCTCTACTTGTGATGAGGTCTCTTGATGTCCACACCCCAGACGCACCTGCACTTCCACCTCTACTTGTGATGAGGTCTCTTGATGTCCACACCCCAGACGAACCTGCACTTCCACCTCTACTGGAGATGAGGTCTCTTGATGTACACACCCCGGACACACCTGCACTTCCCACCCCTCTCTTTCTGATGAGGTCTCTTGATGTCCACACCCCAGACGCACCTGCACTTCCACCTCTACTTGTGATGAGGTCTCTTGATGTCCACACCCCAGACGCACCTGCACTTCCACCTCTACTTGTGATAAGGTCTCTTGATGTCCACACCCCAGACGCACCTGCACTTCCACCTCTACTTGTGATGAGGTCTCTTGATACCGGATCTAGGGCGGTGCGACCGGTGCCACCGCACCGGGCGCTGACTTGGGTTGGGGGCGTCATTTTTGAAAGTATATTACCATTTTAAAAGCACCTGCTGCTGTGTTACTGGCCTCCAGCAATTTCAGGCATCAATTAAAATGTCAAGATAACTCCCCTGATTAATTGTCTTCCTGGAAAGAGACGGGGGTTTGTCTAGTGTAAATTTTGACTCATCCCAAGGTAGCGCAGAGGGTTAAAATGTCTGCTGCTAAGAACATGTACCATGCAGATCATGTAATGTAAATTGGTTCAGTGGGTTACTGCTTCTGTAAAAGAGCTCTTTTTGTTACTTGCAGTTTATAAGTCAAAGTGCAAGGTATATGTTGAAGCTATATGTTTTTTTGCACAGTCGTTCATTATCCTAATCTTCCCAAAAGGGTTCATTTGGGTAGAAAACAATTCTTATTATTAAAAGAACCTCTAACAAAGGGGTTACGTTTTAAATTCTGAATATGTGCTTTTCTAGAAGAAGGACTCTTAAACTACATTGCCTACCAGTATCGATGACATGGCACCCCTACACTACACCTTGTTGTCCTGTCTGATGTAACATTTCCTATACACTGATTTACACACATATGATTATCTCTGTGCAATGTGTGTGTGATGTAAAGTGCTCCGACACCTTACACTGGTGTGAGTGGTGCTATAAAACTAAAGGAATCTGAGAGACAGTGGTTATGGAGACTTGAGGGAATCCGTTGCAGAGGTGGCCATTGGGGGGAGGGGGCGCCAACAAACATTGTCGCACAGGGCGTCACCAGTATTAAAGCCGGCCCTGCTCCCCACTAGACACACCTGCACTTCCCACCCCTCTACTTCTGATGAGGTCTCTTGATGTCCCCACCCCGGACGCACCTGCACTTCACCCTCTACTGGAGATGAGGTCTCTTGATATCCACACCCCAGACACACCTGCACTTCCACCTCTACTGGAGATGAGGTCTCTTGATATCCACACCCCAGACACACCTGCACTTCCACCTCTACTGGAGATGAGGTCTCTTGATATCCACACCCCAGACACACCTGCACTTCCACCTCTACTTGTGATGAGGTCTCTTGATGTCCACACCCCAGACGCACCTGCACTTCCACCTCAACTGGTGATAGGTCTCTTGATATTCACACCCCAGACACACCTGCACTTCCCCCTCTACTAGTGATGAGGTCTCCGGATGTCCACACCCCAGACACACCTGCACTTCCCCCTCTACTAGTGACGAGGTCTCCGGATGTCCACACCCCAGACACACCTGCACTTCCCACCCCTCTACTTCTGATGAGGTCTCTTGATATCCGCACCCTAGACGCACCTGCACTTTCACCCTCTAGTGGTGATAGGTCTCTTGAAATCCCCATCCTAGACACATATGCACTTCCACCTCTACTGGCGATAGGTCTCTTGATATTCACACCCCAGGCACACCTGCACTTCCACCTCTACGTGTGATGAGGTCTCTTGATGTCCGCACCCCAGACGCACCTGCACTTCCACCTCTACTGGTGATAGGTCTCTTGATATTCACACTCCAGACGCACCTGCACTTCCACCTCTACTTGTGATGAGGTCTCTTGATACCATCCTCCCCAGACGCACCTGCACTTCCACCTCTATTGGTGATGAGGTCTCTTGATATCCACACCCCAGACGCACCTGCACTTCCCCCTCTACTTGTGATGAGGTCTCTTGATATCCGCACCCCAGACACACCTGCACTTCCACCTCTACTGTGCATGAGGTCTCTTGATATCCGCACCCCAGACGCATCTGCACTTCTACCTCTACTCGTGATGACGTCTCTTGATATCTGCACCCCAGACACACCTACACTTCCACCTCTACTGGTGATGAGGTCTCTTGATGTCCACACCCCGGACGCACCTGCACTTCCACCTCTACTGTGCATGAGGTCTCTTGATATCCGCACCCCAGACGCATCTGCACTTCTACCTCTACTCGTGATGACGTCTCTTGATATCTGCACCCCAGACACACCTACACTTCCACCTCTACTTATGATGAGGTCTCTTGATATCCCCACCCCAGACCCACCGGCACTTCCACCCTCTACTGGTGATGAGGTCTCTTGCTATCCGCACACCAGATACACCTGCACTTCGACCTCTACTGGTGATGATGTCTCTTGATATCCGCACCCCGGACGCACCTGCACTTCCACCCTCTACTTGCGATGAGGTCTCTTGATAGCCACACCCCAGACGCACCTGCACTTCCATCCTCTACTTGTGATGAGGTCTCTTGATATCCGCACCCCAGACGCACCTGCACTTCCACCTCCACTGGTGATGAGGTCTCTTGATATCCGCATCCTAGACACATATGCACTTCCACCTCTAATTGCGATGAGGTCTCGATATCCCCACCCCAGACACACCTGCACCTCCACCTCTACTGGTGATGAGGTCACTTGATATCCGCACCCCAGACGCACCTGCACTCCACCTCCACTTGTGATGAGGTCTCTTGATATCTGCACCCCGGACACACCTGCACCTCCACCTCTACTGGTGATGGGTCTCTTGATACCCTCCTCCCCAGATGCACCCACACTTCCATCACTACTGGTGATGAAGTCTCTTGAAATCCCCATCCTAGACACATATGCATTTCCACATCTACTTGTGATAAAGTCTTGATACCCTTCCCCCCAGACACACCGTCACTTCCACATCAACGATTCCTTCACTACCGGAATATTTCCAGAAGAACTAAAAAAAAAATCACACATACGCCCTTTACTGAAGAAAACAAACTTGGACCCGCTGAACCCTGACAACTACAGACCCATTACAAATGGACCTTTCCTGGGCAAACTCATAGAAAGAGCAGCGTTCGCCCAGATGTCACAATTCATTGAAGAGAATGACATACTCTCAGACTTCCAAACAGGATTCCGTCCGGGAAGAGGCACTGAATCTGCCCTCCTTGCCATCTGGGATGACCTGAAAAATACTCCTCTTGGACCTCTCGGCTGCCTTTGACACGGTTGACCATGACACTCTGAAACAAAGACTCTATGAAGCCGGCATAGAGGGAACTGCTCTAGACTGGATCGCGTCCTACCTTCGAAACAGAACTAATGTCATCCATACCCCACCTTTCTCGTCCACCCGTACTCCACAAAAGCAGGGGTCCCTCAAGGCTCTATTATCGCGCCCATGCTTTTCAACATCTACATTAAGTCATTACCAGTACTGATCAATCAATTTCACCTCACGTGCTATAACTATGCAGATGACACGCAAATACTCCTTCAACTGGAATGCCCCAAAGACATTGGAAAACCCCCAATTTTCAGTTGTCTCAGAGCCGTGGATCAGTGGATGACTTGGAGCCATCTCAAATTGAATACTTCAAAAACGGAAATACTCACATGTGGCGATTGGAAACATTACAACCCGCTTGCCACATGGCCTAATGAACTGGGATCACCACCTAAAGTATCGAAGGAAGTAAGAAACCTCGGAATGACCATGGACTCCAAGCTGTCGATGAATGCCCAAGTGGACAAACTAGCAAGATCAAGCTTTGTCACTATAAAAACGCTGCGACGAATTTTCCCTCATTTGGGATTTTCACACAAGGTCCAAGCTACAATCTCCCTTGTTCTGTCCAAACTCGATTACGCCAATAGCCTCTACCACGGATCACCTTTAACAACCATGAAAAGACTACAACGGATTCAGAACTTGGCTGCCAGACTACTCTTGCATATCAAACCGCGAGACCACATCTCCCCTGCCTTGAAAGCCCTGCATTGGTTACCGGTTGCCAGAAGATCCATGTTCAAGCTGCTTTGTATCACCCACAAAGCGATACATGGAATGGGACCGCTCTTCATCAGGAATAAAATCACCAAACACTTTCAACAAAGGAACCTCCGCTCTAAAGGAGCATCTCGCCTCAAAATCCCAAGATACAAGAAAAAAAACCATGGGTGGCACATCCTTCTCTGTTCAAACAGCCAAACTATGGAACTCTTTATCCCCCAACATAAGATCCACCGACAACCACCTTATCTTCAGAAAACTACTCAAGAATTGGCTCTTCCCCACATAAGCACCATACAGCATATCCCTCTGTATATAAGCATTTGTTTTCACTATAGACATGTACCTATCTTTGTGTATTGCTTTGTATAAACATGTAGAATAATTATGTTGTTGAGAGAAGAGAAAAAATAATAATAATAATAATAATAAATAAAACTCATCTTTGGTCGACATGTACTTACCTCCATTGTGCATCTATGTACCTTCGATGTACTTGGATCTGTGTGTCTGTTACCTTTCTCCTGAAAAAGCATATCCAATGCACTACCCTATTTCTCATCTTGTACCTCTATCAATATCTTTAATCTATATATACTTACCTCCTTTATGCATCTATATACTTTCAATGTACTTATGGATCTATATATTTATCACTTTCTTCTAATTTAGCATTTCAAATGCACTACCCTATTTCTAAGCCTATACTTCTCTCAATATATCTTCTAGCCCAACCTTCTGACTCATCTCAAACTTCTTTCTACTACTCTTTCCAATGCACTACCCTATCTCGCATCCTATACATTTATCATTATATCCTCTACATCCACTCTCTCATTTATCCCAAACCCCATACCACTACTAGGATCCCCAAAATAACCCTTTCTAGACTCTCTCCTACTCTACCCTCCTTGCATCATCTGACACCTCTTTTACTATACCGATCCCCTAAAACAAACCTTTCTAAACTCTTCCCTCTGACTCCTCCCCTCCAAAACTCCTTTTTACTCATCCAAAAGCCTCCTCCTACTGCTAAGACCAAAAAAAACAACAACAAAAAAAAAAAAAACATCCTTCACGCTTTTATCCCTCCACTATCCTTTTCAATCAAAAATAACAGACTAACATGTTCACTTCTCAAATTCCATATTCAACTATACTAATTCACCACTAATCCTTTATGGGTTCCAGAGTAGCGTGCTACTCGCCAACAAAGCGTCTCAACACCCCATCAGGGTTACAAGTGCTATATAAATGCAAACCTTTTCCCTTTTCTACCCTCCCCAACCCTTCTCAATCCAAATAACTGACTATCATATCCACCACTAAAATTACTTTCATGTTTCACCATACTAATTCAACACTAATACTTATGGGTTCCAGAGTAGCGTGCTACTTGCGCTTCAAAACCCCATCAGGGGTAGCAAGCGCTATATAAATACAAACCTCTTTCCCTCTTCTATCCCGCCACCTACCCTTCTCTACCCAAATAACTGAATAACATATCCACTACTCAAATTACTTCATATTTCACTATACTAATTTTCAACACTAATCCTTTATGGGTTCCCGAGTAGCGTGCTACTCGCCAGAAAAGCGCTTCAACACCCATCAGGGGTAACAAGCGCTATATGAATGCAAACCTTTCTTCCCTTTTTATCCCTCCGCTATCCTTCTCACTCCAAATAACTGACTAATATCCACCACTGAAATTACTTTCATATTTCACCATATTAATTCACCACTAATCCTTTATGGGCTTCCGGAATAGCGTGCTTCAACACCCCATCAGGGGTAACAAGCGCTATATAAAGACAAACCTTTTTTCCTCCTCTATCCTTCTGCTATCCTTCCAAATCCAAATAACTGACTAACATATCCACCACTTAAAATGTACTTGCATGTTTCACTATACTAATTCAACACTAATCCTCTATGGGTCCCGGAGTAGCGTGCTACTCGCCGAAAAAGCGCTTCGACGCCTCGTCAGGGGTAGTAAGCGCTATATAAATGCAATTACAATACAATACTTGTGATGAGGTTTCTTGATATCCGCACCCCAGACGCACCTGCACTTTCACCCTCTATTGGTGATAGGTCTCTTGATATCCTCATCCTAGACACATATGCACTTCCACCTCTACTGGTGATGAGGTCTCTTGATGTTCCCTCCCCAGACACACCTGCACTTCCACCTCTACTTGTGATGAGGTCTCTTGATATCCACACCCCAGACGCACCTGCACTTCCACCTCTACTTGTAATGAGGTCTCTTGATATCCACACCCCAGACGCACCTGCACTTCCACCTCTACTCGTAATGAGGTCTCTTGATGTCTCCACCCCAGACGCAGCTGCACTTCCACCTCAAATTGTGATGAGATCTCGTGATATCCACACACCAGACACGCCTACAGTTCCACCTCTACTGGTGATGAGGTCTCTTAATATCCACACCCCGGACGCACCTGCACTTCCACCTCTACTGGTGAGGAGGTCTCTTGATGTCCGCACCCCGGACACACCCACACTTCCACATCTACTGGCGATAGGTCTCTTGATACCCTCCCCCCCAGACGCACCTGCACTTCCACCTCTACTTGTGATGAGGTCTCTTGATATCTGATATCTTGATATGCAGTCGTCCCAGGGACCACTGCCTGCCCTTAAAAATGAAACTGAATACTTTCATTTTTATTTTTTAAAATGCATCCCGTTTTCCTTTAAGGAAAAACGGGCTGCATTTAAAAAAAAAAAAAAAAAATGCTTTATTTAAAAGCAGTCCCAGACATAGTGGTCTACTGACCCCAGCAGGCCACCATCCCTGGGAGTGCCCGCCATTCCTAATGGGGTCGCAAATTGCGACAGCCTCATTAATATTCATGAGGCATGCAATTTGCAACCCCATTGGGAATCGCAAACAGTGTCTCAGACACTGTTTTACATAGCATTTTGCGACTCGCAAATTGCGACTCGCATTTCATCGCAATTTGCAAGTCGCTAAATGCTATGGTCGTACATCTGGCCCAAAGTCTCTTCCCGCCAACCAGATACAGCACCTTTGCTGCAGTCAGACACGTAAGTACACACTAGGCGTCAGGCAGCCCTCAGGCAGGTGAGTACATCCTAGCCGTCAGGCAGCCCTCAGGCAGGTGAGTACATCCTAGCTGTCACGTCTGTAAGAAACTGGGTTCTTCTTGCATTACCCCCCACTGTTTGCCTGGCTTTTGATGCATTGTTGGCTGTACTGGGCTCCTGCTGTCCAGGTTCCCAGTACCAGTGTTCTTTCCCTAAAAACATCTCCACAGTTGGTACTTCGGCCCCCTGTAATTCCCTAGTAGGGGGTATCCTGGGTACCTAGGGCCTGGAGGGTGAAGAGGGTCCCCAGGGGCCCCCTCACTAGGACCATGTCACTGCTCCAGCAGTGGCATAACAAGAGTTGCGGGGACCCTCTGCCAGTTACATGGAGGGGGCCCCCATGCTCCGGACGCATTCAAGACCGCCACCCGTGCAGAGTGCACAGTGCCTGAGGGGGCCCCCCAAGCTCCAGGGGGCTATCGTTACGCCACTGCCCTGCAGCTGGCATGTCCCTGTGAGGTGAAAAAAATGACCAAGTATACATGGCACACTGCCTGTGTGCCATGCCAGTTAGCACTGCCTAAGAGATAGGTAATCACCACTCTAGCAGGCCTTACCAGCTGTAAGCAAGGCAGGGTGCACTGTTTCCCAGGTGTGGGCATATCTGCATGAGCAGATGTGCCCCTACAGTATGAGGGTCTGTTTCCTAATATTGTAAGTGCCAGTGAAGCCATAGAGAGTACATGGGCTGGGAACTCGACAACTCCCCACCATGACTCCCATGAATATAGCAGTGTTTGGTACCAAACTACTCCTCTCAATAAATCCACACTGATGCCAGTGTGGGATTTATTGTACCATGTACCAGAGGGCACCTCAAAAGTGCCCCCTGAATCCCTACCAGTCCTGGTGTTGTCTCTGACTGGCTGCAGGCAGCTAGCCACCACCAGACATGTTTCTGGATACCTGGGTAAAGAGCCCCTGCTCTCTGGTACCAGAAACAATGCACATCCTAGGCAGAGGTGCCATGCCTCCTACCCCAGGATGGGCCAGTGCTCGAAGAGGGAAGCTTCAAAAGCCAGCCGCCTGTCATCAGTTTGACCACTCTGCTGGCCGTTCTTCCAGAAACCTTGCAAGGCATCCAAGAAACCCTGGAGACCTTTCAACCTTCAAAGTGCCAAGAACATCCATTCGGACCTGAGGCTATAGTACCTGGCATCCGTCGGTATAAGAACCGCAGTGGTGAAGACCGACACTTGTGTCGACGCGACTCACTGCTGCAAAAGAACTCCACAACCGCAGTGGTAGAGGACAGGCACTAGTGCCGACCTGACTCTGCCCTGACACAAGAAACCATCCCACAACCTCGAGGGATCCTCTCGGCCCAACGACCCAAGCTGTGCCCAGCTCCGTGCCCAAGAGCCCGTACCCTCCTGCAAGTGGTCCTGTTGGCCTTCTCCGGCACCTTCTGCACTGCCGGCCCGACCGCTCCGTGATGGTCCGACGACAGCGGAACTCCTGCATCTGATCCACAGAAGCCTGCTGCCGGTGACCACGATGGTAGCTGCGTTGAGGGTCAGCTGAATACCATTCCGCTTCCTTGCCCTCCGCGGAGCACCAAGGGTAAATATTGTTGCCGGAATAGAAACAGAACCTCACACCTACTGTGTGCCCCAGTCCCACACGACCGACGTGCACCCAGTGCTGGTCGGAGATCCCCGAAGACTGGACTGGAACTGTAAGTGGCGCACTTGCCCGTTACACCGCCTGTCACTCTGAAATGTATTTCCTCCTCAGTGGTAGGCCTAAGGCTGCGCCCACACTGCCACGAACAGAGCACTTCGGGTTTTTCATTGAGCCCTGTACACTTTTGGGGAACCCCTGGACTCTCTGCACGGTGTAACCACCTAGTGGCATACCATATAGAGGCCTGTAAATACACCCTAGCAGGTACGTTCTTCCTAGCCGTCAGACAGGCGAGTACATCCTACCTGTCAGACAGGTGAGTACACCCTAGCAGTCAGACAGGCGAGTACACCCTAGCCGTCAGGCAGGCGAGTACACCCTAGCCGTCAGGCAGGCGAGTACACCCTAGCAGTCAGGCAGGCGAGTACACCCTAGCAGTCAGGCAGGCGAGTACACCCTAGCAGTCAGACAGGCGAGTACACCCTAGCGTTCAGGCAGGTAAGTACATCATAGCGGTCAGGTAGGTTAGTACATCCTAGCAGTTAGGCAGGTGAATATTCCCTAGCAGTCAGTCAGGTGAGTACATCCTACCTGTCAAGTAGGTAACTACATCCTAGCAGTCAGGCAGGTGAGTACACCCTAGCCGTCAGGCGAGTACACCCTAGCAGTCAGACAGGCGAGTACACCCTAGCAGTCAGACAGGCGAGTACACCCTAGCGGTCAGACAGGCGAGTACATCCTACCTGTCAGACAGGTGAGTACACCCTAGCAGTCAGACAGGCGAGTACACCCTAGCCGTCAGGCAGGCGAGTACACCCTAGCCGTCAGGCAGGCGAGTACACCCTAGCCGTCAGGCAGGCGAGTACACCCTAGCAGTCAGACAGGCGAGTACACCCTAGCGGTCAGACAGGCGAGTACACCCTAGCGGTCAGACAGGCGAGTACACCCTAGCGGTCAGACAGGCGAGTACACCCTAGCGGTCAGGCAGGTGAGTACATCATAGCGGTCAGACAGGCGAGTACACCCTAGCAGTCAGACAGGCGAGTACACCCTAGCGGTCAGACAGGCGAGTACACCCTAGCGGTCAGGCAGGTGAGTACACCCTAGCGGTCAGGCAGGTGAGTACATCATAGCGGTCAGACAGGCGAGTACACCCTAGCAGTCAGACAGGCGAGTACACCCTAGCCGTCAGACAGGCGAGTACACCCTAGCGGTCAGGCAGGTGAGTACATCATAGCGGTCAGGTAGGTTAGTACATCCTAGCAGTTAGGCAGGTGAATATTCCCTAGCAGTCAGTCAGGTGAGTACATCCTACCTGTCAAGTAGGTAACTACATCCTAGCAGTCAGGCAGGTGAGTACACAGATAAGTACATCCCAGTAGTCAGATTACAATGAACACGGGGTCATGAACGGCACATATTTCAGAATGTTCCCTTGTATCCCAGGTAGGAGCACGACGAAGGCTCCGTTTCAATTCACTTTCTTTTATTAGGATAGGGAACTCCTACTCACACCGCTTCGAAGCACTAGGACACCGCTACCTCCATGCGCTCATGTAACTCCGTGCGGGGGGGGGGGGGGCTGCAGCTCACACAGGGGGCACTCCTGCCTCCCCCGCTCATTTAACTCGGTGCCAGGGGGGCCCCCGCTGGTGCACCGTACTCGTGAGCTGCCAGCGCCACACCCCTTCTAACCCTGCGCCAAGAGGCCGCCTCTGTGCAGCGCCGCCCCAAGGGCTCTACAGACCCGCCCTATTATGCACATCATTAAACAGCTCATAAATATTTAAACAAATAATCGGGGAGTTGTTCCTCTTCCCCTGGGGTGGGGGGTGGGGGCTGTCCCCCACCACTGGCCATAAAGCCCATCTGCTCCGCTTCCTGAGGGGGGAGGGGGTCAGGCTGTTAGAGCATCATCTGCTCAATCGAACCAGGAACAACAGATGTCCTGAGGCCAAGAAGAGCAGAGGAAGAAGGGAGGGCCGGGGCGGAGAGCGGGGTGAGGGAGAGCAGAGGCAGAGAGACGGGTGAGGGAGGGCCGGGGTCCGGGGCAGACAGAGGGGTGAGGGAGGGTCGGGGCAGAGGGAGGCAGGAGGGGTGAGGGAGGGTCGGGGCAGAGGGCAGGAGGGGTGAGGGAGGGCCGGGGCAGAGAGAGTGGGGTGAGGGAGGGTCGGGGCAGAGGGAGCCAGGAGGGGTGAGGGATGGCCGGGGCAGAGAGAGGGGTGAGGGAGGGCAGGGGCAGAGAGAGGGGTGAGGGAGAGCTGGGGCAGAGAGAGGGGTGAGGGAGAGCAGAGGCAGAGAGAGGGGTGAGGGAGGGCCGGGGCAGAGAGAGGGGTGAGGGAGGGCCGGGGCAGAGAGAGGGGTGAGGGAGAGCAGAGGCAGAGAGAGGGGTGAGGGAGGGCCGGGGCAGAGAGAGGGGTGAGGGAGAGCAGAGGCAGAGAGAGGGGTGAGGGAGGGCCGGGGCAGAGAGAGGGCTGAGGGAGGGCTGAGGGTGGGCTGAGGGAGGGCCGGGGCAGACAGAGGGGTGAGGGAGGGCCGGGGCAGACAGAGGGCTGAAGGAGGGCCGGGCAAAGAGAGGGCTGAGGGAGGGCCGGAGCAGAGAGAGGGCTGAGGGAGGGCCGGGGCAGAGGGAGGGGTGGCCGGGGCAGAGGGAGGGGTGAGGGGGGGCAGGAGAGAGGGGGGCAGGAGAGAGGGGTGACGGGGGAAGGAGAGAGGGGTGAGGGGGGAAGGAGAGAGGGGTGAGGGAGGGCTGGGGCAGAGGAAGGGGTGGAGAGAGGGGTGAGGGAGTGCCAAGGCAGAGGGAGGGGGTGAGGGAAGGCCGGGGCAGAGGGAGGGGTGAGGGAGGGCCGGGGCAGAGGGAGGAGTGAGGGAGAGAGAGAGAGCAGAGGCTGCAGGGGACTGAGGGAGGGCCGGGGCGGATAGTGGGGTGAGGAAGGGCTGGAGAGCGGGGTGAGGGAGGGCCGGGCAGATGGAGGGGTGAGGGAGGACTGGGGCAGAGGATCGGGTGACGAAGAGAGAGCAGAGGCTGCAGGGGACAGAGGGAGGACCGGGGTGAGAGACAGCAGAGGCTGCAGCCTGGTACAGTCCATAGTGCCAATATCAGCAACACTCGCCATCCCCCCATGCAGCAATCTCCTAGAGAAATAACCAAACAAGACACCTTCTTTGTGGAGAAAACTGCTGCAGGTTTATTAGCATTACAAATATGCCAACATGGTGGGTTATCTTACGGGCGATCCCCAGGCGGCAGCCCCTCGCCGCCTGCCACCTGATGAGCCAAATTACACCGTGGCCTTATTTATTTTTGTGTTTTATAGAGCGCGAACTTGACCCGTTAGGGTATCAGAGCGCTTTACAGGAAACATAGAAATGTACAATAGGCTTGGAATCACAATAATATACAAAAGGTAAAAGGGGGCAGGGTGCAGTATATATAAAGGATAGAGGACACGAATGTACAGTTTGCATTTTATAGTTGCTCGAAACAAGTCCCCAGGTTTCTAGGAGAGGTGACTAGGTAATCCGAGGGGAGGCGCTAGTCAGGAGTTAATCAGGGTCTCTGTGCTGGTTGGAGGCAACATTTAAACGAGGAATTTACCCATAAGGAAGGTTTTGGCCTCCTTTTTGAAGCGTGTCAGTGAAGGGATTCTTCTGATGGTGTCGGGAGAGAGTTCCATATTCTTGGAGCGGCCCCAGAGAAAGCCAGATTGTACGTTTTTTTCTTCCGGAAGCGTGCAGGTTGTAGCAGGAGGTCTCTGGCGGATCGGGAGTTTCTGGTTCCTCCGGATACCACAAGTTTCTGTGCAAGATAAGCAGGGGAGTTTGAGTATAAGGCCTTGTGTGTGATACAGGCCAGTTTAAGCTGTATTCTAGCCTCAAGAGGAAGCCAGTTCAAAGCTTTCAGGTGTGGAGAAATGTGGTCGAATTTTCTTGAGCTGGTAAGAAGTCTGGCGGCAGTGTTGAGGCAGGCTTTTAAAGGTGCCAGGGAGATCTTTGGTAAACCCGAGAGGGTAGAGCAGCCATATTCCAGTCTGGAGATGACGAGTGCTTGGACTGCCATTTTTAGATCGGCAGTGTCGAGGAAGGGTTTCAGTTTCCTAAGGTAGCTCAGGTGGAATCTGGCTGATTTGGCCATCGCGTTGATGTGGTCCCGCATGTTCAAGTTTCTGTCCAGGGTAATTCCCAGAGATTTGGCCGAGTCCACGATGGTCGGTGGGCAATCTAAGGCTGTGATAGCCTTAATCCATGTCTGCATCTCGGGATTGGTTTTTGAGGGGGAAATTAAGAGAAATTCTGTTTTCTTTGCGTTGAGTTTGAGTTGATTGGAGGCGAGCCATTGGACAGTCTCTTTCAGGGCCTCATTCAGGGAGAGAATCTCCTCGAGGGATGAGGTCTTGATGTAGATCTTAGTGTCGTCAGCGTACATATGGTAGGAGATGTTTGTAGTGCGTAGTACTTCGGCAAGCGGTTCTAGGTACAGGTTGAAGAGGGTGGGGGACAGGGTTGATCCTTGAGGGACTCCGACCGTGACTGGGGAGGGAAGAGATAGGTTGCCGTTGATTAGGAATCTCTGTGATCGGTTGTGGAGGAAGGACCTAAACCATTTTAGAACAGTGCCATCCAATCCCATCCTGAGTTTGAGGCGTTCGAGTAGTTTTTCATGGTTGACCGTGTCGAAGGCCGAGGATAGATCAAGGAGGATTAGGAGGCAGGTTTTCCCTTGGTCAAGGGCTTGGACGGCATCGTCAACGATGTGGAGCATGGTCGTTTCGGTTTCGGTGTTTGCCATATTTGTTTGAGGGCGCCCAGAGGGTGGGGAGAGGTATATGTATCTCACCCCCCTCCCCAGAAGTGACGCGGCACACCGGACCCCTGAGGGTCCCAAACACTGGGAGGCTGTCTCCTGTGCCATCGTGTGGCACTAAGGCGGTCACCCTCTTAGCGGGTCTCCCTCGTGGACCCCGGGCAGCCTGCAGGATACTGACTGCAAGGGAAGGAGGGAGTGCAGGGGAGGGAGGAGGGGCAGAGAGAAGAGAAAGGTGGGGCCGGCATCGGCCACGCCGAAAGTATGGCGGTCGTGCCGGCCCCCTGACGATCACTTAGGGGCGGGGCTGTCGCGCCCAGTGGTGACGCGGCAGGCCCGCCTCAACAGTTATTGGTCGTGGGTCATGGCGTGACCCGGAAGTGATTGTAATCACTTCCGGGTCACGCGTTGGGCGAACGCCAGGCCGGTTAGAACCGGCCTGGCATGGAAGTAAGATAAAAGGCGGGGGAGCGGAGGAGTCGGCCTCTTTGCCCCCCGCCCCCCCAGCTTGCTGCACCAGCCTCGCTAGGAGGCTGTAACTTGATTTTTCTTTTTCGTTGCAGGTCGGTGGCATCAGGAAAAGCGGCGGCGAAGAACGGTAGAGGCATCGCGGGTCAGCTGTGGAGAGCGCGGTGAGGCTATCGGATCTGGTTGGTGGCACCAGGCGAAAGCGGCGAGGAAGAGCGGTAGTAAACAGCTGTTCGGAGGCTCGAGGCTGCAGTCAAGAGGAGCATCGCGGGTCGGCGATCGAGAGCGCGGTGAGGCTGTCGGATCTGGTGAGCACGGCTGGAAATAAAGGAGCGTGTGCCCCGCGGTAGTGTATCTCTGCCTTGCGGGAAGGGGGGAGCGTCATTTTACCAGCGCGCGCTCGCTAGTGAGAGGGGCCGGGCAGCGCGCATGGTACATGGGGAGTCAGCTGTTGGAAGCGCGGTGAGCGAGTGCGTCCCGTTTTTATAACCAAGCAGGGTCTGGCCGGGTTAATACTTGGAGGGGAGACCGCCTGGGAGCATCAGGTGTGGGGGACACATGTGCATAGCTGATTACTAAACTGGGTAGTGGCAATTTATTTCTGCAGCAATTTGTGGGGAGGCTGCTAGTTGGGACCTTTTTGAATGCCACAATTAGCGCTAATTATCACGGTTTGTGCCACATGGGAGGCTGCACTTGATCTGTCTTTTGCTGTGTTTCCAGGTACAAGCTTGTGTATCTCTGCAACATATACGCGGTCGCACGGAAATCCAGGTGGAATTGGCGGGACACAGGGACAGCTGTTGCTGATCAAAGGAGGACCTTAAGGGGACACCGACAGGCCAGCATTCCAGCGCTTCCGGGAGCCACGCAGGTTCGAGACTACTCACCTGACCCACTGGACTAGCTGGTGTGGAGTGGCTCCGGTTGCGTGGGTGCTTACGGCCGGTGGTGTACCTCCTGCATTGTAAGGTAAGGGCCTGGACAGTGTGCCAGGTCATTAAGGTGCAATGGGGGTGTGTCAAGTTGGGCTGTTACACTGTTGCCTTTTCTGAGTGTAGGAGGGCATTGTATGTACTTGGGTAAGAGCCGGCACATTACCAATAACTCTTGCAGTGTGGATAGGTACAATGGCCGGTAAGGCAAAACGGGGTGATCAGCGTTCCCGTATGGAGAAACTGATGGAAGCAATGATGAAGAAGGTTGATGACCTGGGGCAGGGGCTTGCTGATCTTAGAGAAAGGGTAGACGGGCAAGAAGTACCAGAGGAGAGGGCGAGGCGTAGTATGGTGCCTCCCAGGGCAGCTTTTCCCGCCCTCCCCAAGCGGGTTAGGTCAAGGAAGGGTACACCTGTGTCCCCTGGAACAGTCCCACAGCCCAGGGAAGAGCCCGGGCCTTCAGGGGAGGTGCCACTGGTTACGCCTGACCCCCCTGTACCAGGCTCACCAGTTACACCTGGCGCCCCTGTGCCACCTGTGGTCCCTGTGCCAGTCCCCCAGCCCGGGGAGGTGCCGGGGCCTTCAGGGACGGCCCCTTTAGGGGGTGGCCCGCAATCCCCGGTAGTCCCGGTGGGGGGGGAATCTGGTTCCACAAGATTTAGTATCGCAGTTAGCGGCAATACTTCCTTGGTTGGGGAAGGCGGGGATTCTTTCACCTGCAGTGGGGACACAGGACTTGGGTGGGGATGTACTAGCGGAAGCAAAGCGGATAGTTGCTCAGTTTAATGGGACACCGGGGGATAAGTCAAGAGAGGGGCTGGATGCACCTTCCCCTGTCATTCCAGCCGGGGGGGCCACCCCTCCTGATCTCAACAAAGGACTACCAGCGAGCAGCCTGACAAAGGAGAAGCTGACGGAGCCAACTGGGTCAGCTCCAGTAGGTAAGCAGCGAACGTTGCCTGTGTTAGGTGTGGGGGAATCCCGCACCGGGAGGGAACACTTGGCGAGACATGTCACTCAAGAAGTGAAGGAAAGAATTTGGTCAGGGGTTATCTTAGTATGTTCTCATTGCTTCTTGATGAAAATGAAAGGGAAGAAGCAAGGAAAAAGAAAGATTGGATGCTCCCTAGGGAATGGGCAAGTGAACTACAAAAGTTTAGGATTGAGGAGAATTTGAACAACTGGATCAGAGGTTTCTCAATATTCATGGCAGTGATGGCTGAACGTTTTCCTAATATGCAGGCAGAGATGGCTTGTTACCAGAGCAGGATCACTGGGGCGCATGATAAGTATGGGGGGATGGGATGGAAGGAATAAGACAAGAATTTTAGGAGAGCCAAAGCATCTGACCCATCCCTCTCTTGGGACCGCATTGACACGATTGCTTGGTTAGACCAATTTGGTGGGGGGTCTCAGGACGGCGCCAAAAGCCAGTCCTTTCAGTCCTTTCGGCCACAGTTATCCACAGGCTCCTCCAATGGCGCAAGTACCGGGGGTGGAAGGAAAGGGACATGTTGGGACTTTAACAGGCGCACATGCACGAGACCACAAGGCACGTGCAAATTCAAACATGCGTGTTCTATCTGCGCCAACCCATTGCACCCCGAGTCCAAATGTTTCAGAAAGTCAAAGGACAGAGGAAAGAAGAAGTAGGAGTAAGGGTAGGACACACAACATGGCACGTTCACCTATCAATGTCACGGCTCTGACACCCTGGCTAAACAGATACCCTTGTCACTCTACCGCTAAGATATTGCTAGACGGTTTCAGGTATGGCTTCAGGATTCCAGCATCTGAATATGTGGGAACTCTGGAGTGCAAGAATCAACTCTCTGTTAGGGCAAACCCAAATGTAGCTGCAGCAAAAATTGAAAAGGAACTGCGCTTAGGGAGAATTGCGGGGCCATTTGATTCCATCCCAGTGGAGAATTTTGTCTGCTCCCCTTTGGGAGAGGTCCCCAAAAAAGAGAGTGGAGAGTTCCGGATGATACATAATCTGTCGGCACCCAAGGGCAACTCATTGAACGACGCTATCAGTGATGAGTATTGTAGTGTAAAATATGCCTCCTTTGATCAGGCAGTGGAGATGCTCAGGAGGCTAGGCCCTGGAGCACTGATGGCTAAGTCTGACATAGAGTCCGCCTTCCGTTTGTTGCCTGTACACTCATCTGACTTTCATCTCCTTGGTTTTCAGTTCCAGGGTAGATTTTACATGGATATGTGTATGCCAATGGGGTGCTCTGTCTCCTGTGCTTATTTTGAAAAATTCAGTTCATTTTTGGAATGGGCCTTTAGACAGGTGACGGGGCACCGGTTTGTCATGCACTATCTTGATGACTTTCTTATCTTGGGGTCACCGGGCTCACGGGAGTGTGTGTGTGGGCACTGCAGGAATTTTGCACGCCCATGCAGGCTTTTGGGGTTCCCTAGGCACCGGGGAAGACAGTTGGACCATCAACAACGATAGAATTCTTAGGGATTGAATTAGATTCAGTCAAGGGGTGTTTTAGGTTGCCGGCAGACAAGATCAACAAGTTCAAGGCAGCATTGCAGCAATGCTTGAGTCAAGGGAAGGTCACCCTGCACCAGTTGCAACAGACTGTGGGGCAGTTGAATTTTGCTCTGAGAGTTATCCCTATGGCACGACCATTTTCCAGGTCCATCTCACAAGCCATGGCCGGTCTCAAGGAGAAGCATCACCACACCAGGCTGTCTGCTGAGGTTAGGCAGGACATGCGTATTTGGATGGCATTCCTGTAGGACTTCAACAGCAGGGTAGTGTGGCCCGGTCCACCCACTATTTCCGCGGAGTTAGGTTTAATGACTGACGCCACGGGCAGTGAGGGATTTGGCGCCATACTCGGTACTGAGTGGGTGGCACGGCACTGGCCGGCTTGGTGGGTTGAGACGGGTTTGACAGGTAACATTGGTTTCTTGGAACTTTTCCCCATTTGGGTGGCATTGACGGTATGGCCTGAACAATTGCGTAATCAATCTGTGGTGTTCTGGTCTGACAACATGACTGTGGTTGAATGCATCAATCAACAAGCAGCACGGTGTAAAATGATTCTCCGCTTGTTGAAAGAGATTGTCCTGCTATGCATGAGATTGAATATACAGTTTAAAGCTAAGCATGTGCCAGGGGTATTGAATCATGCTGCTGATGCACTCTCTCGCTTTAAGATGCAGGTTTTCAGGACAGCAGTGTGTCCCACACCATTCCCAGAACTGCTTTGGCAGATTGGTGCCCCGAACTACCGGACCTCGTGGCAGCTAGCCTAGCACCCAGGACCAGGAAAGCGTATGAAGGGGCGTTCTGGGCATATTGCACTTTTTTGGGAAGGGAGTGGGCAGAGAAGTGGCATGACACGGGAGCACTCCTTCATTACCTGGGGGCACTAAAAAGGGAGGGGCACTCAGCGGCAGCAGCCAAGCGGCATGTAGCGGCAATCTCTTTCTTTGCTCAAGCGAGAGACAGGGGAGATCCCACCAACAGCTTCACAGTTAGAAAGGCCTTGAAGGGGTGGCAGCGCCTCCAGGGGTCAACACCGGACACGAGACGGCCCATCGGGGTTGAGCTGCTAGCATCATTACTGGGGGTCCTTCCTCTCATTTGCAACAACACTGAGGAGGTGCTTTTGTTCAACGCCGCCTTTTCATTGGCATTTTATAGTGCGTTCAGGATTGGGGAATTGGAGGCCCAAAACAAGCAGGATGTTCAGGGTGGCTTGCAATTTGACCGTGTGACGGTACAAGGCGATGCTTTATTGATATAAATTAGGAAGTCCAAGACTGACCAGGAGGAGCGTGGGGAAGGGGGTAGTACTGCATCGGGCATTTGGTAATCCTTGCTGCCCCCTCACACATTTAGAGGCATTCCTACAGCGTAGACCCAACGGTAAGGGGGGGACGTTGTTAATCCATACAGATGGTACCCCACTCACAAGGTTTCAGTTTAAAAGAGTCATGGACATGGCAATTCAGAAGGCAGGTTTTGACCCTAGTTGTTTTGGAACTCATTCTTTCAGAATAGGGGCTGCCACTGAAGCAACAGCAAAGGGTTTCCACAGCAGCAACGTTCAGAGGATTGGGAGGTGGTCCTCCAATTGTTATAAGCTCTATGTGCGGCTGCATATGTTGTGAGTGGGGCAATTTGCCAGGTGCTGACACATGTTCCTTCTCTGCTCGCATTTACAGTTCCTCAAGCCTGTCACGCAGGGGGGAAACTGGAGAAGGCACGACAGCACCATCAAGCATCGCAAGGACGGTCACACCCGAGCAAGCAAAGACCACACGTCGTTTGGATTATTGGCCATTCTTATGTGAGGCGTTTGTCTAACTTTTTTCTGTCAGGCAATTATAGGTCTAGAACAGAGCAGGCAGGTTTTAAGGTATCATTTCATGGGCAGGGGGGGTCTCCGCTTGAGCCAGTTTAGACGCTTTGTGGGTGAACTAGTGAACAGGGGCGGGGCTCTTCCCAGTATTATTATCCTGCACCTGGGAGGGAACGATCTGGTGAATCTGGGTAGAAGGGGGTTAGTGGAAGCCATAATCACAGAGGTGGGTTTGTTAGCTAAGACATTACAGGGGTGTACCATAGTATGGTCACAATTGATACCCAGATTCCAATGGAGGGGGGGGCGAGTCTGTGAGGGCACTGAATCACTCAGTGAGAAGAATCAACAGTAAAATAGAGAGGCTGTTCAGGGCTCCTCATCTACAGTCGATCGCCCACGGGTGCATCAGGGGGGAGCTGTGCTTCTTAAAAGACGGTGTCCACTTGTCTAGAGTAGGCAATGAAATCTTCCTAGAGAATCTGCTGGCTTGGTTGGGTGGCTTCAGGAGTAGGACATGACCCTCTAGTGAGCATAGGGTGGGGGGGCCAGATAGTCGGTCAACTATGCTGGCCTGTGGCGGTAAGGTCATGATTGGTGAGCAGTAAATTTAAGGTCCTTAGAGGGCGGCGCCATTCTTGAATGGGGTCACCCAAGGGGGGAGGGACAAGTGGTCTCTCCTAGAACTCCAGGGGCAGTTACAGCCGGTTGGCTGGATGGGTGCGGGGGAGTGGGGAGTAACGCTTTCCCAAGGCTGGTTGGCCACCCCGCACGTGCACAATGGCGCCAGAAAACGGCGCAGAACTGCAAGGGCCCCTTATGGAGATAATATACAGAGCGTACGGAGGTAACCAGGGGGAGGGGGCGGGGTGGGGGGGGGGGGGGGGGGAGTACCCTCACGGTGAATGGGCCCTCTGCGCATGCGCACTCCGTTTGGAGGGCGGGCATAATTTGATAAGGATCTGACACCAGTTATTGACCTTGCCGTAGGCTCAAATAGGGATACGCAGAAAATTAACTGCTATGATGATTATTGATGATGATATGTTTAGATTCGGATAGGAATACCTTGTATTAGAGATATTTTAAGGTTAGCCATCTGACATCTGTACTTATCCATGTAATCAAAGTAATGCAATGTTTTCTGCGTATTTTTGTAAATATTGTATATTAATAATTATGTTTAAGTTTTTTATGTTAATAAATACGGCCAGGGGTTTTTCGACCCCCTCATCCAAAACTCTTCTCATGTTACTATCTGGGTCCTGATAAGGGAGGAGGGGGTGTAGGTAGTACCTGGCCATAGTGAGAGCCAAGCATGGCTGCAGCCGGGTGCAGTCAGCTGGAAGGAGATGGACTTCAGGGGAGGGAGGGTGTGAGGCCAGAATGAGGGCAGGGGGCATCGAGGGGTGAAGGTCCAGCACAGGCTGCTGCAGGTGGAGGAGACCGACTCCAGGGGGGGTGGAGACTGACTACAGGTGGAAGGAAACTGGAGACTGGCTGCTTGTGGAAGGAGACTGACTCCATGGGAGGGAGCGGAGGCATAGAGGGGTGAAGGTCCAGCACAGGCTGCTGCAGGTGGAGGAGACTGACTTCAGGTGGGAGGAGACTGGAGACTGACTCCAAGTGGGAGGAGACTGACTCCAGGTGGGAGGAGACTGGAGACTGACTCCAAGTGGGAGGAGACTGACTCCAGGGGGAAGGAGACTGACTAAAGGTGGGAAGGAGACGGACTCCAGGGGAGGGAAGGAGGGAGTGGAGTCAGAGTGAGGGCATAGAGGGGTGGAGGTCCAGCACAGGCTGCTGCAGGTGGAGGAGACTGACTCCAGGGGGAAGGAGACTGACTAAAGGTGGGAAGGAGACGGACTCCAGGGGAGGGAAGGAGGGAGTGGAGTCAGAGTGAGGGCATAGAGGGGTGGAGGTCCAGCACAGGCTGCTGCAGGTGGAGGAGACTGACTCCAGGTGGGGAGGAGACTGGAGACGGACTCCAGGGGGGGAGGAGACTGGAGACTGACTCCAGGGGGGGAGGAGACTGGAGACGGACTCCAGGGGGGAGGAGACTGGAGACGGACTCCAGGGGGAGGAGACTGGAGACGGACTCCAGGGGGGAGGAGACTGGAGACGGACTCCAGGGGGAGGAGACTGGAGACGGACTCCAGGGGGAGGAGACTGGAGACGGACTCCAGGGGGGAGGAGACTGGAGACGGACTCCAGGGGGGAGGAGACTGGAGACGGACTCCAGGGGGGAGGAGACTGGAGACGGACTCCAGGGGGGAGGAGACTGGAGTCGGACTCCAGGGGGGAGGAGACTGGAGACGGGAGACGGACTCCAGGGGGGAGGAGACGGGAGACGGACTCCAGGGGGGGGAGGAGACGGGAGACGGACTCCAGGGGGGAGGAGACGGGAGACGGACTCCAGGGGGGGAGGAGACGGGAGACGGACTCCAGGGGGGAGGAGACGGGAGACGGACTCCAGGTGGTGGAAGGACTGCAGACGGACTCCAGGTGGTGGAAGGACTGCAGACGGACTCCAGGTGGTGGAAGGACTGCAGACGGACTCCAGGTGGTGGAAGGACTGCAGACGGACTCCAGGTGGTGGAAGGACTGCAGACGGACTCCAGGTGGTGGAAGGACTGCAGACGGACTCCAGGTGGTGGAAGGACTGCAGACGGACTCCAGGTGGTGGAAGGACTGCAGACGGACTCCAGGTGGTCGAAGGACTGCAGACGGACTCCAGGTGGTCGAAGGACTGCAGACGGACTCCAGGTGGTCGAAGGACTGCAGACGGACTCCAGGTGGGAAGGAGGGAGTGGAGTCAGAGTGAGGGCAGGTGGCATAGAGGGGTGAAGGTCCAGCACAGGCTGCTGCTGGTGGAGGAGACCGACTACAGGTGGGAGGAGACTGGAGACGGATTCCAGGTGGGAGGAGACTGGAGACTGACTGCAGGTGGTGGAACGAGAGGGACTGCAGGTGGTGGAACGAGAGGGACTGCAGGTGGTGGAACGAGAGGGACTGCAGGTGGTGGAATGAGATGGACTGCAGGTGGTGGACAGCAGGTGGTGGAACGAGACGGACTGCAGGTGGTGGACTACAGGTGGTGGAACGAGACGGACTGCAGGTGGTGGACTACAGGTGGTGGAACGAGACGGACTGCAGGTGGTGGAACGAGACGGACTGCAGGTGGTGGACTGCAGATGGTGGAACGAGACGGACTGCAGGTGGTGGACTGCAGATGGTGGAACGAGACGGACTGCAGGTGGTGGACTGCAGATGGTGGAACGAGACGGACTGCAGGTGGTGGACTGCAGATGGTGGAACGAGACGGACTGCAGGTGGTGGACTGCAGTTTGGAGGGGGGAGGGTACAGAGGTAGTGCGGGGGCAGAGAGATTGGGGCTATGGGCAGAGCCTGGTGCAGTCAGCTGGAGGGACAGGGCAGGCACTGAGAGGACAGAGAGAGGCTGCGGCCTGGTGCAATCAGTTGGAGGGAGAGGGGGCATTATAACAACATTAAAATAAAACATCTCTGAACATGGATCAAGTTCACCTTCTACAGCAGAGAAAACACCACACAGGTAGAGGTCTACTTCCAGGGAGTTGTGTGCTAAATAAGGTAGCGGAGATTTGCTAAGCATTACATGGAACACCACTGTAGCGCAGCCACAACACCCTTTGATAAAACAACTTTACCTTTACATGCTAAAAAGCATATAACCAATTCACAAAAGTGAGCTTTGAAAAATATCAGGCAATGAGAGAGGTGATGATTTTGGGGTCCCCCCTAACCTAGGGGGAGGACCAAGCAGATGCCTTGAACAGTGCTTGGGGTGGTCCTAGGAGGATGAGACCACCACCGAATCGTTCAGCATGATGTGCTCTTTGTGTTCAGTGCATCTGCTTAGTTCTCTCCCTAGGTTAGGGAGGACCCCAAAATCATCACGTCTCTCACTGCTTGCTATATTTCCATTTTCACTTTTGTGTGATGACTATATGCATTTTAGCATGTAAAGATAGAGTTACTTGGACCGGATTTCGCGTAGTGGTACTCTGCCAACTTCGTCCACCCTTAGTGCTAACGCGCTGCGCAGGGGCTGACGCGGCGCTGTACCGTTTTGTGCTCACCTACAGGCTTTTATCGTGGGAAGTGAATTAACAATGATTTGCTTAGCAACCGCAGTAAATTCAGGGGAGTAAAAAGCGGGTTATGGGTAATGTAGTGTCAACAATGTGTGGGCCCCTTGTTTCGAGGCCGGAGGGAGCCAAGGATCCTGCACTGATCCGTCTGCCCCCCCCCTGCTTCAGCTCGGATGTGTTTGAGGTGCACCGAACCGCTGCCCGTACCCGAGAAGGTTCGGTGTGGGGCAGCAGTGTACAGACCGCCCGCCGTAGGACGAGCGCATCTCCCAGTAAATTACAATTCTCGGTCTCATTTCTGGCCATCTGATTCCCAACAATACGAGGGCCTCTGTTGCTGGCAAACAGGACTGGCCTTTAGCATGGGCGAGCCGGGCCCCGGCCCACGGTGCCAGTATCCCGAGGGGCGCACGGAGCGGTGTGCATCAAGGTGATGCCAGCAGCAGCGCCTTCTCACCTTGCTCCAGCCATGTCCTTGTCTCTGCCTGTTCGTTTCTGTCCGATTTGCCAGTTTAAAGTGGTTTTAGTCCATCATCATATGGTGTTTTTATCACCCCTTTGGCCCCCTCCTTGCCCTCCCTTCACCCTCTGACCCCTGCTGGCACACATCAACAACGCCATCATGGGCGTGAGGCAGCTCTGCTGTGGGGGAGTTAGGTGAGCTGGGGGAGGTCCGGGGATGTTTGTGTCCAGGGGCCACTCCCTGCTCGTCCAGGTACTGACCAGTGAACACAGAAGGGACCCCTGCTGCCTCATTAATTCACTGCCATCAGCAAGGGCGCCACACGTCCCTGGGCCAATGCCCCAGGGCGCGCACAGAGATGCGATTAGGAAACGCAAATCACTTTCCCTCACCAGAAATGGTGCAATGATATTTGACGTTATATGTAAAACAATGTTTTAGCTTTTTTTCGGATGTTTTCTTGTACTTTGGTTCAGGAGACAACAGACGTGTTAATGCGTAGGGTGTCTACTGAGTTGGGCGCAAGGGGTTCAGGCGCTCATATAGAAATTGCAACAGCAGATATCAATTAGTTCTAAACAAATGGTGTTCTAGCGGTGCGTTCAGAATGGGGAGATGCACCCTACTTCCCCAACCATCAATCTAAGATTGAAAATGACAATTTACAGTATTCGAAGGACACAATTCAAGTCAAGTAATAGTGTGATACGCTTGAGTAATGTCAACACAATGATAAAAGACTCTGTATCTTCTTGGGTGTTTTTATTCCATCCACGCCTTTTAGCCAACGAGTTTCGTCGCTTCGTGGTGTCACCCCTACAACTTCCTCAGGGCATCGAGTATGTTCATATATCACGACCTCCTAAAGCTTAAGGTCTGCTTAAGAGGTCTCGTACCTGAAAAGTTTGTCAAATCCAAAATAGCAAAACCATTGAAATATGAAAAGTTGTCAGCACGAGCCAATGTCACAACACGTCAGTAAGTTCAGTCCAATATCCCTTGGGAGACCGTGAAGCTCCCGTATGTTCTGAACAGGTCCCAGAGTGCGGGGACACCTGCTGCCTTCTTGCCTCAATGCCCGAATAATGCATAGGGTGCACCAGTCCTTAAAACCGGATTTATTCCGCCATGCAGTGTTCTCCCGCGCGCAGCTGCCCTTGAAGGGACTATATCCTGGTTTCATCAGGTGCGGAATCAGATTGTGAAGTTTGGGTGCACACATTTAAATGAGGTGACCTAGTCTAACATGAGCACACTATCTAATGGCACGAAATAATACAAAAAGGGTGTGTGTGTGTGTGTGTGTGTGTGTGTGTGTGTGTCTGTGTGTGTCTGTGTGTGTCTGTGTGTGTCTGTGTGTGTCTGTCTAGCTCCCACTGCCACAAACACTGCCGTGCTACCTGAACAAATGCATCGGTGTTGGCCGATTATACGCAAGGCAGCAGACAGAAAAGACCCCTGTATCACTGCCGAGCACAGCTCACAACACTAAAGGAAACCTCCGGGTGCGCAGGAGCCTGCGCACAAGGCACGCAGAGGACCAGGGCAGTCCACACGAGGCGCTTCAAAGACACGCAGAGGACCGGGGCAGTCCACACGAGGCGCTTCAAAGACACGCAGAGGACCGGGGCAGTCCACACGAGGCGCTTCAAAGACACGCAGAGGACCGGCGCAGTCCACACGAGGTGCTTCAAAGACACGCAGAGGACCAGGGCAGTCCACACGAGGTGCTTCAAAGACACGCAGAGGACCGGGGCAGTCCACACGAGGCGCTTCAAAGACACGCAGAGGACCGGGGCAGTCCACACGAGGCGCTTCAAAGACACGCAGAGGACCAGGGCAGTCCACACGAGGTGCTTCAAAGACACGCAGAGGACCGGGGCAGTCCACACGAGGTGCTTCAAAGACACGCAGAGGACCGGGGCAGTCCACACGAGGCGCTTCAAAGACACGCAGAGGACCGGGGCAGTCCACACGAGGTGCTTCAAAGACACGCAGAGGACCGGGGCAGTCCACACCCCGTGCTTCAAAGACACGCAGAGGACCGGGGCAGTCCACACGAGGTGCTTCAAAGACACGCAGAGGACCGGGGCAGTCCACACGAGGCGCTTCAAAGACACGCAGAGGACCGGGGCAGTCCACACGAGGCGCTTCAAAGACACGCAGAGGACCAGGGCAGTCCACACGAGGTGCTTCAAAGACACGCAGAGGACCAGGGCAGTCCACACGAGGTGCTTCAAAGACACGCAGAGGACCGGGGCAGTCCACACGAGGCGCTTCAAAGACACGCAGAGGACCGGGGCAGTCCACACGAGGTGCTTCAAAGACACGCAGAGGACCGGGGCAGTCCACACGAGGTGCTTCAAAGACACGCAGAGGACCGGGGCAGTCCACACACAGTGCTTCAAAGACACGCAGAGGACCGGGGCAGTCCACACGAGGTGCTTCAAAGACACGCAGAGGACCGGGGCAGTCCACACGAGGCGCTTCAAAGACACGCAGAGGACCGGGGCAGTCCACACGAGGCGCTTCAAAGACACGCAGAGGACCAGGGCAGTCCACACGAGGTGCTTCAAAGACACGCAGAGGACCAGGGCAGTCCACACGAGGTGCTTCAAAGACACGCAGAGGACCGGGGCAGTCCACACGAGGCGCTTCAAAGACACGCAGAGGACCGGGGCAGTCCACACGAGGCGCTTCAAAGACACGCAGAGGACCGGGGCAGTCCACACGAGGCGCTTCAAAGACACGCACAGGACCGGGGCAGTCCACACACAGTGCTTCAAAGACACGCAGAGGACCAGGGCAGTCCACACGAGGCGCTTCAAAGACACGCAGAGGACCGGGCAGTCCACACGAAGCGCTTCAAAGACACGCACAGGACCGGGAAGACCACATGCATACTTCAAAGACAGGCACAGGACTGGGGCAGCCCACACGCATGCTTCAAAGACACGCACAGGACCGGGGCAGCCCACACGCATGCTTCAAAGACACGCACAGGACCAGGGCAGTCCACACGAAGCGCTTCAAAGACACGCACAGGACCGGGAAGACCACATGCATACTTCAAAGACAGGCACAGGACTGGGGCAGCCCACACGCATGCTTCAAAGACACGCACAGGACGGGCAGTCCACACGAGGCGCTTCAAAGACACGCACAGGACCGGGGCAGCCCACACGCATGCTTCAAAGACACGCACAGGACCAGGGCAGTCCACACGAAGCGCTTCAAAGACACGCACAGGACCGGGAAGGCCACATGCATACTTCAAAGACAGGCACAGGACTGGGGCAGCCCACACGCATGCTTCAAAGACACGCACAGGACGGGCAGTCCACACGAGGCGCTTCAAAGACACGCACAGGACCGGGGCAGCCCACACGCATGCTTCAAAGACACGCACAGGACCGGGGCAGCCCACACACAGTGCTTTAGTCCACCTTGTGCACGTGCTAGACTCTTCTTTTCACAAGGGCCCAGCTGTGGGAAAAAAATGACAGAGTGGGGTGCACCGACAAAACCGATGGAGGCAATTATCAACCTATACTCCAACACATGGGTTCAAATTAAGATAGGGGACGGCTGAAGAACCACCCAAAACATCTAGACGAATAGGAGCTTAAAACAAGAGTGCATTCTTGCACCATGTTTATTTAATATCTTCATAGCTGACCTCAACAGCCACCTGCCCTAGTGCAGTGGGCTCCACATAGGTTGGGCACAGCTCAAATTAGAAGCCTGCAATATGGCGATGATATCGTCCTCATTAGTAAAACTCCAATTGGGCTGCAGCGGTCGATAGATCAATGATTGGGGTATGTCAACAATGTGGGACTGAGCCTGAGCTATAGCAAAACAAAGGCTCTCGGCTTTAGATGTCGAGGTAGCAACAGGCAGCCCAAAACACCTGGCGGGCAGATGGTAACATTTTAGGATTGGTGAAGACCTATAAATATCTCCGAGTCCATCAGGATTCCCATTTAACATACAAATTGCATCTACAATCTAGACAAGCCATCGCTAACAAGGTGCTGTTTGCATTTAAAACCTTGAAACATAAAACACAAAACACCTCAACGTCTTATCTTCTCCAGGCCGTGGGATCCAAATTCATGCCTTTAATATCTTATGGCTTGGAATTGCTTACAGGGAAAGACGCTGTAACCTTAAACATCTTACAACCAAGGAGACCCACTCCTTGGGTCAGATATGCCATATTGAAGGCCGTAAGGTGTTTGGGGAACAACGGTGAGAGCGACTGTGGTCTGCCCATGTGCACCATTCCCCTGGTGAGAGTGACCACAAGCTACTCACGCACACCATTCCTCAGGCTCGAGGGGGTGCACGCCACCTGCTGCTTGACGTCACACTGCTGCTGACATAGTGCACTCTCTACGTGGTCTGAGTTGCGTGTTGAACGTAGGCGTCATTTTGGATTGGGAGCCTTCTGCTCATACGACCTCACTTCATGCCTTGACAAGCTTTCCGGCTGCTTCCAAGTTTGAGGAACAGGAAGTTGAAGTGGCACCATATTGGATTGGTATCTCACTACGGAGCACTACGCTGATTTGTTCTGCATAACTTTTGGTCACTTCTGATTCAGGGTGCCAAAAATAGAAATAGTTGCATGTGTAACGCTCATTTGCGCATCTGTGTGTGTTGTGCACACCTTAACTATACTAGGTTACTGCAACTTGCTTGAACTTGTGGATTGAGTTACAGTGACACGCCCACCATTTTTGCTGAGCTTGTATGTCAGTGATATGCACACCTCTTCTGCTGCATACAAGGTACTTGCGTATTCTATGGTGACATGTACAGCATTTTTTTGTTGCAACAAGTGTTGGGGGAACCTGTAGTGACTATGGAGGAAGAGCTGAAAGGACAGTCCGCAGGAGTGTTTACAGTCACAGTAGGGAAGCCGACAGGATTTATGCATAGGATCAGGGTGAAGGAGGGAGCAGTACTTGTGTGCCACAAAGTAAGGAATATACCTTTGAAGGTTAGAGATGCTGTGATGCAGGAGTAGAGTAAATTGGAAAGGATTGGGATTATTGAACCTGTGGAAAGCGCAGACTGGTTGGAGCCTTCGGTAGTTGCTCGGAAGTCTAATGGGCAGATAAGACTGCACATTGATCTCAGGGAATTGAACAAAAACATTGTGGTGGATACATTTCCACTACCTAGGATCAATGAGGTCTTCGCTAAAACCTCTGTTTGATGCATTTGTTATTCAAGGATCTGGAAGGGGTGACTCGTTATGTGCAGAGGTGTTATGTTTCATACAGTTGCCCAATCTAGGCTCAGGTAGCGACCAGACCTTTCACCTATATTACCCTGACATTACACTACATAACTGTTCTTAGTACTGACCTTTTACCTTGTTACGGTAATGCCTAAAATGACATGGGGTTTTTCCTGAAAACTAGCCTCACCCATTATGCATGAGGATTCTTGAACTCAGCAGGACTACCATCTCCTGCATAATACCTATGTATAAAGGTCATTCCTTCCGTCATCCTAAGTCCGACATGACACAGCAAGGTAGATCCCCTGAGGGTACCACTTTGGGTATATAAACACCATATCTTTGCTGAGGCAGAGCGAGGAGAAAAAGGACTTCCATGCGGACACACTGACTCAAGACGCTGAGGTTTCTGCACGCAGACACTCCAGCTCGCAGTGGTCCAACATCCCTCACGGGGTGTCCATCTCAAGACCAAGACGGGGTCCCACAGTCTCTCACTTCAGTTAATGGGGTTGGCTTTTACACCTACATACATGCTAGGTACACTTAGGTACATCTAGTTAGGGTCACATTGTAGGAGTACGCATTTTACTGTCGTATATTTTTATACCGGCCTGTATTCATTGTTTTAGCACTATGGTAGAAATCTACCATCCTTTTACTCGGTTGGTGCTTATAATCATTTATATCGGTTTCTGTCTTATGGTTGTTTCAGCACACCAATTTTACGCTATAATGACGCTGGTTCAATAAATGCTAATTGAAAATGTCCCCACCGTTTATTCTGTGTATCTCTCTGAGACAAAGTGAGCATGAGTGACTGAGCGAAACGTACTGCACTGTTTCCATGATCCCGGATGGGACAGATGTCATGTTCGATAGTTGCGAAGAACTATTCTCTCCTTGGTAAGAGGGGTTTCTAGTGGCACTGTGAGCTAGCTGGTATACTGGCAAACATGCCTGGTGGGGGTGTCTGGAATCAGTCTGGACACCAATCCCGCAGTGTATATTGTCTAAACACCCAGATCCTATATAGGTTTATAGGAACTACACGACAGAGCAGAGGTAAGAGTGAACATGATCACAGATTGAGGTTGGTTTTGGAAAAACTAGCAGCTAAGGGGCAGACAGCAGAATTTAAAAAGTGCAAGTTTACCATGAGATCAGTAACATACTTGGGGCATGAAGTCGGCAGGGAAGGTATTTCCCCAAAAAGACATCGTATAGTCAATCTATTATGGTTCCAGCATCAGCTTCTAAGGAGGAGGTCAGATCCTTCCTGGGATTAGAGGAATTTTATTCCAAATTTGTGGAAATTTTGCAATGAAAACACATGGGTTGAGGCAGTTGCTGAAGGAGAGACAGAAGTTTAAGTGGAGTGACGAGTTAAATAAGGACTTTGAAAGTATCAAGCAGAGCATTTGTGCCGGTGTTCCTTTACAAGGATTTGACAACTATGCATGCAGTGTTGTGACAACAGATCTAGTAGCAAGGGAAAAGGTGCAGAACGTATGTGATGGGCCTGAGAGCACCATGGCGTACGCTTCTTGTTCCTTGACTGCAGCAGAGGAGACATATTCTGTAATTGAGAAGGAAATGCTGGCGACCATTTGGGCCATGGAAAAATTCAGACAGTATCTAAGGGGTTGAAGGTTTACCCTACTGACTGATCCTAAACCTCTAGTGAAAGTCTTAACTTATGGTGATGTGGGTAAGGCAACATCTCACATTGCCACGATGACATTAATACTTCTAGACTTGTGTACAATGTTGATTATTTTCTGGGTATTAAGAATAAAGTGGCTCATTATTTAAGTCGTTCACCCTTACCTTTGGGTGACCTTTGTGGTAGTGATTGGGGTGAGTACAGTGTGGTTATGATCAAGGATAAGGATGCGGTAATAAAGGAGGGAGGGGTGACTGGATTTCCGGCTGCGAGGAGGATGACCCCTTAAAGGTGGGGTAGGAATTCATCACACAGGGTTAGCCTAGCAGAGGCAAATTAACTGATGAATGCAAGACATTTTGGGAACAAGAGGGCGAGTTATCCTTAAATGATGAAGGATTCCTTTTTTAGGGGAGACAGGCTTGTACACCCTCTGGGTCTTAGGGAAAGAATTTTAGGGATCACACATGAAGGTCATTTGGGGATAGCCAAATTGAATAGGAGGATGAAGACTTTTTATTGGTGGCCTGGTGTCAATGCGGACGTTGAGAGGTTTGCGAGAACTTGGTCATTTTGTGCCAATTCGGATAAATCCCTATCGGTCTTCCGACTTCTCTGGGGATGCACGGTTTCCAGAGACTCCTCAGGAATATTGAAGTGTGGATGTGCTTGGGACAATCTTTGGGTGTGCCTAAGTATGTAGTGGTTCTCCTGAACTTGTACTCTAAGTGGCCTGAGTTGGACATTTGTACTAAGATGGACACTCCCACCTTGGATTCTTTCTTGGAGAAAGTTTTCTTGAGGGAAGGTATTCCCAGGTCCTTGTTGAGCGATAATGGACTTCAGTTTATTGCTGACAAGTGGAAAAAGTTTTTATCTAGGAACAGTACATAAGAGAAGCACACCCAAGTTTATCATCCTGCCGGGAATGGTGCAGTGGAACTGTTCAACCGTGTGGTCATGGGTTGTGTGCAAGCTGTCATTAACACAGGCCTAGATTGGGAGGAGTGGTTTGGGCTTACAAAATCACTCCTACCTTAACAGGTTATAGTCTCTTCAGGATACTCCGAGGTAGAGAACGGTTTAGGAGGGACAACTCAGCATTGATGAATATGAAGCTGCAAAGTAAATGGTCACCCTTTGTTGTCAAGGGGACTTTGTTGAAGGTGCAGAGGGTATACTAGGACAAGAAACATGGCGTGAGAGAGGAGAGGTTGGTACCTGGCGAGTGTCAAAAAGGGTGTGAAGACCAAGAAGGGTTGCAGCAATTTCTCAGGACCGCTCCAAGTGAAAAAGATTTTCTCACAGTCTGCATTGTTGAGTGACGGGAGGGTCTGACACCTTGAAAGAATGGCAAGTGATGAGGATTTGAAAATGTGACGTGGGGTTCCATGAAGACACTGCCAAGTCTGATGGGTGGTTGTGGCATGAGGACGAGCATGTGAGGAAGTTATCCCTAGCAATGATGTGGATGACAGTGGGAGTGACAACAACAGTCCTGCCAGTGGGAATTCAAAGGAAAATCCTTCTTGTGCAAGAGTTGCGGGCATGTTTGTGTATTCTGGGGTCTCCACACGTGTGGGAAGATCTGTTGCTTTACGACAAAAATTTGATGATTTTGTAATGGGGTGAGGAATTGTTTTATACACATTTGGGTTCTGTATTATTTAGAGAGAAGTATCTTTTTGTTTTGTTCTTTTGAAGTTGCTTATTTTTGTGTTCGATTTGGTTTATTAAGTGGTAGGATGTGTGGTATCCAGGCTGGATGGTGACCATTGGGTTGGATTCTAGAATGTGGGTCTGAGGTGCGACAGCTGCAGACTCTACTCGGAGGCTGTAGTCTGCCTCTCGCTTGCTCCCGAATAAACCTTTTACTACTTGGCATCCGCCTCGAATTTTCGCACAGACATCACTTTCAGGTCGAAGAATGAAGTCTCCCACTTACACTGAGAGTGTTAAAATGTATGGTGAACCATATCCCATTAAGTACCAAAAAACTGAATAAAAAAAAATGTAATCATATGATGAAAATTTGAAGTACATGGATGTTCCAGAGATGTTTTAAACTGCACACAAAACACCAAGATTGACAAAACACACTATACAGATGCACTCACTGTTGTTAGATTAGGCCCATTGATGCTCACGCAATGCCATGTTTTAGTTAGCATTCGCTGCACCATTTTCTTTTCAGATTCCATTTTGTATGCTGATCCAAACTAATCTTTCTTAGTGCTGAGAAATGCCCTTCACTAAGTTTCGTTTCTGTAATAATGACTGTTAGTGCCAGCGCATAACTTTCCCACTCGATAAAGGCCCTCTCCCACCTGTCTGGTAGTTTGATCGCAGCTCAGGGTGAAACGGCCTTGGACTGTGCAGAGTTGTGCGAGATACGAGAACGGAAACCTTTTTTTGTATTTTACTGTCCAGTTACATCTGCCTGGAAAATTCCACTGTGGGCGTGCCCTTAGTTAACCATGAAATGTACATAATGTATCTCTATGCTTACTGTTCTTCAGTTCCCTCTGTAGCACTCTCTTGAGACTGTGCAGACGGGGCCCCGCTCTGACCGTATATGAATAAACAGTTATTGGTATATATTCTCCACTGTCTCTCCGACTCTTCATTTGGTACGGAAGGCTGAGAGGTGATCAGTGGTGACCAGGGTGGCCCTAAGCGGGTCACTTCCTTCACTGTGACCTCACTGAACTCTTCAGCTACTGAAAAATGAAATTACATCTTATTAAACACACTTTGGTTATTGTGTACCTGATGGTGAATCACAGACCATTCTCAGTTGAGCAGTTATTCCTTCTGGAACCTCCAGGCAGCAGGCTTTCCACACAGGACTATGGTAAGAAAGTGAAACTGAAAGCCCAGAGGCCGCAGCAGAGTCCAGCTCAGGGACATATTACAGCCAATATTTCCGCTTTTAGAGGACGGTTTTTTGCCAGAAATGGTACTCAGGCCCGGTGAAAGGTTGGGACAGGTTATGCTTTTAATCGCTTGCTGCATTTAGAAATTAGTCATAGAACTGAGGCTGTCAGAGGTACAGGGCCTGGGGAGAAAAGACCCAGCCTATGCCCCCCCAAAACAGGTCAGCTTCAGACACACCTACTTGGTCCTTAAACATCACCACTGTCCCCTCAGACATGCTCTAAAACCCCTACTGGCCCTCAGTTACCTCTAAATAACCATCATCACACCAGAGACCCTTATGTGGGCATCGAACACGCTGTTGCAGGGATTCTGCTCAGGAACAGAACTATGCTTGGGACCATAGAACATCAGTATGTAGGGACTGAGTCACCATACTGCCTCAGTACCTATGGATCCGAGTCCGGCTAGCTATAGTGTCTCACTTGCCCTCCTAACCTTACCAGAGAAACAAGTGAGTTGGCACCCCAGAACACAACACTCTCGACCCTCTCAGGGATCGCAGTATCAGGACACACCCTTTTGCTCCTGTGCTCATCCACAATAAGAACCAGGAGACACAAAGGAAGTTTAGAATATTTAAACTATCATATGTGCCACAATTAGAAAACGAATGCATACTAAAAATACTGTTAGCATGGGCAATAATCCGTATACCATGAAAAGTGCTGTCATTTTATAAGACAGAGTAACGTAAGCCCCCCCCTCCCTTGCTACTGAGGCTAAATGATTATATATCGGAGATCTCTGGTATTATTGGCAGTCCCCGTACCTTAGCATACAAAGATGGACGCTCAACATCTCAGCAGACGCAGTGCTCTTGCCTCAGAACTCTCCTTCCATGTGCCTGTTTTTTGCTCATCTACACGATAGGACATGTGTGTGCATAATCAACAGCTGCATTCCTGTGTTATGTCTAGATGCTAGTGCCTGGCCAGAAAAACAAGGGACATTGTAGTTGGACCTTTTTGGTTGTGCTCAGACTAAATCCCAGGAAAAGAACAGAAGGCGTATGCATGTTCTATGTGAAAGTACAATATGGCACAAAAGCAAGCGAGTTTAAATGGTAACGTGTGCAAAGGAAAATGAGGCCTACAACTGCATACATAGGGAAAACTATGCCATGCAGGAAACACGACAATGCCAGCTTCCCCATCAACATCCAATTGCACTTAGCCTCGGCGTTCCCCTTGCAAGGACTCTTACACTCCCAGATGGGGCAAATCCCTCAGACATACTCTGGAAAACGTGGGTTGATTTCAGGCACCTCTAGCCAACTGTCAAACACCTGTGGTTCTCTCTGAGGTGCTGTAATCGTGCTCTTCAAGATCCCCAGTGTGCCATCAGTGGCCCTAAAGCTCAGCCAACCTTCAAACACACCCACTTGGCCATTAGCCATAAATCTACATTCAAATAGTCAAATACCAGAGATGTCCCTCTAAACCTCTGCATACCTTCAGATGCTTCCAGGAGACCCTCAGAGATTCTGACAACCCAACTGATTAATACATACCCCCAGTTGGCCCTCTGCCAATCTTTCATTAACTCCACATGATCCTTAAAGAAGAAACTCAGTCTGCCCTCAGGTACTCCATTCTGGATGGTCCTTAGAGAAGACAGAGAATGCCCTCGGGATGGTCCGTAGGGAAGAGACTCACTCTGCCTTCAGGTACTCCCCTCTGGATGGTCCTTAGAGAAGACACTGTCTGCCCTTTGGGTGGTCCTTAGAGAAGACACTGTCTGCCCTGTGGGTGGTCCTTAGAAAAGACACCGTCTGCCCTCTGGGTGGTCCTTAGAGAAGACACCGTCTGCCCTCTGGGTGGTCCTTAGAAAAGACACCGTCTGCCCTCTGGGTGGTCCTTAGAAAAGACACCGTCTGCCCTCTGGGTGGTCCTTAGAAAAGACACCGTCTGCCCTCTGGGTGGTCCTTAGAAAAGACACCGTCTGCCCTCTGGGTGGTCCTTAGAAAAGACACCGTCTGCCCTCTGGGTGGTCCTTAGAAAAGACACCGTCTGCCCTCTGGGTGGTCCTTAGAAAAGACACCGTCTGCCCTCTGGGTGGTCCTTAGAAAAGACACCGTCTGCCCTCGGGGTGGTCCTTAGAGAAGACACCGTCTGCCCTCGGGGTGGTCCTTAGAGAAGACACCGTCTGCCCTCGGGGTGGTCCTTAGAGAAGACACCGTCTGCCCTCGGGGTGGTCCTTAGAGAAGACACCGTCTGCCCTCGGGGTGGTCCTTAGAGAAGACACCGTCTGCCCTCTGGGTGGTCCTTAGAGAAGACACCGTCTGTCCTCTGGGTGGTCCTTAGAGAAGAGACTCACTCTACCCTCAGGTACTCCCTTCAGGACAGTCCTTAGGGAAGAGACTCTCTCTGCCCTCAGGTACTGCCCTCTGGATGGCCCTTAGGGAAGAGACTTGCTCTGCCCTCAGGTACACTCCTCTGGATGGTAATTAGGGAAGAGACATGCTCTGCCCTCAGGTACTCTCCTCTGGATGGTCCTTAGGGAAGAGTCTCTCTGCCCTTAGGTACTCCCCTCAGGACCGTCCTTCGGGAAGAGACTCTCTGCGCCCTCAGGTACTGCCCTCTGGACGGTCCTTAGGGAAGAAACTCGCTCTGCCTTCAGGTACTCCCCTCTGGATGATCCTTAGGGAAGAGACTCACTCTACCTCAGGTACTGCCCTCTGGACAGTCCTTAAAGAAGAGACTCGCTCTGCCCTCAGGTACTCCCCTCGGGTCCATCCTTGGGGAGAGACTCCGTCTTCCCGCTGGGTGGTCCTTAGAGAAGGCACCGTCGGCCCTCTGGGTGGTCCTTAGAGAAGACACCGTCTGCCCTCTGGGTGGTCCTTAGAGAAGACAGTTAGTCCACTCTCTTTTCCTTCCCACAGGTTCTTATGACCACTCGCAGGCTGTTGTCTTCCTTAAAACACCTCAGCAGACCCTTGGAGATCCTTTGCTGGACCCCTAAGACCCTGACTGCTCTGAGATAGTCCCCGGTTGTCCTTAAACACCTCCAGACAGTTCACTCTCAACACATCAGAGGCCTTCACCTCATTCACAATCACCCATGGATGTTACATAAACACCCCGGTATGCCCTCAGAGAATCCTTGTTTGCTCCCAGAAACCTCAACATGTCCTTCGAGAACCCCAGCATGCACTAACAGACCGTCCGCGTCCCCCATCTACCCCAGTACGTCCTTACGTGCCCTAGCTTGCCCTTGGAGATCATTAGCTGGTCTGTACATCCCTCAAGTAAGCATTGACAGATGTTCAGATGTCTGAGAGACCCTCTGCTTGCTATCTGCAAACCTTAGCTCCCTTCAGAAACACCTAGCTGGCCCTCAGAGACCTCAGGCTCCAGCCAGACACAGAAGGTCGAGGAGCACCCTAGCCTGCCCTCAAAGAGTTTCAGCGGACCCCAAATACCCTTCTTCTATCTGAAGAAAGCCCACATCTTTCTATCCAGCACCCCGAGCAGAGCCTTCGAAAGACCCACACTGCCCTTAGAGGAGGGGATTTGCTTTCACATCATTTTGTGAAATGCAAATCCGTAACTTTGCACTATATGTGAGCATGAAAGAAGTGCTTGCGTCCATTTTTAACACAAGGACTCATTTCGTGATTAAAAAAAAGTGCGAAAAAACTGAAAGCAAGCAAACGACAGCTGCTCACATTCTGTTGTTCCTGTTCGTTTGCAGTACATTTTTAACTTCGAATGGCACTTTCGATGTAAATTTTAACTGCAAATTGCTCATAATTACGTGAAATCATGTAATTCAGGGAATTTCACGTAACAAGCAGAATACGAAACTCCTAAAATTACGTTGGCGTAATTTACATTTCACCCAGGCCTCCTAGAGACCCTTGGAGTGCTCGCAGGCACCATGGGCATGCCTGAAAAACCCTTAGTTATACCACAGAAATCTTTGGTCTCCTCGAGACACCCCTAGGCCTCAAGCGGCTTTGGTTCCTTCTGAAATTGCCTGAATCGGTCACCGGTTGATCTTCCGCATGTCCCCGGATGTTAAGGCCCAGACAGCCTTCAAGCAGCTTTACTTGGTTACTGGGTACCTTAGCCAAGCCCTGGACTACCGTTAGACTCCAACACCGGTCATTAGGTCCCACCAGAAGCCCCTTGGAGACACTCCGCATGCCTGCAGAAATTCCCAGCGGCCATTGGAGGCCTTCAGCAAGATGCTAGACACCTCAGTATCCCTAAAAACACTAGACCAGTCCCAGAAAACACTGACATTAGGCTGACGGCTTAACCTCTGGGCAGCTCACATGGCCCTGATGCCGGACTGGCCTCAGCATTCTTTCATTTCACAATCTAGTTGATCATCCGGCATTTACGCAACCAAAGTGTGCGCTCAGAAGCTTTTGGTGTGCCCTCAGACACCTCCAACTTCCCCTTAGAATTCAGGACCATGTTCTTATAAACCATCAGCTGGCCATTATACACTCAACTGGCCCTCAGATACATCTGATGTGCAGGGCCGGACTGGGAACCGAAACCTTCCCTGGCAAACTGCTCGGCCCGGCCCCGGGGAAGGAGGAGAGAGGGCAGGGAAGGGGGGCAGCCCGAGCCGTTTGCAAGGGCCGGTTTCAGCCGATTTTGCTACAGGAGGCCGATAATGCTGGCCCCCGGTACCAAAAACGGCCCCCCAGAGGCCCAAAACCGGCTCCTACCCTGGCGGCCCACCAGGAAAACACCTAGTGCCCGCTACGGCCGGTCTTCACACAGCTCCGGCATGCCCTCAAGAGTCCCAAAAGGTACCAACAGCCATGCCCAGCCATGTCTTGGAGATCCTGGTGCACCCTCAGACTCCTCGAGCAGGTTCTCAAAAGACCCTCGTTTCACCTTTGAAGGCCAGGAAGCTGGACATTGGAGAGAGCCTCCGGACCCCAGTGGCGGCACCGCCAATAAGTCGGAGGAGCGCGCCCCACTGCTTTTCAGCAGTGTAAATAAAGGGAAAATTAAAGGATAATAACTCCATGTTATTGCCATTTTACTTTTTCCTGCGGCGGCGGCTTTGCGTTGTAGGGAGGGGCTGCTCTGCTCACAGAGCAGGAGGAGGAGCGGTGGCACTCTAAGTGCACATAGATGTTTGGCCGGCCAAATAGTCATGCGCGCTTTGCATGTTCTCCACCCAGGCTGCATTACAGGTTGGATGGAGAACATGCACAGGCTTCCACTCGCCGTCTGAGCGCTGAGCCAAGGCGCTCAGACGAATCACAACGCTGCATAATTGGCTTGTGGGAGCCTGGGTGCTTCCTGTTCTGGCCCGACGCAGAGGAGAGACGGAGGAGAGTCGCAGTCATAAGGTACGTTTATTTTTCTCTTTCTTTTTTACACCCCCTTACTCCCCCCCTGCCCCTTCCGCCACCCCCGATCCGTGCCAGAGGCCACTGCCAGATCCAACTAGGCCGCCCTTCAGAGGTGGTCACGGGCCCCTCAGAGGCGGTCACGGGCCCCTCAGAGGCGGTCACGGGCCCCTCAGAGGCGGTCTCGGGCCCCTCAGAGGCGGTCACGGGCCCCTCAGAGGCGGTCACGGGCCCTTCAGAGGCGGTCACAGGCCCTTCAGAGGCAGTCACAGGCCCTTCAGAGGCGGTCACGGGCCCTTTAAGCAGAAACATTAGTTTACTGTCTGTCATACACTGTGAGGGATTAGGGGCCAGATGTACGAACGTTATGAAACTCTTTTGAGTTCCATTAGTGATTCCGAGTGGGTCGCAAATAGGCCTACCTCATGATTATTAATGAGGCAGGTCGCACTTTGTGACCCATTAGGAATCGCAGCCATCACATGGATGGTGGTCTGCTGAGGTCAGCAGACCACCTTGTCCGTGATTGCTTTTAAATAAAGCAATCTTTTTTTTCTCAATGCAGCCTGTTTTCCTTGAAGAAAAACGGGATGCTTTTAAAAAGAAAAAAATGAAACTTCGCAGTTTCTTTTTTAAAATTTTTTTTATAAAATATTTGTTTTCCATTAGCAAAAAAGGGAAGGGGTCCACTGGGGACCCCTTCCCATTTGTAAATGGGTTATCAACTTCTTCAAGGAGTCGGTGAAATATAAATGTTTTACAACCATAATTCGGTAGCAAACTATTCATACATCCCATTCAAATTTGGTATTGGTTACCAAAACGCAATTTATGTTTTGTACATATGTGAAAACATGTTTGCAGTTGGAAACAGCCCGATCTGCTGACCTTAGGCTCTTTACTGGTGAAACCTGTTATTGACTGAGGGCAGCACCTCCTCCAGTACCAGCACCATCAAGACCAAGAGGCAGCTCTGTCACTCTCGGGGGCCAAGAGACAGCTGCATCATCACCTTGGCCAAGAGACGATTCCATCAGTATCAGTTTCAAGAGAGCTCCATCAACATAAGTTCCAAGAGACGGCCCAGCCAGGGCCAGGGGCCCAGCGACGGCCCAGCCAGGGCCGGGGGCCCAGAGACGGCCCAGCCAGGGCCGGGGGCCCAGAGACGGCTCAGCCAGGGCCGGGGGGCCCAGAGACGGCTCAGTCTAGCTAGCCTGGCTGATAAGGGGTGATGCCCCGAAACCGGTCCCAGGATGCTGGTTTCCGGTCCAGGGAGGACCTGGCTTGGCAGTTCTGTCCGGACTGTTCCCAAAGGCACAGGGTCAAGACTGATTTGCATATGGCTGGGTCTAAACTGGGGTGGTGTGGTGAGCAAAACAACAATGGATTTAACCCAAATCTATTGACTGGGGGTGAATGTTTGATTTGCTCTGCATTCCGTCTATCATCTGTGTGTTTATTGCTAAACACTGCTCCTTGTCAACAAATCATCTGAAGTGCACACAGAACATTCCCAAAGCAGCATCATCAAGCACAGAACAAGCAAACACGCCACAAACCATCACCCGTTGTCCAAGTGCACACAGCAGAGAGCAAGAACGTAAAGATCACCCCTCCACCCCCACAAAGTGGTGATACAATCCTAGAAGATATATGCAAGTAAACTACAAAGTGGCAGGAAATTCTGAAAGAATACACCAAAAAGGTCAGGATTCAGAATTCAGCCCTGCCCCATATACAATACGAACAAGCATTTGCAATGCAATAGGTCTCGCATTTGTTAAAGTTAGAGCTGTCGGTGTTGAAAACAACAATGTTTTTACTTTAGTTTTTTATTTGCAGTAGAGTTATTATATTTGCATAGCACTATTGCCAATGGTATAAAAAAGTAAAAAACATTGTCATTTTCAACGCCAACAGCTCTAACTTTAACAAATGTGAGACCTATTACATTGGAAATGCAACCGATCTCGCATGTGTTGGAGTTATTAACATTATAAATGCCAATGTTTTTTTATCTAGCCATGCTGCAGGGTGCAGTACCATATGTGGCCAAAAGAGGTCCCGTGGGACCTCTTTTGGCCACATATGGTGCTGCACCCTGCAGAAGATATGGTAAATCCACCCTACCCATAAAGCATTGCATGCAAGCCTGTACCACGAGTACATTAAAAGAGCTATGCCCATATATACAATTAGTAGCTTTGAAATGTGACAAAAGAATTATTATATTAATACCGGATTAGGTTGTACTCTATGTGGAGCGGATGAAGGGAAATTATTAGATGGTCTCATATAAATGTGAGATGTTCTAGTGAGTAAAGTAACCACTGCCAACTTAGTTTAGGACCAAGTGAGTGTCCTGTCTGGAGGCCTTTAAGAAAATAGTGCTCTGAGGAACCTAGGGAGTAACAACACACGTTACAGGAGGTGTCCTCATGGGAGTTTACAAGGAGGGACCACTAGGCCTATAGACCAGTGAAAAGCCACCATTTACAACGGACAGGGACAGGGACAGGAGCCAATTAAAAAGATGGACGGAAAGTGGGTGGAGGTTTATGCCCATAGCCTGAATACAGCATGTCTTGAAGAGACAGCGCAAGCACTGCCTAGGCGAGACCTAAAAAAGTAAATCTGGCCAAGACACATCCCGGCAACCTAACACCTCTGCAATACCAACACCACACAGGTCAACCACACAGTAGGAAAACCAGTTGCCAAGAATGTCACTCACATTCATTCCCAAACAGGGCAAAGTTAGGGAGCCTTGAAAACACTCCCACAGGCAAATATTACAAACAGGCAGGGCTCGACGACTCTTCAACCCTGCACACTAGAACAGGTCAGGAGGTCCACCACCATGCCACCCCTCCCCCCCAGAAGAGCACTGGACCCTGCACACAAGAAGAGGTCAGGGTTCCACCACCCTGCAATCCCCCCACCCCAGAACAGGTCAGGGTTCCACCACCCTGCAATCCCTCCACCCCAGAACAGGGTTCCACCACCCTGCAACCCTCCACAAGAGCACTCGACCCCGGTACCCTACACACCTAGGAGGATGTAGGAGGTTTGTCCGTACAACACAGCAGTACCTGAGATGGCGGTTATGTGCAACTGTGTGTCCCATAGCCATCCCCACACCACAGAAGAGTCTGAAGGCGTCATCCCTGTAACACATCACAGACCCTTTGTAGTAGTACTGAGCAGGACTGGGGGAGGTGGGGGGCACACACAGCACTCCATGAGTCACTGAAGGGGTCCCCTTTTACTCAAGTTCCATGATCTACATACAGAGTGTGGGACCCAGCGCCTGGCAGGGACCAGGAAGAGGTGAGTTTAAGGGTGGGGGCTAAGGGTGGCCCCATGAGAGACTGACTCCTAACAGTAGGTGTGGGGGCCCTTGGCAGACTCCCAGTGACTCAACTATGCAAGTAGCAGCAGGAGTTGTAAAAACTTCAGAAGCTGCACGAGGCCCTTACTTCAGAGCCAACAAGAACAGAGGGCCGTAACACTTTGTTTAAGCCCTGGAGGTGATCAGACAGTCCAATATTAGCTGCAGATTTTACTGATTGCCTGTGCAAGATAGAAGCCTTGATCCATACTATAACAGCACACAGTTACAAACTTTACAATGAACTTATAAACATGTCCAAATGTATCACCGATGGCACACGTGCATTGGCATTCAGTGGGTCCCAAGGTCTGTGGACTCTCACCCTCTGTAAAGAATTAGACCCTAGATCTCCGTTCGATCAGATGTTGGAATTCTTCCTGCATTCTTGGAATTCTATTTCGAAGGCCCCTCATTACATTCCAGCACACAGCAGCCATCCTTCCTAAGAAGGAAAGTATTTTAAAATACAACACTTTACAACAATCACATTTCGGACCCATCCCAACTGCAAAAGCGCCCTTCGTTCTGATACCCCGAGACCCCAGATAGGATCTTTCTTCGATGTTCTCGAGCACCCCTTATCCAGGGGTATGTAGTAGAAAGGAGGCCTCCTTCCAAGTGTAATGCCTCCAAACACCCCCATGGGGTCAGGTCTCCTGTCCGGCACAATTCAGCCAGAGTCCGCCTCAACCTCGTTGCAAATGAGTGACAAGTCCAAGAGTCCCCTCCCCCCTTCTCCGAATAACACGTCATTGGTGCTAGCTGAGAGTGTAAACACTTAGGTCACATCCTGGGCTCCGCCTTTCATCTTAGCTGCAGACAATCTTTAGATGAGGAACTCGGATACACAGAGAAAATCCCACTGTGGGATATCGATCTGGGATGAGAACATCCAACCACAGATGGATCAGAGACATCTTATGGCACACCCAAAGTGGGCAACTGCCCAGGGCACCCACCTTCTAAGGGCCTCTCTGGGAAAGTGCACTCTCACTTGCAGCCAGGACCCCATCAGACGACAGCCTAAGAATTGTAAAAAAAATTTAAACAAAAAGGTAGCAGGCCTGGTCCATCGATGCACCCAGGATCAGAAACGCCATCAGGATCGCCCCAGTCCCGCCCCAATCCCGCTCCAGTTAGGGAAAGAGTTTAAGGCTCAACTCTTTAAAGCGCACCACATTACAGTCCAGAACCCAGAGCCATCTCTTCTTCCTCAAGGACTTTATTTCCGCCGTTGACTCTCCCCGCAGCTGCCTGTCGGCTAGGTTTGCGCTATACAAATACCACAACCACACAAGGGAGTTCTGGAGGTTAATCCCAGTTTTCACCCAGTGGTAGAAATGTGAGAAAATCGGTAGCAAACCCAAGCGTGGCCTTCAACAACCTCCTTGGTCAGAGTCCATGCACAGAGCTAGGACTCGGCAGGGACTTGTGGCCCACGGTCACTCTTGCAAGCAATGTCAGGGGCTTCAGAGAAGGTCCTCCTACCCATGGACCTTTTCAAGACCCTCCTTCGTGGCTTGTCCTTCCTCAGGGTAACTGAACACCAAACATGTCCATTGGTTCACTGGTTTCAAAACGGATTGCTCCAGATACCACCAATCAGGTTCGGGGGACAGTCAAGGAACAAGGTCTTCGCTTCATCCCTGGACATCGGCTCAGTTGACATTGAAGCCCTTTGGAGTCTGAGACCGAAGGCCTGTTCCGTCTGCATGCGTAAGTGGGCTCGCTTCAGTCTCTTTGGATAAAAGCCCTGGTGACTTTATGCATCTCGCGATCAGTCACGAGAATAGCAAAAAAGGTGCCAACAGATACTCTTGTGATAACCGCACTCACTCCATCTCAGTGGTTAGACCAGATCCTCCCAGACGCAGCGCAAACCACTCCTCGGGGTGCGACAACAGTCCTGGTCTCAAGGTGGATGGAGGAAGCGACAATTACCGTAGCGGTCTAGAACATCACACCGTGGCACAGGATGGAACGCATTAGGAGGATGTAAACAGCTAATTAATGGATCCATTACCACTGACCAGAGCACTCATTACCAAAAGCACTTGATCATTGATCGAACAGCTGGGACATGGTCAATAGATACGCCTGATCCCCCTTCCCTAGAAGCATCTCATGGAATCCTTTGAAAACGCCCCCGTGATTCAGAGGAGGGATATCCATAGATATGGGGTGTCATGGACCCCTCACTCATACTCTGTTGCACCTTCTGGGCAAATGCCCCTTGCAGGATCCCCCTTGTGAAGTGTGGTAAAGAATGAATTTCACCCACACACCTCCAGACACCTGGTTTGGACATGCCACCCCATTAGATTTCAGTCCCATAGGAGCGCCCCTTACCTCCAACAGGGCCAAAAAGGAACAGCCGAAGGATCAGAATTAGCTCAACCAAGAAAACAGGGGAATAAAATGTATTCACAGGATGAAGTAACTAGGGGTGGGCGGAATGTTCCGATCCGCCCACTCCGCATTACTCTTAACGTAGAGTGCGTGGCCAATTTCAGCTAGTTGTCCCATGGCAGACTTTTTCTCCAGTGAGGCTCCACAAAATGAGAGCTGGCGAATGAGATTTGGCGCCCACTAGTGCAATTTTCTAACACGAGCGATCACCGGCGTTCGCGGTCAAAGGGCAGCCGTTCAAGTAGATTTGCTGCAACTTGAATAGATTTTCCACTCAACATGAATTGCTGCGCCCTCTTGCGCAATGCATGGTGCCATTCGTGCTGATTTTCAGTGCTGCTCATGCTACCAGCGCTATATTGCAGTGCGAGCTGCACATTTTCCGCCTGTTCATGGAATTCCGAGGAGACCTGCTGCCGTCGCCTGCTCTGGAACATTTGCCATACATCGGGTGTGGGACAAGATGCAGGTCTGACGGGAGACACTGATGCAGGCGTTATAATGGGGGGACATGGTTACCCCATTGCAATATTGATTATAAGGGCCAATTGGATAAAGGGACTTTGCATGAAACCATGTACTACAGTATTAACAATTAAAAGCCCTGAGGAAGCTCAATCTATTTGAACGAAACACGTTGGCTGTTTTTATGGATTAACATTGCAATTTATTATAATAATAATCTTTATTCGGCAGTAAATACAGCCATAAAAGAGACAGTTTAAAAAAGAAACAGGACAAAGTTCATTGTTAACCACGTAACGACCAAATGAGCAGATTTGAAAGGTGTCCATTATATCTTTGATCACGGCTGAGATCTTAAATTCACTAAACTACCTAAAAACATTTATAACATTAGAAGAGAATCGGGCAAGCCATGGTCAGGAGACAAGGAGTCAGCACAGATAGTCCACAATGATCACCAACAGTTCATTACATTTGTAGCAGTGTGCAAGCTCGCAACAAGTCGTGACCTTCAATCACCTCTAGTGTTTCTGGACCATAGAGCAGATCTTAAAACGTTAGTGACACAGAAAAGTGTGCAAGCATTGGGTAAAAGCTGTAAACCGGCCTGCCTGAATCTCAGATCTTTTAAAAGCCATTTAAGGAACAGTCGTCTGGGGGGCGAAAAATATTTACCAAGAAAGACAAAGTGAAGGGTGTCCTGTGGCGACCTATTGTCACAGCCACAGGGACCTCCATCTTCTATATGTGGGGCGAAGACAGAGGGCGAAGCCAGTAAATGGTGAAGTTGGTTCAATCTAAAACAAGTGATTAAAAATCTATCGTGCACGCTTGTTAAAAAGATAAATAAGGCTCCGTGCCCTGCACAGACTTTACTAGGATGTGCGCTCGAAGCATGGGTTTTCTAAGCTGCTTATCCTCTCGGTGGGCCACAGCTTGTTTAACAAGCATCTTATCTTATCTTAATTGTGACTTATAGAGCGCTCGTTCACCGATTGGTTTCATGGCGCTGGAGACTAGGTAGGTGCCAATCCGGAACAGTTTATTCATAAGCTTGTGTGAATAACCAAGTTTTAAGAGATTTTCTGAATAGGAGCAGATTGGTGCTAAGTCTAATTTCCAGGGGGATGGAATTCCACAGGCGTGGGGCCAAAGTCGCAAACCTGCAGCCCCCTGACGTTTCAGTTTAAAGGTGGGTATTGTCAAAAGGTGAAGTTGAGCTGAACGAAGATTCCGAGTGGGGGTATAACGAGAGACAAGATTGTCAATGAATTTTGGGCTATGGCCGTTTAGGGATTTAAACACCAGACATCCGACCTTAAAGGCACATCGCTGCGGAATAGGGAGCCAGTGCAGCTTCCTAAGGAGGGGTGAGGCGTGCTGCCATCTGGGCTGATTATGTATCATTCGAGCCGCTTGGTTCTGCACCAGCTGAAGTCGTTTGGTGAGGCCAAGTGGCAGTCCCAAGTAGGTGGCATTTGCGTAGTCCAGACGAGACAGCACAAGAGCTATTACCACTTGGACCAAAGCAGCGTGGGACAGAAACCTACTTATTTTCCTGATTTTTCGAAGTTGTAGGAAACAGGCAGAGACCACTGTGCCTACATGTGCTTTTAAGGACAGGTCGTTGCCTATTGTAACCCTAAACTTTTTACTGAGGTTGAGGGGGTAGGGGAGGTCCCAGATTATTAGGCCAATATTGTGGACCCCATGGGTTGCAAGCTCCCCCTGTCAAAATTAATTCAGTTTTGCTGGGATTAAGTTTTAAATGATTAAGATTCATCCATTGCTGGATGAAAAGCATAATAGATTGAAAATTGTTTATAGAATCAGGGGAGTTATCAATTGAGAACATGAGTTGGAGGTCATCTGCATAATTGAAAAGGTTCACCTTCCTTTCTTTCAAAGATCTTATCAATGGGCATAGGTAGAGGTTGAACAAATGTGGTGAAAGCGAAGAGCCCTGGGGGACCCCGCAAGTTGTTTTTAGTTTAGGGGCAGTGAATTGGCCAATACGGACTGCCTGAGTGCGATTTACTAAGAAGGAATTAATCCAGCTAAGGGCTAGACCCTGAAAGCCAGCCTCTCTGCATTTGCAATGCAATAGGTCTCGCATTTGCGAAAATTTAAGCTACTGGCATTGTAAATGACAATGCCTTTTATTTATGTTTTAAAAACCAACACATAAATAAAAGGCAGTCATTTACAATGCCAATAGCTCAAGCTCTCGCAAATGTGCGACCTATTTTTTTTAAATATATATATCTATCAAAACAAAACCTTTTCAGGCATAGAGTGACGAATAAATTATGCAAAAACAGAAGTAGAGAACTCTGGGTAGTTCTCAAGTTTAGGTGGAAAGCAGCTCCAGTAAGAGCACTCTCAACACCAGCGACACTCTAAATTTGCTCACCTCAAATGTCTGTTTTTCTATCAAAGTTTTTAAGCATAGAATTAGCGCAGTGCTATCCACGCCGAGATAGAAAGGGACAAAGGGGCATATTATCAAGGAATAGCGATATTTATCGCTAACCGCGCTTAGCGCAAATTTTTTTAACGCCGCCTATCGCTGGAAAATATCGCTGAGATAACACCCTATTAACAAGGTTTATCTCCATAGCGATAAAATTTCCAGCGATAGCGGCAAAATGTGAGAATATCGCTGGAAAAGCAGCGATATTCTCGCATTAACTGCAAGGATGGATTCAGCCTGACAATCCACCTCCTATACTTTAAACAGGTAAGTCATCCTCAGTAGCAGGTGTTAAAATCTAGCGATAAATGCGCTTAGCACGATTTATTTTATCGCTTCGCCTGCCTTGTTAATAGGTGTTAGTTGTGTTAGTGACTGTTTTCAGTTGCTTTTAGTGGGGAACGCCTTCCTTGCATGTCATTAGCGATAATTATCGCTGGCATGCAAGGCGATGGTAAAACCGGCCGCTAACGCCTGAAAGCTGTCGCTAACGCCTGTTAGCGACAGCTTGCTGATAGTTTTATCGCCCTATCACCGCTTTAGCGGCAAAAAGTGCAGCTAAAGCGGCGATAAAGCCCTTGATAATATGCCCCAAAGTCTTTTGCCATTTTTACAGCAAAGTCCCTGCCAAGCTGTAAAATGGCCAAAGCCTTTTACCACTCCAGGCACAGTATTACAGCTTTGGATTGGTAAAATACCATCCAAGCCAACTTGAAATGAATAAAAGCAACCCTGACACGTGTTTCGCTCTTGTTAGAGCTCTTCAGAGAGGTATAGCTTTGTCCAGATAAAAGGGAGCACCCAGTATAAGTCAAAACAAAACCCTTTCAGGCATAGAGTGACGAATAAATTATGCAAAAACAGAAGCAGAGAACTCTGGGTAGTTCTCAAGTTTAGGTGGAAAGCAGCTCCAGTAAGAGCACTCTCAACACCAGCGACACTCTAAATATGCTTTTTAAGCATAGGATTAGCGCAGTGCTATCCATGCCGAGATAGAAAGGGACAAAGTCTTTTGCCATTTTTATAGCAAAGTCTTTAAGCATAGGAGCTGCTTTGTACCGAAATCTTCAGGGGCTCAAAGTCAGCTGCTATGTGAAGATCATTCTGCGGCAATGAGGGGAGGGAACAGAGGCGAGGAGTGAAATGTCGATGAAAGGGGAGAGGGCAAGAAAGTGACAACCAAGGAGAGAATGAAAAGAGCAAGCAGAAATAGAAAATTATGAGAAGATACGAACACAGACAGTAAAGGAGACAGAATGGAATGACAAGCATTGGAAATGCAATAGGTCTCGCATTTGTTTAGGTTTGAGCTTTTGGCTTTGCTAATGGTATAGTATTTTAGCCATGTGTTATTGAGTGTATGTATGTGATGTGATTGAATGCTTGAATTTATCTCAGCCAATGCTAATTACTTGGGCCACATGCCATTCCATCGTTACTCTGCACACCATGACGCCCCAGTTTGGACCCAGCTATAAGCAAATCAGTCTTGACCTTGGGAGCAGTCCAGCCAAAACTGTCAGGCCAGGTCCTCCCTGAACTGGAACACATGTAGCCAAGACTGATTTCACCCTTATTAGGGCTCATCAGTTGGGCACAGCTTGGTTCCAGTGGCACAGTGTTGTTGCAGTTGACACACTGGGTGCACAACATCACTCTAGGTCACTGGGCGCCACTTCACCTCGGTGCACAACATCCCTGGACGTCATCAGGGCACTTGGTGTTCAGTGTCACAGGACTTCAAGTCACTGTGCAAAACATCTCTGTACGTCACGTCACTCAGAGTACAAAATGACACCTTTCGGGACAGACCGATCTCAGCCCAAGCCACAGAGGACACAGTGATGCTAATTCTGCGCAGCACTATGGACTTATAAGACCAGCAGCCAGTTATCAGAAAAGTGCATCTAGAGAGCAGAGTGTCTAGTTCGGGGACAGCAGGGGTCCGTCCTACAGGCAACGCCCGGGGTGCATTGATAGACCGGAGTGCGAGACTCATATCAGGTGTGTTTTAGAGTCACGGCTGGGGCGCAGTTGGTGAGCTCTATCTGAACTTCAGCACTGGAACAGCAAGAAATACTAAAGGAAAAGATTGAGGTGCGTTGACAGCGCGTTGTGAGGACCCCATTGCGCAAACAGCAAAGGGTGCCGGGTAACTGAGGCATAGCGCTAAGTGTTGGTCTTAGTTCTAGAATTCCAGGAGGGTTGCGTGGCTGTGGAAGACTGTCCTGGAATAACAGGAAGCGGTGAAGGTCGCATTTAGATGCCGTCGAAGATGTATGTGGGGTCTTCGTCGTGCAGTTCAAAGGAGAGCTGCAGGTGGAGCCTGTTTCCTTCGAAGAGGTGCGTGTGTCTGATCTGGGATGAAGAGGTCTGCAGGTCAAGAGTGAGATGACTCAATAGAGCGGAGTGATGGTCTTAATAGCAGGGATTGTGAAAGAATCTGTAGAGGGGCCCCAGCGGAGTTGTGAGTAGAAGGGTATGTGTGCACACAGATTTACTAGCCTCTCCTGGCACACTTACGAAGACTTCATTGGAGCATCTCAGATCTACACACATCTTATGTCACACCTACAAAGTTTGCACTTGCGCGCCGCAGATTTACACAAGACATACGGCACACTCACATCGACTTCAATGTGAGCATCTCGGATTCACACACATCTTATAGCACACTCACAAAGGCTTGCACGAGTCGTAGGACACGTACTCACAGTGGCTTTCACTGCAGCCCCTTCGATGAAAACTGGTTTCATGGCACATTCACATCGGCTTGCTCTGGAGCATCTTAGATCTCCCAAGCCTCACGTCACACTCGGATATACACAAATCTTATGGCACACTCAGGGGGGCTTGCACTGGATCATCTCGAAATCACACTGATATTATGGCACACTCGCAGAGACTTGCACTGGAGCACCTCAAATTTACATGCATTTTATGGAGAACTCACCAGGGTTTGTACTGGTAAAACTCTGATTCACACCAGCCTTGTGGCATACTCATGTCGACTTGCACTGGGGCTCCTCAGATTTACACACATCTCATGGCACAACGACTTATACCGGAGCATCCCCAATGTGCACTGATCTTATGGCACCCTCACGGAGATTTACACTGGGGCATCCCCAGAGTGCACGGACCCTGTGGCACACTGACAAAGAGGCGCACTGTCTGGAGCACCTCATATTTGCACGAATCTTATGGAAAACTCTCCAAGACTTGCACTGGTGCAACTTGGATTTACACGTGTCTTATGGCACACTCAATCACCCACTGGCTCCACTCTGGAGATGTCTTTGGTCTCTTGGGTGCAAAAACTATACAACTACGGCTAAAGCCAGCTGAGCATCTTTTTAAAGTTCGAGAACAGGTTATCAGAAAAGCGCAATCTATTTCAGAAATGTTGCACAGAGAAAACAAAGAGTCCGACAGAAGTCAACAAAGAGCTCAGAATCCCTCGTGAGCAGCTCCCTAGGATGACGTCTGTGCGAAGTCCAGAGGCAAACTCCTGCAGCAGACTCTGTGAGTGTCTTTGCGCGGGACTTTAATTTCAGATTTAGAGATTTGAAGTGGGATAAAACATAAGAGGGGGGGGGGTGGATTACTAGCGTTGCTATCGCTCACTTTTGGGCATTTTCACCAATGCAATTATCACCAGCAAAAGTCTGGGGCAGTGGTTGACGATTCTATGACCTTCTCACCAAAGGGAGCCCAATTGGCTCACAGTGAGAGACAGTGAAGATGTTCATACTTCTCCGAGCCATAAAGCAGCTCGAAACTATTCAGTTCCAAGAGCAGCGCTATACGAGTGCAAGTTCCTTCATCATTCATAAGAGAGACGCGACAGACGGCTGGGAGTGGAGGCACACATACATAGGCCGAGTTAAATGAAGATTAAGAGGTAGCCATAGAGAAGGGCAGTGCGAGAGAGAGAGAAGTAGAAAAGAAGAAAGAGAGGGAGGGAGAGAGAGCGAAAGACAGGAGTTCTAGAGCTACAGGGGGAGATAGATATGGAAAAATAAAGAAACTCAAGCAGGACGAGCGAGATAATTAAACAATGAAAGAAAGAGACATGGAGAGGGAAGAAGGAGATGGAGAGAGCGACGGATGGAAAGGACAAGACAGAGTCTGAACAACAAATAGGGTTTAGTTGGCAATAAACAGGGACACTTGCAAGTATGTGGCTAAAGATGACCAAACTATGCCACAGGCGGCATGTTCTATGTCAGAATTATTTACAGATGTGAGCACAGGGCGCGCTTTATGGGTAGCAGGTCAGCACTTGAATAGAGGGATCCGCAGTTGAAAGGTGAGCAGCCAACCCTACCACTCGCTTTCATCCTTTTGCGCTACAAACATTTTACTTTGAAAAGTGCAAATTATGCAGCATTTTGTGCGTCATGTGACGTGTGGCAAACCCATAATTAGGCGGAACACACCATGGTCGTAGAATCGCCCATTCTAGTGGCCTTTGGTAAAAGAGACAGAGGCGACAGCTAAAAACGGCCGATAAAAACAGAACAGAGACAGACAGGACGTCTGCGAGAGGGATCGTGACAGAGGACGAATAGCTAATGATGCAGATTCTATAGACGGACAGAGAGAGCGCGAGGGGGGAGTTGGCTTAAGAGGAAGATCAGAGACGTTTTAAGGCATGGGCAAAGTGGGCTCTGGCCCAGGGTCCCAGCCTTTCAGGGGGCTCCCTGATAGAGGCAGCTCTGCCGCATTCAGCAAGGAAATGAATTGCAGCAGATAAGTGTTAGAAATGGGGGTCTCTAGTTGGCAATGGCTGGCCACTGTCCAAGTAGGGACCCTTCTTCCTAAGTCAGAGTGAGAGGGTTCCACCCTTTGATAACCCCTGCTCAACCCTGTGGTAACGTAGCACGAGCAGGTAGGCTTATCTCAGAGGCAGGGTGTGAAGCATTTATGACCATACACAGTAACACAGTGAGGAACACTACAGAGGGACACCACACAAGTAGTTATAAAAAATAAGTATCTTTATATATAGACTTAACACAAGACCAATAACGATAAAAAGCCACAATACTGAAAAATAGGATTACTCTTGAATTGCTGCAAAAATAGTTCCAAATGTGCAAAGAGGAGTTCAGTTCAAAGCAGTGGTCTCTGCGACCCTTTTACTTACAAAGTACCTGGATTTCGTAGCAAAACCAACAAAGTGTCGCAAAGAAGCTGTAGCGATGATTTTCTGCACGCGAGGCCGGCGATGCGATAAATCCTTGCCGCGAGGGAGGATGATGCGCCGATCTGCTGGTGCATGCGGAGACGAATGCGACAAACTTCTGCACGCTAGGCCGTTGATGCGAGGACTCCTTGCCGCGAGGGTGGAGGCAATGCGACGATCCTGTTGCGTGTGCGATCGGGTTGCGATGCGAAGAAATGGCGCTCCGCGAGGGAGCGACGATCCTGATGCGATGCGATGAAAATGGCGTACGCTCGGCATCCGCGCTGCGATGTCGTGAAGCGATGATTCGATCTTTGGTTTCGAGCACTCGGCGGCAGCAGCGCGATGATTTTCCGGGCGCTTTCGGCTGCGGCGGCTCGCAAACGTGCGTTAGCGACGATTTCAGCACTCTCTTCTCTGTAGTAGAACTAGAGGCCCTGGAACTCACAGGAGCCTCACCTGCAGATAGAAATCCTCGCTGGGAGGAATCAGGAGGCTGGTGGTGAAGTCTGATGTGCCTGAGACTTCAACAGGAGGCTAGCTCTCTCCTGGCCCTTGGGTGATTGCTTTAGCAAGATTAATAAAAGTTCTCTCAAAGTCCTTTTCCCTCTTCTTCCAAGTCCAATGGTAACCACTGCAGGCCAATCCAAGAAACAGCACACAAACACAAGGATAGTCACCGCCTGCAGATTCCTTCAGTTACACGGACAGAGGTTCGTCTTGATGTCCAGGAGCAATACCCTTTGTAGGGGTTTCAGCACAGATATTTATACCCCAAAAGTCTTTGTTCTCAAAAGCTACAAGCCACTGAGCCTAGCCAGAACCAGTTCTGTTCAGTCCTGGAGCACTTTGTTTACCAGGCTGCATCTTTCCTTTCAGGAAGAGGGGGTCTGCTATCAGACGCACAGTGGGAGGTGGAGCCATCATTCACCTTGCCAGGCACAGCCCTATTCAAGTCAAGGAGCTACCCCTCCCCATACTCCAAATGCAGATCTCTATTCAACCCAGGTCTGACTCAGCCTGCCCTGTCCCTCCAAAACCAGACAGCCAATACACATAACAGCAGAGCACACTGGAAGGCTTAGGCAAGAAAATACCTACTTTCTAAAAGGGGTATTTTCAAACACAGAATATAAAAATAAACTTTACTAAAAGATGTATTTTAAGATTCTGAGCTAAGGCATACTAAATTCGTTTTTCTACCATGTTCCTGGGGTCAGTTAGGACTATAGAATGTAATAGTCAAACTGCCCATTCTGGCCTATGGGGAACAGGTAGCCTTACAGTAGTGAAAAACGAAATTGGGTGTAATTCACTACCAGGACATGCTTCACACACCAAGGCATGTCCTACCTTACACATACAATGCACCCTACCATAGGGGGACTTACATGATGCCAAGGGAAGGTTCAGGGGCTGGGAAGTGGGTGCACTTCACAGCCAAGATGGCAGTTCTAGACTGCACACAGACTCTGCAGTGGCAGGTCTGAGACACACTTTACAAGCTGCTTCTGTGGGTGGCGCAAACCAGCGCTGCAGGCCCACCAGCAGCATTTGGTTTACCAGCCCTGGGCACACACAGGCCACGCTGCTAGGGACTAACAGGTAAACCAAATAAGCCAATCATGGATATACCAATTCACATGTCATATTTACACAGGGAGCATTCGCACTGTGGCACTGAAGGGCAGTGGCACAGCGCCCAGAGCATCTAACACCAGCAAAACGGAGGAGACAACAGCGAAAAATGGAAGGGAGACCCACGCCAATGGTGCCAGGTCTAACAATAAGTGTCCCAGTGTGATTCGGGCCCTCAACAATGGCCGCACTTATTATCCGCATCCAAGAACAAGCATTTGCAATGCAATCGGTCCGATTGCATTGCAAATGCTAAGTTTAAATTGAGCGCGGCGCCGCTTCACGGACACCGCGCTCGGTTTCTTTATATATTTCTTAACTTTAACACTGAGCGCAGCGCCCGCTTCAAGGACACCGCGTTCAGTGTTAAAGTTAAGAAATATATAAATAAACCGAGCACAATGTCCGTGAAGCGGCGCCGCGCTGAGCTTCAAAATTTAAAAAAACCAAACACAGAGCGCGGTGTCCCTGAAGTGGACGCAGCCACGCAACTGGGCGAACGCACGCATTAGTAAAAGCAATGAATCCCACACGCAAGATATAGTAACAAAATAACGTAGAAAAAAAACATTAAGTTAAAGCCACTAGTACTAAATGCATTCCACACGCAAACGCATGCAATAGTGAAAAAAAAAGTGCAGAAAGTCAATATTAAACCCACCGTCTCACGCCGCCAGTAAAAGATCCAATCTCACTGGGCGTGGCCTAAAAAGGACAGGGTGGCAACCAGGAGGAACTAAAAACCCTCCGGTACAATCAACGAAGTCTGTTCTGAATAATAACTGACGACAAACGACGCACACCAATCACAATTGCAGGCAAAGCTCAGACACGACTTCTGGAATCGTATTGATTCCAAGAAGCCCTCGCATGGCGAGAGCAACGCATGTGCGCTGCTAACGCCAGGCGAGACCTAAAAAGGATGCTATGCCAATATTTGGAACGGTGGACTTTGTGGTTTCGGTGCACCGTTCCATGTTACGATTCTCATTTGTCTCTGCTCAGCAGCAGAATCATATAACGGCTGGTACTGAGAATGAAGTGCACCATTTTCTGATTGAAAGGAACTGTGTGGGAGGTGGGGTTCGAAGTGTGTGCCGTTGGGGCCCAGTTTTTATATATATGCTCCGGAAGAAGGGGAGATTAAACCAGCCCTCTGTGGAGAGGAGAAATACTGACAGAAGAGAGAACAAGGGTCAGCAGACTGAAGCCGCAGGAAGGCCCTCTCTGGACTAACCCACCCATGAGCTTGATGACCCGGTAGGCCCGCTGGGCAGGTCTGACCTTCAGAGGACCTTGAGGGATGCAGGTATGAGAGCTTGCATCATACCTGCCCAGGCAGTCTCAGACTTTGTAGGAGTCTGTGTCACCCACTTCTCACTCGAGAGGCAATTGGGTTGTTCCTTTTCACCCTACAGCACAGAAGAGTGGCCCTCGGGTCAAAGATGGTCACTCTGGTGGCTCCAGAACCATCAGAGGAGGAGGAGATGTGGCCTAGCTGCCAACTTTGCAACGGATTCAACTTGGTCCCCGGGTCCCAGTCTCCACATTGTGCAATTTTGGGCAAATCACTTCATCCCTGTGCCTTCAAATATAATAAGTGAATTGTATTTGTGTAATTACCACTTGATGTACACTATCTTGTATGTTGTCGCTCAATCCTCCGATGTAATGTACAGCACTCTGTTGCATCCGTGCTAGGTTGGCCCTATATAAATACCAGTCTATCCATCCATCTGAACTACTTCGGCTGCCCTTACAGTTAGTGATAGTGTGTGTGAAGCTGGCTCTGGGCCCGAACCCTACATCCGAGGTTCAGCTGGTGAAACAGTGGCCCAATGTGAGCCGAGTGCTCCAGCCAGGTGACAATCCCAACGGGCTGTTTACTGACCGGTCATAGAGACTGGCCCCCCTGTGAACTAGCCAAACTCAGCCATCAGTAGTCCTCCACCCTTGAGACCCACCCCCCCCCCCGAGACCAGCTGCAACAGTAACGCGCATCTAAGACTCTCAGGGGAGTCTCATGGGTGATCCTCTCCTTCCGCCTTGGGTGGAAGCTCAAGTTCATTTTAGATAACAGCAAGTGTCGATTTTTGGAACATTTCAGAAGATACTTAACCCCTGGGCTCCAACCCACTGATCGGTCTCTCGTTGCATTCAGACATTGCACACTTGATACATTGTAACATACCATCTAGTGCTTCCCCTCATTGACCAGGGCTCCTAAACTAGGGGTGGGTGGTAAACTCCGCACCTCTGGCAGAGTTTGTGGAGTTTTGCCCACTTTGGGCTCCACTTGGATCACGGAGTAGGAAAAACTCCACCAACCACTGTGTGGCGGAGTTTTTCTAGCACGTGGCGCACCAAATTTACGTTGGTGAGCGCAGAAAAATGAGTGCTAGACCGCCTCCCATCAAGATTTCTCAACGCGGGCAGTCACAGCAGGTCACTACAGCTCACGTTGAGGAAGCTGCCGCTCGAGTATAAAATCTACCTGAGTGGCAGAAAGAGGCAGCGCCCTCGGGCATGCCATGTGGTGCTGTTTGCACGGATTTTACAGTGCATGACAAGCTCTTGGTGCTAAAAATCAGCACGAGCAGCAGAATGGACCGGAATTCCGCTACTTGCGGAACTCTGCAAAATCTCGCTGAGTTTTTAGGTAACCCCATGGAATTCCGGAGAGTAAAACCCTGTGAGTTCCGACTACCCTCAATTACTCCTCAGATTTGTAGAGTTTCTAAAGTTAGTCGAACATGTCACCTCCTCTCTCTATTCCTTAACTTTGTCCCCAAAGCAGATATTTCATTAACACAGTGTCACTCGAGGTACCGGTGTTTGGCGTGGGACGATCCAGAGTGAAGATAGACGGTAAGGAGTTGGAGGGAGTTTTATGTCTTGGCATAGAATCTCTTAAGATAAAGGGACTGCAGCAGGCTATCAGCGTGCTTATCTAGGCCGAAAATATAGGTGGAGTTTTTGCGGTTTTAATTTTTTCGGAATACTCATAGCGTGTGGAGATGAGAACGCCAGTTACTCTATAATAGGCATTGGAGTCACTGGGGTGCCCGGTACTGTGTAAATGGGGTTTGTGTGCCTCCTGAGTCTGAGCATTTGGTTCAACGAACTTAACTTAGTACTTAACTGTGGGTAATGAAATATAAAAAGAGATGACAGACATTAGACTTACCGGTTTTTGCAGATTTGGGATTTGTGACTTGTTGGGCTCCGGAGTCGGAGTTCATGGTTAAAAGAGCCGTTGTTAACAGGGAAACTTGATATTATGATACGACAAGCTATACTAACAGCTGTGTCTACATACAGCCAATATGACCTGATACAGGCACTTTTTGAGGCATGCAAATTTTCTCTTTACAGTGTACTGAACCATAATATTTGATGACCAAGAGATGAATTAGTTAAGACTTAACGCAATTACTTTTTCCTACGCCGGAGGACAGTGTGGATTGGAATTATCACCACACATCAAGTAGGTTAATAACTATTGATAATACTTGGGATTGAGTTTGGGCTGTTGAGGTATAGTGGCCTTTCTATTGATAGACCTTTTTTTTCCTGTCTCGTGTTCTGTTTATATTATTTTATCATAGATATTTCAAATTAAAGACGTTAGAGGTTGGTGAAAAATTCCTATTTTGTTTTTGCACTTATGAGTGTGACGGGAGTAGTGGGTAGCTTTATTTTATTGTGACACGAACGGTTATATGCTCACAAACAGGAATAGGGTTCACCATTGTATAGCATGCTATGGCGCCGGACATATACACTGGATATGAGGAATAATGGGGAGACAGGCTCACATGAAGATATATTCTTGCACAGGACGTATGGTGTCTTACGGTTATTTGACCATCAGACTTTCTTGTGCTTTTACTCACATCTGTGGTGTTGTAAAGACCAGATGTTGGTCACATGATGCATGATCACAACTGATGTGTATTGACTTAACAGCACCATGAGAAAGAGACACAGTGGAGGTATGTAGGAAGGTGGAATCTGACTATATGGTTGCCCCCACTTTTTTTATGGTGTTTTGCTGGTTTATGACTTAGTTGGACTGGGATCCTGCTATTCAGGGCCCCAGTCTATCTGCTTTCTCTGTAAAATGGATTCCATGTGCCTTAGGCACATCTCTGATTGGGATCTGGAGTGCCCTTATAAGTCCCTAGTATATGGTATACTATGTACCAAGGGCATAGGTACCTCAGAGGCCTGCCAGGGGCTGCAGCATGTATTATGCCACCCCTGGAAGGCCATCCAAACTGACACCACAGGTCTGCTACTGCAGCCTGGGTAAGGTGGTGCATGCACCCCTTACTGTGATATAGGTTACCTATATCACGAAATACATACACACCTAGAAACCTATAAGTCACTCCTAAGGCAGGCTTTATCAATCCTAAAGGCAGAGTGCATGGTTCCTATGTGAGAGGGTGCCCCTGCATGAGCAGGGCCCCTCTGCAGCGTTCGGAGACCATCTCTGATGCTGTTTGTAGTGCAGCCTGACCATATACTCTTAAGCGCATTATATCCTCGCGGTAAAATGCTAACTTTGGAATGGCTGCACCTAAACATGTCGTGTTTGGTGTCAAACATCTTGGAATACTACCCCCCGCCAATCCTGGCGGCGGGGGTAGCATTCCACCCTTCTAGAGGGAAAGACATGTTAACTCTGGCTTACCCGGTAACTTCTTTCTGAAGCCCTGGCATCACAAAATGGATGCTGCTGCCACAGACACAAGTCTGGCCTCCTGCTGCTGGACGAAACTCCGGCAGGGGAGGCCTGGACAATAGGTTTCCTGTTGCAGGGAGGTGTGACCACCTCCCCAGACAGGATAGTGTGTATTGGGGCTGGGTGGGTGCACTCTTAGAGTGCTTTGAAGTCCTGCACTGGGGGAGCAAAGGCTCCTCTGTGCATATGCCAGTTCAAACCAGCTCAGGGGCTACCTGCCCCTGCTCTGGCGCGAAACTGGACAAAGGGAAGTGGGTGTAGCCACCCCTCCCTTGACCCTCCCATAGGTGGGGTCATAGAGTTAGTCCCTCCCTGTTTTACTAGTTAAAATGGGGAACCCTTGCCACAGCAAGATTAGATATCCCTGGACTAAACTTTGAAACTGAATCCTGGACCTTCGACGCTCTACATCACGATTAGAGGACTGAAGAATCTCCCTTGGGGTCAAGGAGTGACTCCCCTGCTTGGCAGGCACCAAAAACGATAACGACGGTCGCAAACTACGCCGCTCCCGCCGGAGTCCGAAGTCCCTGCAGCCCAAGAAGTGGATTTCCTGACTTCTCCAAGGCCATCGTGAGTCCCCAGCGAAGCTGAGGCAAGTGGACCCCACGAGTGACGAGGAACCACGACCCCTGGGTACCGTGCACTATTATCGAGTGCAACCCCTTCACAACGTTCTACGAACCTGTGCTTTGGACCACGTGTGGTCCCAACCTCCAGCAGGAATCCCTCCGAAGATCAGAGGCCTACACCGTCCTGAGTGACCGTGGGCCCCTGTTGAGTGATTCCGCCCGAGGTGTCTTCGCGATCCCTTGCCAGCCGGCTCGTGGGTCCCCAGAAGACTTTCTAAAGAAACCAAAGGGCTCCCCTGGTTGCTCCAGGCCTGCCCTGACTTACCCTCGCTGGGTGAGTTCCCCAGACCTTGCTGGTCTGCACCATCGACGATCTTCAGCTACATCGAGACTTGCCGTTGCCAAGGCTTGTTGGGTCCAATCCGGTCGCCGACACCGCAGCACTCGACAGACATTGTGTACCAGCCCGAATCCTGCTCCTGGTCGCCAACAACGCCTCCTGGACCTCGTGGCTGCAGAAACGAGACGACCGTCAACGCACCTGAAGCACTCGACATCGGTGGGCATCTGTCCATCGCCTTCCTGGTCACTGGCTAGTGACCCAGACTCTGTCCCCTCTGCTTTCAGGTTCTTCAGAACTCCGATCCACTCTTGGATCCACCCGGACACTTTTCTCCTGGTCGCCAGCAGCACTTTGCAGCAGATCGCCATAAGAACCGACGACGAAACCCGACCCCGAAAGGCACCTATGCACCCGGCTTCCCTGGGTGAGGTAACACGAGTACTCCGGTGCTCCCGTGGGTAGAGACTCTTCAAAGTCCTAGATCTCAAAGGGTTTTGTCCTAGTCCTCTTTAAAGTGTCCCTTTCCTCTATTTTCCCGAGCCCGACTTTCTCCATAGAAGTTAACGGCGTATCGCCGTTGTGTATTTACACTGCACGCGTCTCCCGTGGGTCCCCTGTGTCACTACCTTGGGTGGTTCCTTGTGGTCCAAGCACTTCTAGAGGCTCTAGGCCTAGTGTCTAGTTCAGTCGTGGTTCGCATACCACTTTATTGGTATATGGTTTGGTACGCCCCTAGGGCCCAAACGTGTATTTGTGCTATTACTGTGATTTAAGATCTTATAACCTATGTACTTCGAACTCTAGCCTCATAAAGAGACTAGAGGGGTGTGTTTAGTAATAAATACATATATTTTGAATATATACCTGGTGTGGTGCTCTTTCATTTGGTCACTCAAGAGATTATAGACTGGTAAAACAAGCTGCTTTACATTCCTTCAAGACTTAGCCTGAAGGCTGCTCTCCACAGCTACCACTAGGATAGCTTTCAATAAGGTTGTCTTTAACCTACCTACCATAAGAGTCGATTTGGACTGGTGCAAGGTGCCCACTATAATTAGTGGACAGCATATGCCAGGCCAACTTCTCACATTGGTGTGCAGCGTGTGGGATTCCAGCTTGCTATTGTTTTACCAGATAATCTCAATTGAATTGATCAACTGAAAACCACTAAAGGTACCTAAGGTACATATAATTTAAGCTTAGAATATCAGTAAGTTCTACTGAACTTAGAGTTGTGTGTTAAGGGATAGCACAACCCTTTCTACAACTCAAGAGAGTTTAGTAGGCCACACTAGAGTAGGTAGTGCATACACCACACCACACTAGTAATGTCTTTAAAAGCAGGATCTAGAGATGCCCTGCAGGAAGCCATTGAGCTTCCCCCTCCAAGTATGACACACTCCCATTCTTGGAACTGAGAGCTTTGTGTAACGTGAGGAAATTAAGGACAGGCCAAAGTCCCACCACCCAACACCTCCAGGAGATGTTGGTGGCTTATGATCTTAGTAAGTCCTCAGAGACTGAAGGGGTAGGAGCAGAGGGTGGGCCAGCAGATGAGGAAGGGGCCAGGGGTACTACTACCCCCAGCCCCCCTCTGAAACTGACCAGGAGGGTGACAATGACCCTGACCTGGAAAACCCAATCCCTTCTGGGGAAGATGAAGATGAGGATCTGGAGAACCACACCTTTGTCCCCCAGGAAGGATTATGAGTGTGCTCAGAAAGTCTAGGTCTCCTTCTCAGGAGTCTAACCACTCTGGCACCTCAATAGGGAGCTCTGTTTCTTCTCACAGGAGGGAATCCTCTCATGAGAGAAGAAAGAGACTGGTCCAGTATGAGGAAACTCAACTGGAGATCAGGAAGAAGCAATTGGCTTTGGATAGAGAATCCCTAGATCTCCTTAGAGAGAGAAGAAAGTTGGGACTAGAGTCCCATGGTGGCAGCAATATCCCTAGAGATAGGGACAGGTCTTATGACCATAGAAACCTAAACAAGATTGTCCCTCCCTACCAGAGTGGGGATGACATCCACAAATGGATAACTGCACTGGAGAGGGCCTGTAAAGTTCAGAAGGTCCCCCAGAGGCAGTGGGCAGCAATCTTGTGGCTCTCCTTTGCAGACAAAGGTAGAGACAAGCTCCTCACTGTAAGAGAAGAGGATGCTGACAATTACACAGTCTTGAAGAGTGCTCTGATAGATGGGTTTGGCCTAACCACTGAACAGTATAGGTTGAAGTTCAGAGACACCCAAAAGCTCAGACTCAAGACTGGGTTGATTTTGTAGATTGTGCTACAAAGGCTCTGGAAGGTTGGATACATGGCAACAAAGTGCATGACTTTTTAGGATTGTACAATTTGATTATGAGGAGCAGATCCTTAATAATTGTCAAAACCAGCTTTTGCACCAGTATCTGGTGGACTCTGATCTGACCTCTCCCCAAGAATTGGGAAAGAAGGCAGACAAATGGGTCAGAACCAGAGTAAAAACTAGAAATCAGGGTGGTGACCAGAAGAAAGATTCTACTAAGTCCCAAGAGAAAGGTGGGGATAAATCTAAGGATAAGTCCCCTACAGGGCCCCAAAATTCCTCTTCTGGGGGTGGGTCCCAAACTCCTTCCTCTCCTGAAAAGAAACCATATTGCCATGTCTGTAAAAAGCCTGGGCACTGGAAAACTGATCCCAGTTGCCCCAGGATTGGCAATAAAGAAAATGTTCCTCCCACAACTACTACCAACCCTCCTGGTACTACCAGTAGTAATCCTCCAGTTGGGAGTAGTGCACCCAAAAAGTTGGGTGCTTTTGCAAGAGGAACAGAGGTGGGCCCTAGTTTAGACAGGGACCCCTCAACAGACTCCTCTGACTCTGATGGTGGTATAGGATTTGCCACCTTTACCATGGGTCCCATAGCATTGGGCAGGTACAGACTGGAGCCAATGATTAATGGTCAGAAAGCTGTGGCATTTAGGGACACAGGGGCTAGTGTCACCATGGTGGCAGGGAAACTAGTCCCCCTCACCAGCTTTTACCTGAGTTTAAATACCAGGTGACCAACATTGATGGTGTCAGAACAGATCACCCCATGGCCATAGTCAATCTCAGCTGGGAGGGGGTCACAGGCCCAAAGAGTGGCAGTGTCCCCAACCCTACCTGTAGATTGCCTGATGGGCAATGATTTGGAAATTTCAGCCTGGGCTGAAGTTGAACACCAAACCCATCTTAGGATGTTGGGCGTCCCTGCAAGGTTAGTGGGGCTGTGATGGCCACAGCCCCAGCCCAAGACTTTGGAGAGATGGAGCCTGAAAGAATGGCCCACTCTCCCCCAAAAGAGAGCAAAAGGGTTGAAGAAAAGTCTTCTTCCCCCAGACAGTAGGTAAGGGTCAGCCTCCTCAGGGAACTGACCCTACCCCTAGTGAAGGAACTGCCACAGAGGTAGTCAGGTCTGGCCTGGCCACACCCCTGATGGCAGAGGACCCTTCCACGGTGGTACCCAGTCTGGAGCAGGTAACCTGCCCCTCTCTACCCTGCCTCAGTCAGCCCAGGGCTGCAGAGGGCAGGGAGGTCAGTGGACCCCCGGGCCCCCTGTCCAGAGGAAGCCCCCATCAGCAGATTAGGGGCAGCCAGTCTAGTAGCCCTAGCCAGGTGAAAATTCCTCTACACACTGAGGGATCCCCCATACCTTTATGTAGGGACCTCCCCCAGAAGGACTCTGGTAGGCAAGGGCAAACCTGGGACCAGAAGGTTCCAAACCTGCCATGTCCCTCCAGTGTTCCATCCAAAGGGACCCAACCCCCAGCTGTAGGCAGCCAAAGGTTGACCCTTAGAGCAAAGTGCAACTCAGTCATGGAAAGACAGGCATACATGGTGACCAGTGATCTGAGGAAACTGAGGCCAACATTCCTAGGGCCTCACTTCCCTACTCAGACACCTCACCAGCCTTGTACTTTACCTAAGCACACCAGAGGTAGTGATTCCCCATGGTGGAGACCCTCTCATACCCTTAGGGTGAGGGATTGCTTAGTGGACCATAACATAGGGGGCAACCATGCTAGTGCAGGTGCTTCCTTATATGGCCACTTAGTCAATATAGGCTCAACTGGCCAAGGTTAGCCTTATCTCCTTTCGTTTGGGGGGGTTATGTAGGAAGGTGGAATCTGACTATATGGTTGCCCCCACTTTTTTATGGTGTTTTGCTGGTTTATGACTTAGTTGGACTGGGATCCTGCTATTCAGGGCCCCAGTCTATCTGCTTTCTCTGTAAAATGGATTCCATGTGCCTTAGGCACATCTCTGATTGGGATCTGGAGTGCCCTTATAAGTCCCTAGTATATGGTATACTATGTACCAAGGGCATAGGTACCTCAGAGGCCTGCCAGGGGCTGCAGCATGTATTATGCCACCCCTGGAAGGCCATCCAAACTGACACCACAGGTCTGCTACTGCAGCCTGGGTAAGGTGGTGCATGCACCCCTTACTGTGATATAGGTTACCTATATCACGAAATACATACACACCTAGAAACCTATAAGTCACTCCTAAGGCAGGCTTTATCAATCCTAAAG
>CAWUFW010017515.1:0-258316 GCA_963921515.1 Calotriton arnoldi | reverse complement strand
ATGTGCTAGTTTCTGATTGCATATTGCTGGGGGGTCGTGCAGGGGTGGTGTTTCAGGGTTTAGGGCAGTGCAGTGGTGTTCGGCCAGTGTAGGTGGTCTTGCTGGGGGTGGTGTTTCAGGCTTTAGTGCAGTGGTGTTCGGGCAGTGTAGGGGTCTTGCTGGGGGTGGTGTTTCAGGGTTTAGGGCAGTGCAGTGGTGTTCGGGCAGTGTAGGGGGTCTTGCTGGAGCTGGTGTTTCAGGGTTTAGGGCAGTGCAGTGGTGTTCGGGCAGTGTAGGGGTCGTGCTGGGGCTAGTGTTTGAGGGTTTAGGGTAGTGCAGTGGTGTTCAGTGCAGTGTAGGGGGTCGTGCTGGGGCTGGTGTTTCAGGGTTTAGGGCAGTGCAGTGGTTTCGAGGCAGTGTAGGCGGTCGTGCTGGGGCTGGTGTTTCAGGGTTTAGGGCAGTGCAGTGGTGTTCGGGCAGTGTAGGGGGTCGTGCAGGGGCTGGTGTTTCAGGGTTTAGGGCAGTGCAGTGGTGTTCGGGCAGTGTAGGGGGTCGTGCTGGGGCTAGTGTTTGAGGGTTTAGGGTAGTGCAGTGGTGTTCGTGCAGTGTAGGGGGTCGTGCTGGGGCTGGTGTTTCAGGGTTTAGGGCAGTGCAGTGGTTTTCGAGCAGTGTAGGCGGTCGTGCTGGGGCTGGTGTTTCAGGGTTTAGGGCAGTGCAGTGGTGTTCGGGCAGTGTAGGGGGTCGTGCAGGGGCTGGTGTTTCAGGGTTTAGGGCAGTGCAGTGGTGTTCGGGCAGTGTAGGGGGTCGTGCTGGGGCTGGTGTTTGAGGGTTTAGGGTAGTGCAGTGGTGTTCGGGCAGTGTAGGGGGTCATGCTGGGGCTGGGGTTTCAGGGTTTAGGGCAGTGCAGTGGTTTTCGGGCAGTGTAGGTGGTCGTGCTGGGGCTGGTGTTTCAGGGTTTAGGGCAGTGCAGTGGTGTTCGGACAGTGTACAGGGTTGTGCTGGGGCTGGTGTTTCAGGGTTTAGGGCAGTGCAGTGGTGTTCGGGCAGTGTAGGGGGTCGTGCTGGGGCTGGTGTTTCATGGTTTAGGGCAGTGCAGTGGTGTTCGGGCAGTGTAGGGGGTCGGGCTGGGGTGGTGTTTCATGGTTTAGGGCAGTGCAGTGGTGTTCGGGCAGTGTAGGGGGTCATGCTGGGGGTGGTGTTTCAGGGTTTAGGGCAGTGCAGTGGTGTACGGGCAGTGTAGGGGTCTTGCTGGGGGTGGTGTTTCAGGGTTTAGGGCAGTGGTGTTCGGGCAGTGTAGGGGTCTTGCTGGGGGTAGTGTTTCGGGGTTTAGGGCAGTGCAGTGGTGTTCGTGGCAGTGTAGGGGTCGTGCTGGGGGTGGTGTTTCAGGGTTTAGGGCAGTGCAGTAGTGTTCGGGCAGTGTAGGGGATCGTGCAGGGGTGGTGTTTCAGGGTTTAGGGCAGTGCAGTGGTGTTCGGGCAGTGTAGGGAGTCGTGCTGGGGGTGGTGTTTCAGGGTTTAGGGCAGTGCAGTGGTGTTCGGGCAGTGTAGGGGGTCGTGCAGGGGTGGTGTTTCAGGGTTTAGGGCAGTGCAGTGGTGTTCGGGCAGTGTAGGGGTCGTGTTGGGGCTGGTATTTCAGGGTTTAGGGCAGTGCAGTGGTGTTCGGGCAGTGTAGGGGGTCTTGCTGGGGGTGGTGTTTCAGGGTTTAGGGCAGTGGTGTTCGGGCTGTGTAGGGGTCTTGCTGGGGGTGATGTTTCAGGGTTTAGGGCAGTGCAGTGGTGTTCGGGCAGTGTAGGGGGTCTTGCTGGGGGTAGTGTTTCAGGGTTTAGGGCAGTGCAGTGGTGTTCGTGCAGTGTAGGGGGTCGTGCTGGGGATGGTGTTTCAGGGTTTAGGGCAGTGCAGTGGTGTTCGGGCAGTGTAGGTGGTCGTGCTGGGGCTGGTGTTTCAGGGTTTAGGGCAGTGCAGTGGTGTTCGGGCAGTGTAGGGGTCATGCTGGGGCTGGTGTTTCAGGGTTTAGGGCAGTGCAGTGGTGTTCGGGCAGTGTAGGGGGTCTTGCTGGGGCTGGTGTTTCAGAGTCTAGGGCAGTGCAGTGGTGTTCGGGCAGTGTAGGGGGTCTTGCTGGGGCTGGCGTTTCAGGGTTTAGGGCAGTGCAGTGGTGTTCGGGCAGTGTAGGGGGTCGTGCTGGGGGTGGTGTTTCAGGGTTTAGGGCAGTGCAGTGGTGTTTGGGCAGTGTAGGGGGTCGTGCTGGGGCTAGTGTTTCAGGATTTAGGGCAGAGCAATGGTGTTCAGGCAGTGTAGGGGTTTTGCTGGAGGTGGTGTTTCAGGGTTTAGGGCAGTGCAGTGGTGTTCGTGCAGTGTAGGGGTGGTGTTTCAGGGTTTAGGGCAGTGGTGTTCAGGCAGTGTAGGGGGTCTTGCTGGGGTTGATGTTTCAGGGTTTAGGGCAGTGCAGTGGTGTTCGGGCAGTGTAGGGGGTCGCGCTGGGGGTGGTGTTTCAGGGTTTAGGGCAGTGCAGTGGTGTTCCGGCAGTGTAGGAGGTCATGCAGGGGTGGTGTTTCAGGGTTTAGGGCAGTGCAGTGGTGTTCGGGCAGTGTAGGGGTCGTGCTGGGGGTGGTGTTTCAGGGTTTAGGGCAGTGCAGTGGTGTTCGGGCAGTGTAGGGTGTCGTGCTGAGGGTGGTGTTTCAGGGTTTAGGGCAGTGCAGTGGTGTTCGGGCAGTGTAGGGGGTCGTGCAGGGGTGGTGTTTCAGGGTTTAGGGCAGTGCAGTGGTGTTTGGGCAGTGTAGGGGGTCGTGCAGGGGTGGTGTTTCAGGGTTTAGGGCAGTGCAGTGGTGTTCGGCCAGTGTAGGTGGTCTTGCTGGGGGTGGTGTTTCAGGCTTTAGTGCAGTGGTGTTCGGGCAGTGTAGGGGTCTTGCTGGGGGTGGTGTTTCAGGGTTTAGGGCAGTGCAGTGGTGTTCGGGCAGTGTAGGGGGTCTTGCTGGGGCTGGTGTTTCAGGGTTTAGGGCAGTGCAGTGGTGTTCGGGCAGTGTAGGGGATCGTGCTGGGGCTAGTGTTTGAGGGTTTAGGGTAGTGCAGTGGTGTTCGGGCAGTGTAGGGGGTCGTGCTGGGGCTGGTGTTTCAGGGTTTAGGGCAGTGCAGTGGTGTTCGGGCAGTGTAGGCGGTCGTGCTGGGGCTGGTGTTTCAGGGTTTAGGGCAGTGCAGTGGTGTTCGGACAGTGTACGGGGTCGTGCTGGGGCTGGTGTTTCAGGGTTTAGGGCAGTGCAGTGGTGTTCGGGCAGTGTAGGGGTCGTGCTGGGGCTGGTGTTTCATGGTTTAGGGCAGTGCAGTGGTGTTCGGGCAGTGTAGGGGGTCGTGCTGGGGGTGGTGTTTCAGGGTTTAGGGCAGTGCAGTGGTGTTCGGGCAGTGTAGGGGGTCATGCTGGGGGTGGTGTTTCAGGGTTTAGGGCAGTGCAGTGGTGTACGGGCAGTGTAGGGGGTCTTGCTGGGGTGGTGTTTCAGGGTTTAGGGCAGTGAGTGTGTTCGGGCAGTGTAGGGGTCTTGCTGGGGGTAGTGTTTCGGGGTTTAGGGCAGTGCAGTGGTGTTTGTGCAGTGTAGGGGTCGTGCTGGGGGTGGTGTTTCAGGGTTTAGGGCAGTGCAGTGGTGTTCGGGCAGTGTAGGAGGTCGTGCAGGGGTGGTGTTTCAGGGTTTAGGGCAGTGCAGTGGTGTTCGGGCAGTGTAGGTGGGTCTTGCTGGGGTGGTGTTTCAGGGTTTAGGGCAGTGCAGTGGTGTTCGGGCAGTGTAGGGGGTCTTGCTGGGGGTGGTGTTTCAGGGTTTAGGGCAGTGCAGTGGTGTTCGGGCAGTGTAGGGGTCTTGCTGGGGCTGGTGTTTCAGGGTTTAGGGCAGTGCAGTGGTGTTCGGGCAGTGTAGGGGGTCATGCTGGGGCTAGTGTTTGAGGGTTTAGGGTAGTGCAGTGGTGTTCGGGCAGTGTAGGGGGTCGTGCTGGGGCTGGTGTTTCAGGGTTTAGGGCAGTGCAGTGGTGTTCGGGCAGTGTAGGCGGTCGTGCTGGGGCTGGTGTTTCAGGGTTTAGGGCAGTGCAGTGGTGTTCGGGCAGTGTACGGGGTCGTGCTGGGGCTGGTGTTTCAGGGTTTAGGGCAGTGGAGTGGTGTTCGGGCAGTGTAGGGGGTCGTGCTGGGGCTGGTGTTTCATGGTTTAGGGCAGTGCAGTGGTGTTCGGGCAGTGTAGGGGGTCGTGCTGGGGCTGGTGTTTCAGGGTTTAGGGCAGTGCAGTGGTGTTCGGGCAGTGTAGGGGGTCATGCTGGGGGTGGTGTTTCGGGGTTTAGGGCAGTGCAGTGGTGTTCGGGCAGTGTAGGGGGTCTTGCTGGGGCTGGTGTTTCAGGGTTTAGGGCAGTGCAGTGGTGTTCGGGCAGTGTAGGGGGTCTTGCTGGGGGTGGTGTTTCAGGGTTTAGGGCAGTGCAGTGGTGTTCGGCAGTGTAGGGGGTCATGCTGGGGGTGGTGTTTCAGGGTTTAGGGCAGTGCAGTAGTGTTCGGGCAGTGTAGGGGATCGTGCAGGGGTGGTGTTTCAGGGTTTAGGGCAGTGCAGTGGTGTTCGGGCAGTGTAGGGGGTCGTGCTGGGGGTGGTGTTTCAGGGTTTAGGGCAGTGCAGTGGTGTTCGGGCAGTGTAGGGGGTCGTGCAGGGGTGGTGTTTCAGGGTTTAGGGCAGTGCAGTGGTGTTCGGGCAGTGTAGGGGTCGTGCTGGGGCTGGTGTTTCAGGGTTTAGGGCAGTGCAGTGGTGTTCGGGCAGTGTAGGGGTCTTGCTGGGGGTGGTGTTTCAGGGTTTAGGGCAGTGGTGTTCGGGCTGTGTAGGGGTCTTGCTGGGGGTGGTGTTTCAGGGTTTAGGGCAGTGCAGTGGTGTTCGGGCAGTGTAGGGGTCGTGCTGGGGGTAGTGTTTCAGGGTTTAGGGCAGTGCAGTGGTGTTCGGGCAGTGTAGCGGGTCGTGCTGGGGATGGTGTTTCAGGGTTTAGGGCAGTGCAGTGGTGTTCGGGCAGTGTAGGTGGTCGTGCTGGGGCTGGTGTTTCAGGGTTTAGGGCAGTGCAGTGGTGTTCGGGCAGTGTAGGGGTCATGCTGGGGCTGGTGTTTCAGGGTTTAGGGCAGTGCAGTGGTGTTCAGGCAGTGTAGGGGGTCGTGCTGGGGCTGGTGTTTCAGGGTTTAGGGCAGTGCAGTGGTGTTCGGGCAGTGTAGGGGTCGTGCTGGGGGTGGTGTTTCAGGGTTTAGGGCAGTGGTGTTCGGGCAGTGTAGGGGTCTTGCTGGGGGTGATGTTTCAGGGTTTAGGGCAGTGCAGTGGTGTTCGGGCAGTGTAGGGGTATTGCTGGGGGTGGTGTTTCAGGGTTTAGGGCAGTGCAGTGGTGTTCGTGCAGTGTAGGGGGTCGTGCTGGGGATGGTGTTTCAGGGTTTAGGGCAGTGCAGTAGTGTTCGGGCAGTGTAGGGGGTCGTGCAGGGGTGGTGTTTCAGGGTTTAGGGCAGTGCAGTGGTGTTCGGGCAGTGTAGGGGGTCGTGCTGGGGGTGGTGTTTCAGGGTTTAGGGCAGTGCAGTGGTGTTCGGGCAGTGTAGGGGTCGTGCTGGGGGTGGTGTTTCAGGGTTTAGGGCAGTGGTGTTCGGGCAGTGTAGGGGTCTTGCTGGGGGTGATGTTTCAGGGTTTAGGGCAGTGCAGTGGTGTTCGGGCAGTGTAGGAGGTCTTGCTGGGGGTAGTGTTTCAGGGTTTAGGGCAATGCAGTGGTGTTTGGGCAGTGTAGGGGTCATGCTGGGGTGGTGTTTCAGGGTTTAGGGCAGTGCAGTGGTGTTCGGGCAGTGTAGGGGGTCGTGAAGGGGTGGTGTTTCAGGGTTTAGGGCAGTGCAGTGGTGTTCGGGCAGTGTAGGGGTCGTGCAGGGGCTGGTGTTTCAGGGTTTAGGGCAGTGCAGTGGTGTTCGGGCAGTGTAGGGGGTCATGCTGGGGGTAGTGTTTTAGGGTTTAGGGTAGTGCAGTGGTGCTTGTGTAGTGTAGGGGTCGTGCTGGGGGTAGTGTTTTAGGGTTTAGGGTAGTGCAGTGGTGTTTGTGTAGTGTAGGGGGTCATGTTTTAGGAGTAGTGCAGTGGTGTTTGGGTAGTGTAGGGGTCGTGCTGGGGTATTGTTTTAGGATTTAGGTTAGTGCAGTGGTGTTTGGGTAGTGTAGGGGGTCGTGCTGGGGTAGTGTTTTAGGGTTTAAGGTAGTGCAGTGGTGTTTGTGTAGTGTAGGGGGTCGTGCTGGGGTAGTGTTTTAGGGTTTAGGGTAGTGCAGTGGTGCTTGTGTAGTGTAGGGGGTCGTGCTGGGGGTAGTGTTTTAGGGTTTAGGATAGTGCAGTGGTGTTTGTGTAGTGTAGGGGGTCATGTTTTAGGATAGTGCAGTGGTGTTTGGGTCGTGTAGGGGTCGTGCTGGGGGTAGTGTTTTAGGATTTAGGTTAGTGCAGTGGTGTTGGGGTAGTGTTTTAGGGTTTAGGGTAGTGCAGTGGTGCTTGTGTAGTGTAGGGGGTCGTGCTGGGGGTAGTGTTTTAGGGTTTAGGATAGTGCAGTGGTGCTTGTGTAGTGTAGGGGGTCGTGCTGGGGTAGTGTTTTAGGGTTTAGGGTAGTGCAGTGGTGTTTTTGTAGTGTAGGGGGTCATGTTTTAAGATGCAACGCTCCAATACCTGACCAGTCTGCACTACATAAAACTACAAAAAACTAAAAATAAAAAGTGGTTTGCACACTTTTGTCATTGGGCTATATGTGGGCTACATCTGGGTAATATTTGTGCTACATTTGGGCTCTTTTTCACTGGTGGCCATCTTGGAAGACTTCTTTGTTATGAAGTTTCCTAATTTCCTCATTTACTGCAGTCTCCTCAGTAAGAAATGCTTTCAGTTTTTACTTTGATTCCATCAAGAAGGCATTCAGATGTGTCACACATTTGCCATAAATTCAGAATGTTATTACTCTAGTTGTTCATTAGATCACTGTAGTAAAGCTACTGCTCACCAAGGAGTTAACTGGAAGTCTACTGCTGGTATTGAAAGTGATTGTTTCAGTCTGCATGTCAGAATTTTCTAATGAAATAGAAGAGGATTTGAGATCTCACTTAAAACATGCACTAAATTTTCTTTTTGCAGCACTAACCATAATTTCTATGGCAAAATGAACCCCCTCATTTTGTTCCTTTTAAATTAAATGTTTTAAGTGTTACCAGTTTATTCCAATCAAGATGGCTTCAGGTGTGCCATACTTTTGTCATAAGTAAGGCTGTTAGCACTCTAGTTGTTCTTTAGAACACTCTGGGAAGCTGCAGTAGAACACAAAGGCATCAACTGACAGGCTGCTCCTGTTGAAATATAACAGGAAGATATTTGAGATCACACTTGAAACATGTCCTAATTTTTCTTTCTACAGCACTAACCATAATTTCTATGACAAAATGAACCCCATCATTTTGTTCCTTTTTAAATTAAATGTTTTAAGTGTTACCAGTTTATTCCAATCAAGATGGCTTCAGGTGTGCCATACTTTTGTCATAAGTAAGACTGTTAGCGCTCTAGTTGTTCTTTAGAACACTCTGGGAAGCTGCAGTAGAACACAAAGGCATCAACTGGCAGGCTGCTCCTGTTGAAATATAACAGGAAGATATTTGAGATCACACTTGAAACATGTCCTAATTTTCTTTCCAGAGCACTAACCATAATTTCTATGACAAGATGAACCCCATCATTTTGTTCCTTTTAAATTAAATGTTTTAAGTGTTACCAGTTTATTCCAATCAAGATGGCTTCAGGTGTGCCATACCTTTGTCATAAGTAAGGCTGTTAGCACTCTAGTTGTTCTTTAGAACACTCTGGGAAGCTGCAGTAGAACACAAAGGAATCAACTGACAGTCTCTGCCCTTGTTGGATGTACATGTTTTACTGAGAATGTCAGACTTCATTCTCACATGACTGAGAAAGATAATGTGAATTTACAGAAAATATGCTCTCATTTTAGCTTCTGGAGCACCTTCCAAAACTGTATGGGACAAGCATGTGAAAATAGTTTTCTCTCAAACATGATTCATGATATCCCAGCAGAAGGTTTTTCACAGGGTAAAATCACCTTAGAACACACCACAATTCCTGAAATTAGTATGGTACCATCAACAAATGAATTCTAATGTAACTAAAGTCTGTTATCACCCTTTATAGTTCTCCTTTTGGTAACCCTCACAATCTTCGATTCACTACAATGCATTTCAATGGGGTACTATCATTTATATTGGTCCCAAGATGGCTGCCAGCAATTCCAGGATGAAGTGCTGACAGCCAATCAGATCTCACGATGACATGTGTGGTTAGGGTCCGCCCAGATATATATGTGTTTTTACTTTTGATTTTCTCAGCAACTACTGAACGGATTTACACCATTTAACAAAAGGGTTCTTTTGAACCAAGAACTACCTCTTTGCCAAATTTGGTGTAATTCCGTTCAGCAGTTCGGGCTGTAGCCTTGCATAAAGTTTCCTATGGGAAATTGATTTTTGACTCTTATTTTTAATTTCTCCGCAACTACTGAACGGATTTACACCATTTAACAAAAGGGTTCTTTCTGAACCAAGAACTACCTCTTTGCCAAATTTGGTGTAATTTCGTTCAGCAGTTCGGGCTGTAGCCGTGTCTAAAGTTTCCTATGGGAAAATAAATGGGGAAAACACGATTTGGGACCCCCTTTTTCTCGGCCCCCGCTTGACGAATCACCCTGAGACTTTCAGGGTAGGAGCGGACCGGAGCGGGCCATAAAGTTTGAAAATTTCGCGAAGATTCGTCAACTGACGCAAGAGTTATTTCAAATAGAATGTCGCGGATTTCCTATGGAAAATAGGTCCTAACTATAACTATCTACTGGCGACCGCCAGTAGATTATATATATATATATATATATATCCACAAATCCAAATGGCGTAACCCGAGCCACTTTCTACGGCGGGCACACAGCGGGGTAGCCAATCCCCATAAATCCAACAAATCTGGCAACAGTTTCCGTAGAAACGAAAAAACCAGTGCCGTGGCCACAAATATATCTCAGCGTTATTTTATTTAAGGCAACGCTAACACCAGGGTGTTAGCGTTGCCTTAAATAAAATAACGCTGAGATATATTTGTGGCCACGGCACTGGTTTTTTTCGTTCTACGTAAACTGTTGCCAGATTTGTTGGATATATATATATATATTCAGCTCCAAGGTTGTCCACCAGTCGAGCAGCACTCGGGCAACAGCAGCAAGACAACAACATTTAATTGGTATGGACGGATTCCTCCTGCAGTACTTGAAACAGCCGTTCCGTATAGGACTGCCTGACGCGTTTCGAAGTTCCTCAACTTCTCCTCAGAGGCTTTAACGGAACGGATGTGTGCATAAGCCAATCCCATTCACATTTGAATATTACACGCCCTCGCATGGGCCGCTCTTATGAGACTGTGCATGATGGGGATTGTAGTTTTCGGCAATGTCCATGAATGGATGCACACACATAATATCCTGTTGGATTAAGTCCTCAATGGACCCCGCAGACGGGTCCGTCCTAAATCCTCTGTTGTTGCCCCACATTTGCGATTCGGTCAATACCAAATCACGTGGCCCCCTCAAATCGCGGGGTGGTGCTAGCTCCGCGGCAGGACGGCCGCGTTAAAGATTCAGCTCAAGGTTGTCCACCAGTCGAGCAGCACTCGGGCAACAGCAGCAAGACAACAGCCTTTAATTGGTATGGAAGGATTCCTCCTGCAGTACTTGAAACAGCCGTTCCGTATAGGACTGCCTGACGCGTTTCGAAGTTCCTCAACTTCTCCTCAGAGGCTTTAACGGAACGGATGTGTGCATAAGCCAATCCCATTCACATTTGAATATTACACGCCTCGCATGGGCCGCTCTTATGAGACTGTGCATGATGGGGATTGTAGTTTTTGGCAATGTCCATGAATGGATGCACACACATAATATCCTGTTGGATTAAGTCCTCAATGGACCCCGCAGACGGGTCCGTCCTAAATCCTCTGTTGTTGCCCCACATTTGCGATTCAGTCAATACCAAATCGCATGGCCCCCTCAAATCGCGGGGTGGTGCTAGCTCCGCGGCAGGACGGCCGCGTTAAAGATTCAGCTCCAAGGTTGTCCACCAGTCGAGCAGCACTCGGGCAACAGCAGCAAGACAACAGCCTTTAATTGGTATGGACGGATTCCTCCTGCAGTACTTGAAACAGCCGTTCCGTATAGGACTGCCTGATGCGTTTCGAAGTTCCTCACCTTCTCCTCAGAGGCTTTAACGGAACGGATGTGTGCATAAGCCAATCCCATTCACATTTGAATATTACACACGCTCGCATGGGCCGCTCTTATGAGACTGTGCATGATGGGGATTGTAGTTTTCGGCAATGTCCAAGAATGGATGCATACACATAATATCCTGTTGGATTAAGTCCTCAATGGACCCCGCAGACGGGTCCATCCTAAATCCTCTGCTGTTGCCCCACATTTGCGATTCGGTCAATACCAAATCGCGTGGCCCCCTCAAATCGCGGGGTGGTGCTAGCTCCGCGGCAGGACGGCCGCGTTAAAGATTCAGCTCCAAGGTTGTCCACCAGTCGAGTAGCACTCGGGCAACAGCAGCAAGACAACAGCCTTTAATTGGTATGGACGGATTCCTCCTGCATTACTTGAAACAGCCGTTCTGTATAGGACTGCCTGACGTGTTTCGAAGTTCCTCAACTTCTCCTCAGAGGCTTTAACGGAACGGATGTGTGCATAAGCCAATCCCATTCACATGAAAATGGTGAAGTGGGTTCAGCGTTTGCACACACTGTCTCCGTTCAGGCCTCTGAAGAGAAGCATATGGAGCTTCGAAACGCGTCAGGCATTTCCATTACGGAGCAGCTTCTACAAGCGGATCCTCGTCCCTACCTATCATAAACAAAGCTGTTGATTGAGTGCTACTCACCAGGTGGACAACCTTTGGAGCAGAACATTTATATATATATATACATTTATATATATATATATATATATATATATATATCAAAATACAGTCGCTCAGCAATTTAAGGAGGCACTCGTACGGCAGCTGACTTACACAAGTCTTTTATTCACCCACCGGCGGAACCAGCACTTCGTGTAATACGCCTGACGCGTTTTGGGAACATCCCCTTAATCAAAGGCAACAAGTCTCTGCGTCACTTCAACACACCTGCTGAATAGAATCAAGCCCTCCAATGGGCTCTCTGCTGGAAAATCTCCCCCGTTGTCTTCTGGGATTTGTAGTGTGGGAGTTTTACGGAACCATCAGCCAGAGACCAAAGGACCCCAATGGGCCCCCGAGTGCCGGTACGTCGGGAATCTCGGGAACTGCCGTCCCACATATGCAACCAGGAAAATTCCTGGCTCCGTGACCCCATTTGCATTTGTCGGGTGGTGCACTCCTCCACGGCCTGAAGCCGCCGTGAAAACATCAAAAAATATTCAGGCCGGGGAGGAGTGCACCACCCGACAAATGCAAATGGGGCCTACGGAGCCAGGAATTTTCCTGGTTGCATATGTGGGACGGCAGTTCCCGAGATTCCCGACGTACCGGCACTCCGGGGCCCATTGGGGTCCTTGGTCTCTGGCTGATGGTTCCGTGAAACTCCCACACTTCAAATCCCAGAAGACAACGGGGAGATTTTCCAGCAGAGAGCCCATTGGAGGGCTTGATTCTATTCAGCAGGTGTGTTGGAAGTGACGCAGAGACTTGTTGCCTATGATTAGGGGATGTTCCCGAAACGCATCAGGCGTATTACACGAAGTGCTGGTTCCGCCGGTGGGTGAATAAAAGACTTGTGTAAGTCAGCTGCCGTACGAGTGCCTCCTTAAATTGCTGAGCGACTGTATTTTGATGTTTTCACGGCGGCTTCAGGCCGTGGAGGAGTGCACCACCCGACAAATGCAAATGGGGCCACGGAGCCAGGAATTTTCCTGGTTGCATATGTGGGACGGCAGTTCCCGAGATTCCCGACGTACCGGCACTCGGGGGCCCATTGGGGTCCTTTGGTCTCTGGCTGATGGTTCCGTAAAACTCCCACACTACAAATCCCAGAAGACAACGGGGGAGATTTTCCAGCAGAGAGCCCATTGGAGGGCTTGATTCTATTCAGCAGGTGTGTTGGAAGTGACGCAGAGACTTGTTGCCTATGATTAAGGGGATGTTCCCCGAAACGCGTCAGGCGTATTACACGAAGTGCTGGTTCCGCCGGTGGGTGAATAAAAGACTTGTGTAAGTCAGCTGCCGTACGAGTGCCTCCTTAAATTGCTGAGCGACTGTATTTTGATGTTTTCACGGCGGCTTCAGGCCGTGGAGGAGTGCACCACCCGACAAATGCAAATGGGGCCACGGAGCCAGGAATTTTCCTGGTTGCATATGTGGGACGGCAGTTCCCGAGATTCCCGACGTACCGGCACTCGGGGGCCCATTGGGGTCCTTTGGTCTCTGGCTGATGGTTCCGTAAAACTCCCACACTACAAATCCCAGAAGACAACGGGGGAGATTTTCCAGCAGAGAGCCCATTGGAGGGCTTGATTCTATTCAGCAGGTGTGTTGGAAGTGACGCAGAGACTTGTTGCCTATGATTAAGGGGATGTTCCCCGAAACGCGTCAGGCATATTACACGAAGTGCTGGTTCCGCCGGTGGGTGAATAAAAGACTTGTGTAAGTCAGCTGCCGTATGAGTGCCTCCTTAAATTGCTGAGCGACTGTATTTTGATATATATATATATATATATATATATATACAATTATTTATTTTCACTTGAAATATATTCATTTATTTTAACAACATTTCATATTTCCTATGAGGTTCCACTTTAAGCCCCTGTCAGCATTATTTTCTATGGAAGGGTGTTGCAGTATCAGGGATTGGCCTTGTGTAGTGCTGGATTTACTCCAGGTCAGAGCTGGAATACATTTACAAATGTTTTGGTTCCTGCTTATGTGTATTAACTATAAAAGTGGAGTTTGTGAACAGGAATGGGCTAACTCTCTTGTAGATGAGTACATGTTCCTCCTTCAACTAAGGGTGGGCAATATATTCCACAGCGCCGTCAGAATTGGTGGAATTTGGCCACTCTCCGTTACGCTTGCAATGCGGAGTTCCAGCTAAATTCCACCAACTACCGCTTGGCTGAGTTTTTTCTCACATGCTGTTCAAAACAGTAAGTTGGAGAGTGAGATTTTTCAGGCACTAGGAGGGCACCCAGTGAGATTTCTCTGTCCTGGCAGGTCGCAACCATTCGTGGTCAAAAAGCTTCTGCTCGAGTAGAAAATATACTCTAGCGGCAGCAATCAACTTAAGAACCTGTGCCCTCTGGCATGCCATGTGCTGCCATTCGTGCAAATTTTTCAGCGCAGAACAAGCTCCCAGCGCTACGTCACAGCGCAATGTCCCTATTTCTGCCCATTCGCATAATTCTGTGGAATCTCTGGGGAATTCCGAGGAGTGACACTCAGCGAGTTCGGCCCAGGCCTACCCTCAACCCCTGCCTTACCCTCCATTAGCCCCTCCTTAATCCTCCCTAAAACTCTCCCAATTAGTAATAGGTATTTTCATTTTCTAGTTACTCCACTTCTACTCCACATTTACTATGAAAATATTGGCATATGTGCATCAAAATCTCCACTGTGAAGGCGGAACTCTCTGCAAAGAAAAGAAAGGAGAGGCGGAGACATAGACGTAGACCTCCACACATTTGTCAATGAATACCATTTTGTATGTGAGTACTACTACTAAATGTACTACAAAGTGCAGTTTGTGAATAGGCCCTACTATGCTTGACACTGTCTTAAGATTGTGGCTTCACTCTGACCTTTTGTTTGGAACTTCCTTGGTTAAACAGTGGGAGTTCCTGGTACTTCCAACTTGCTTCTTGAGTAAGTGGGTGGAAATGTACGTGCTGTGGATTGGCATTGGCAATGTATCCAGTTTAACGGGCTTTACACTGTATACACTTCTCATTTCTTTATTTATAAAATTATTGACATTACTTTTAAAAGGGTGATGAGATGGCTCCATGTCACCGGTATACAACATTTCCAGGAAAGGATTTACTTTTAGATATCGTTGTTTTCAGGTGTGGTAGTCCAAGTGGTTGAATTGAAATAGATTATGACCACAACCCGCAGAACACGCTGATTTTTAGCTGGAAGCAAATGTCTGGAGTGACGTGGATTCATCTCGTAACTCTAACTTAGTGGAATGCTTACCAGCAAGATACAAAATGATGTCAGCAAATCGTCTTTACTGTGTAATCCCATACAATTTATTGAACCAAAAAGGGAGGCTGGGCCAGTAAGCTGAATGCTTGAATGCTTGCCGCTTACATATGCAGTGTTCAGGAGGTGCTCCATTTTTTTTTTTTTAAGTTTAAAAAATTAGGGCATATTAGCAAGACCCAAGTTAAAATTATCGCCGTTTTAGCGGCAGGAAACTGCCGCTAAAACGGCGATAATGGGCTTGCTAATATGCGTTATGGAATTCAATAGAAGCCCAGGTTAGATGTCCTGCACATCTAACCTGGGCTTCTATTGAATTCCATAACGCATATTAGCAAGTCCATTATCGCCGCTTTAGCAGCAGTTTCCTGCCGCTAAACGGCGATAATTTTAACGTGGGTCTTGCTAATATGCCCCTAAGTTTATTAAATATATATCAAAAGAGAACATCAAAGTATCAAGTAGCAGAACATCAAAATACATTACGAAAGGTAACATTAATAGCATAAAGGCAGGCAATCATACAATGAAAGAAAATTCATGGCGAGAAGAAAAGGGTGAAAACAGGTTCTAAAATTATTAAGTATACAACTATAACCAAATTAAATTGAATCAAATAAATATTAGACTGATCACAAAAACAGGAAATTGAAGGGGGTTGGGCAAATTCTTGAATACATGGTACTGGAGCAAAAGATCTTTTAGCACTATTATCCAAAAATTGTGTAACAGGAGACCATAAAAGTAGTCTTTTTTGTTTAAGAGACATGGGAATTACGAAGGTCATATCCAGTCTGTGGTTATAACATACAGAATACCACCAAGCTAAATACAATAGTTTGGAAGCATCTTTCCAGTTTTTGTTATCTGCTGAAAAGCTGCGGCCAATAATAGGTCAATGATTTGCGTTTGTGTTTTTGCTTTAGTCCAGCTAGTTGAGAGGCTACCTAGAAATTTTTTTTCAAATGAAAGGGGAATGTTGGTACCAAAAAGAGTGTTGATTTGTGCCCAAACTGATTTCCAAAACTGCATAACTAGTGGGCATGAAAAAAGTAAGTGTGGAAGATCTGCCTGTGGAAGTGAACAAGACCAACAAATATCAGGAATATCAGAATGTATTCTATGCAAGGAAACTGGTGTTAACAGTAGTCTGTTATAGATTTAAAAAAAAGGGTTTGTGTAGCGCTAGCTGCTCTGGAGGACTTCCTAATCTTCGTCCAAATCTTATCCCAAACAGAAATGGGCCAATGTGTATCCAAGTCAGTTTCCCAAGAAAGCTCAGTTTTTGTTTTGATTCTTGCCGAGAATGGGATTAATAAGCAGGTGTAAAGAGTGGAGGCCTTAGGCGACTTACAAAGGATTCTCGACCAAGTATAGTCTGGTGGTGGAGAGGGGTAAGGCAAGGAATTAAAATAAGAGTGAGAGTCTAATATCGCTGAGCGTAAGGCTAGAAATGTATGTGAAAATGAGGGAGGCAAGAGAAAAAGAGAGGATGCCTGTGAAAAGGTAAGGAAAGTGTCATTCTCAAATAGTTGATGTACCCAAAGAAGGCCTTTGTCTCTCCAGGTTTTCCAATAAACAGGTTTATTCTTAATACAGATGAAGTTGTTGTGCCATATGGTGGAATTGAGAAACATGTCGAGATCATGAGGCTCAAAATGGAGAAGATTGTTCAAACATTTACAAGAATGTATAATAATTGGTGTGCATAATTTTTGTGGTTTCCGTGTGAAAGATAAGTATTCTTGGAAAGAAAATGGGGAAAGAAAGGAACTTTCTAGATCAACCCAAAGAGGCAAATCAGGAGAGGGGTCAGACAACCACTTAGAAATATGTCGTAATAAAAAGGCCTTATGATATTTGGGAAAATCAGGGAAGCGAACACCACCTTCAGATTTTGGACGCGATAACTTTAGTAAGGACATTCTAGGCTTTTTATTCTGCCATATAAAGGAAGTAAGGATGGACTTGATTTTTTGGAACCATTTTGTAGGGATGGGTATGGGAATATTAGAGATAAGATAGAGGATAATAGGCGTTAGCATCATTTTAATAGTGTCAAGATGTCCCCACCATGAAAGATATAGAGGATGCCATTTAGAAGTGAGGGAACTAAGCTTCTCAATACATTTATTAAAGTTGAGAGGAATTATTATACTCATTTGTTATTATGCTCATTTGTAGGGCGCAACGAATCATCCCCAAGGGGATCTCTCGGCGCTAGAGAAGAAGGCACCAATGAGCAGAATAATCCTAAAAAAGCCAGGTCTTGAGCATTTTCTTAAATCGAGACAAATCGGCACAGACCCGGATCTCCTCAGGGAGGCTGGGGCTAGATGAGAAAAAGTCCGACCACCCATTTTGACCTTATTTATTCTCCACGTGCAGAGCAGATTGCGATTACTAGATCTTAGCTGACGGACGGGTCGATACAGTTCCAGTTTCTTTTTAAAATAGGCTGGGCCATTCCCCTGCAGAGACTTGAAGACCATACATAACAGCTTGAAAATAGCTTGTTTCCGAATAGGAAGCCAATGTAGTTGGCGTAGGAGAGGTAAAGAAGGGGTGCGCGCCGGTTTGTTGTAGGCAAGGCGGGCTGCTGTGTTTTGCACCACCTGCAATTTTGATAGTAGGTCTTCCCTTATTCCAACCAACAGAGAGTTGCCATAATCCAGTCGACTGACCAAGAGCGACTGAATGAGGGTTTTTCTTGCCGAGAGTGGGATCTAAGGGAAGATCTTTCTAAGCATCCACATTGTCCCAAAGCAGGTGCCTGACAACGTCTTCACCTGTTCCTCCATTGTTAACTTATTATCGATTCTAATGCCTAGATTCTTAGCCCAGTTTTTAGGGGAAGGTGCCTCTCCTAGCTCTGAGGGCCACCAGTCAGGGATCCACAATTCTTCAGCCTTCCCAAACAGCAGTATCTCTGTTTTGATGGAGTTAAGCTGAAGGAAATTCTTCCTCATCCATATCGCAATATTGGACATACAGTTTTTAAACTTTAATTTGGTTGCTGCAGCGTCTTCCTCTATGGGAACAATTACCTGTGTGTCGTCAGCATATGATATGGTCTCAAACCCACAGCCTCTGATGATTCCTGCCAAGGGGGCCACATATACATTAAACAAGGTGGGAATTAGAATGGAACTCCCCTATCCACCAGAGTAGTCTGTGACACAAAGGAATCCAGCTGAACGCATTGTGTTCTGTCGGACAGATAGCTTTGTATCCATTTAAAGGCCATGCCTCTGACACCAATCCCTCGCAGTCTATCCAACAGGATACGATGAGAGATGGTGTCAAAGGCTGCTGACAGGTCAAGGAGGACTAACATCCCTGGGGTCCCCCTGTCCAATGACATCCTTATGGTGTCATTGGACAATTAAGGTTTTAATGGCGGGGGTGAAACAATTAATGTTTTAATGGAGGGGGTGAAACATATACCAAGATATTTTATGTGAGGTGGGTTCCAAGTGAAATTAGAAATAGAAAAATCATCTTTAAAAGTATATTTAGTTAAGGGTAGGATTTCACACTTATCATTATTTAATCTGTAACCGGAGACTGAGGAGTATGATTAAACTTCATTTAAAAAGGCTGGGAGGGAATCCTGAGGATGAGAGAGAAATAGAAGAACATCATCAGCATATGCAGCTAATTTAACTTGTAAAGAATTTGAGGTGTAACCCGTAATTGACTGATTCTGTCTTATTTTAGACAAAAAAGGTTCTAGGGCTAGGTTGAAAAGAAAGGGGGATAGAGGACAGCCTTGTCTCACTCCCCTGTGAAGAGGAAAGTAGGGGGAGGTGAGACCGTTGGCAAAAATTGCAGCTTTAGGGTTCGAGTAAAGCAGGGATATCAAGGAAATAATTTCGGGCCAAAACCAAACCATTTTAGTGTCTGAAAAATGAAAGGCCAATATACTCTGTCAAAAGCCTTTTCAGCATCAAGAGCAATGGCAGCAAGGGGTTTTGAAAGATTTGGTGATTTGGAAATAATATCGAAAAACAGACGGGTATTGTCATTAATAGATCGTCCTTTAACAAAGCCCGTTTGTTCCTTACCTAAGAGTTGAGGGAGATGAGATTCCAAACGAAGAGCTAACGATTTAGAGAAGATTTTGTAATCTATGTTAACAAGGGAAATGGGTCGGTAATTTTTGCAATAATGTAGATCCTTTCCTTCCTTTGGGATACGACAGATCAGGGCTTCCAGAAAAGTGCCTGAGGAAGTACCAGAAGAAAGAAAAGAGGAGATTAGAGCATGTAATTTAGGTAAGATTACTTGGGCAAAATGCAAAAAGAATTCAACAGTAAAGCCATCCGGGCCAGGCGCCTTATCTTTCTTAAGGGATTTAAGTGCATTGAGTAGATCAGTCTGAGTCAGGTCAGACTCTAGGAGGTCCAGATGTAAAGACGGAGATGGGCACTTTTGAATTGAGGAGAGGTAGAGGGAGAGGGAGAGGGAGATATCTTCATCAGTGGGAGTATTCTCTGGTGTGTATAGTTGTTCGTAGAACCGAACAAATTCTTGTAGGATATCGGCATCTTTAAATTTGGAAGAGTTGGGGTCTGTTATTATAGATTCTATGTGGAGTTTATTCTGTTTGGTTTTAAGATAATTGGCTAACAATTTACCAGATTTATTTTGTCCTCCATAGAATTTGGCACTAGTCCTTAAAAGAAATAAAGAGGCATTATCAGTGGTATCTTTGTTATACTGAATCTTAGCTTTAATCAGATCAGTTAGTCACTGTTTCGATTTAGAGGTGAAGTAGGTATGCTCTAATTTTTTAATCTTAGAGAGGAGTTCCGAATTTGAAGCCCAAGCCAATTTCCGTTTGTTAGAGGTATATCGAATAATGAAGTCACGTGCAGAGGCCTTAAAGGCATCCCAAATAATATGAAATGGTAAAGTGTCATTACTATTCAAAAGAAAATATTCATTGAAAAAAGAAATAAAAGAAGTGTTAAAATGAGGGTCTGAAAGCAAGGAGTTATTGAAGCGCCATCTCCTAGGATGGTCAGAGTGAGGCAGGATATCAAGCTGGATGGAAACAGGGGCGTGATCGGAGATAAGTATGGGGCCTATATCAGCAGACAATAAGGATTGGGAGACGTTGTGTGACGTGAAAATATAGTCAATTCTTGACTGGGTCTGGTGAGGTGAAGAGTAAAAAGTAAACTCCTGCAGAGACGGATTACAAAGTCTCCAGGCGTCAGTTAGATGTAGGTGCTTTATAGTTTGTGTGAAGGTTTTATGTGCTTTTGATGGAATGAAAGAAACTTTAGATTTCCGATCTAGAAAAGGGTCAAATACTTGGTTACAATCCCCAGTGAGGATTACATTGTTAGCATTATTATAAGAAATCAATTGAAGTATATGGGACCAAAAAGGGGCATCACCAGAAGTAGGAGCATAAACATTAAAAAGAGAAAGCAAAACACCATCAATCTCCAATTTGGTAAATAACCATCTACCTTCGTTATCTCTCTCTTGTGAAATGAGGGAGACCTTCAATGATTTGTGAATTAAAGTCATAACACCATTTCTTTTGCCATCACCAGGTGAGTAAAAGACTTCACCAACCCAATTTTTCTTAAGCTTTAAGGATTCAGACTCTGTGAGATGAGTTTCCTGCAATAAAACAATTTTAGCATCCAGTTTAGATAAATAAGATAACACCCTTGTCTCTTAATAGGGAGTTTAAACCTTTAACATTCCATGTAATGATTTTTAAAGCCATAAATCAAGGAAGCAAAATGAGTAATAAGATAAGCCAGCCATAATGCAAACATCATTAAAAAATAAATAAGATATAAATAAATAGATGTAGATTAACTTTGAAACTTAAAAAAATGAGGAGGAAAGAGAGAAGAAGGAAAAGGAAGCATCGTGAGTGAAAAAATACGGGAATGATTAGATGAAAAAGTACAGGGTAGGATGAAAGAACAAAAGAGACATCTGAGAAGGAGGTAAAAGAAGAGGTTAAAGAAGAGAAGGAAAGAAACAGAAAGAAGAATTGTAGGAAGAAAACATACCTACAAATATTGACCAGGGATGAGGAGGGGGGTGTGTGAAACCACATGGAACAAATGGCATGACCAAAGTCGACGGAACGAAGGGCGGGAAAGGGATCACGCCAGTAAAAGACAAGACAACTGCGGGCATCGAACACCAACAGATCTAGAACAGGGAGAAAAGCAGAACCAGTGAAAGGATTATCACAACAAATTAAGCAGTTAATCAATTAAACTAATCAACTACACATCATAACAAGGAACTTAAACATTATGGAGTATAAGACCAGTGAGTGAACAAGGAGAACATAAACATCAAAGGACCAGGAAAGTCCCAAAACACTAATAAGATCAAGAATTATGTGAAGATGAGGCTTCCGTAAATTCCATGGTCTCCAACTTGCATGAATTGATGAAGCTCTGTAATCTTAATGGATCCTCGTAGGTAGTCGTTCTATTTCTGTAGGTGACCTTAAATAAACAGTGATGAAAGAGTCCATAACGGGCTCCCAAAGAGCGTAGTTCAGGTCTCATATTAAGAAATGCCTTGCGTCTGTTTGCTGTAGCTTTAGCATAATCCTGTGCAAAGAACAGAGTCGATCCAGACCATACGATGCGTTGAGATGCTTTGACAGCCGAAAAAGTCTTTAATAAGTCAGTGTATTCAAGAAAATATAATATGACTCCTCTTGGTCTCTGCGAGGAAGATGCATTGGATGGCAGGCGTCCAAGTCTGTGAGCACGTTGAATATTTAGGACAGTTTCCTCCGGCATATGAACTAGCTTGGGAAGAAAGGATCTGAAAAAGATGAGGGGATCCTGACCCTCAACCCCTTCCGGAAGGCCATAAATACGTAGGTTATTCCTCCTGTTATGATTTTCAAGGTCTTCGACCTGTTTTTGGAGCGTGGATACTTGAGACTGAAGTGCCGTGACTTTAGTATCAGTGGCCCCGAGAGAAGACATGCAACGCTCAACTGCCGGGAGTCTTTCATCCATTTGAGACCAATTGTCAGTGAGGAATTGCAACTTGGTGTTAGTTTCCTCCACAAAGGGTCGAAGGGCTTGTATTTCTTCCAGAAATATCTCCTATGAGACGGGGAGGAAGATTTTGGTGGAGATGGAGGATCTTTTTTTACACGTTTTATACTAGACTTTCCTGCCGCTGAAGAGACATTAGTTGTTGAGTTAGGACTCTTTGCTAAGGATGATGCAGAGTCTTCCATCTTGGAGAATTCAGTAATAATCCTTGAATTTTTAATGAAGGATTGCGTGGAATGCGAAGAGAGAGGCTCCGATTTCCTAAGTCTGCCCATGAAATACCGAGAGCTAAGAGGTATAAAATAGCTTTAATTGTAATATAGGTTGTTACAGATGGAGAAAATCTTGCTGACCCCAAAATTCATTCACCATAAGCGTTTCAGATAGGGGGACAGACGCAGGTCATGTAAAATTGGTAGAGGTTGAGCCAAAAACTAAGATGGCCGCCTTCAACCTTGCCTCCCACAACAGATAAACCTCCTGAGAGAAAGTGTGCTATAAAGAGAAGCAGACGGGCAAAAGGAGTCCCATAATGAAGAGGATAAGCAATGCAGCGGCAATGCCAAAAGCACACTCTATTAGTGTAGGCAACCACGTCAAAAAAGGAAGGCAAAGTTCCAAATTTGGGACACAAACCATTAAGGATCCCGTCCAATGAATTCATTTCAGGCATTTGAGGATAATGGCTTACATCACTATGGGGCAAAAAAGCATTCCACGCTGTGAAGAAAATGCGGGAAGAACTGAAACAAACTAGCGGTCGTAACTTACTGCGCTGGGGTTAGAATCAACTTCGTCTAGGAACAGGTCATTAGCGCTGTGTGCTACAAGGAAAGCAGACGAGCAAAAACAGTCCCATAATGAAGAGGATAAGCGTTGCAGCAGTAGTGCCAAAAGCGCTAAGTGTCAAGAGTGTGAGCCGTTATAGAGCCTTCATAACAAAAGTACAACGCTGTGAATGAGCGTTCATGCATAAAATGGAGGACAAAACTTTACTGCTCTGTTAATGTAGACATCCACGTCGAAGAAGGAAGGCAAAGTTCCAAATTTAAGTAAAGAATCGCTAAGGATCCCAGTCCATTGAATTCATGTCATACATTTGAGAGTAATAGCTCACAGCACCATGGGGCAAAAAAGCATTCCACGCTGTGAGGGAAATGCGGAGACAATTGAAAACAAAATGGCAGTCGCAACTTTACCGCGCTGGGGCTGGAATCAACTTCGTCGAGGAACAGGTCTTTAATGCTGAATTCAGGAACGCTGAGGGTCACAACATGTTGCAGATATCTTCCGACGCTCTCAGTATTATTCTGGCAGCATTTAGGTAATGAGATAGCGCGAAACCACCGCGCCGCTCTGAGGAGTCTCACTCGGGCACCGCCATGTTCCTTGGGCGTCAAGCCACGCCCCCCAGAAGGTGCTCCATTCTAATCCTATCAATGTAGACTCAGACAAGTCAGCAATATAAGCATCTCAAATTAAGTAATAGTAACAACTGTTATTTAGTGTGCTTAGAAATGCAGAAGTGCAGTATTTAGTGCTATGTAAAACAAGCTACACTATAGTCAGTTAAATCATCACTCATTATTCTTATCACTTAATCTTAGCATTCTTTGCAAAATGTGGGCCTCTGAATCTTATTACTAGGCTCCTTGATGCACTCAGTGCCACCCCTGGGGCCTATTACCTGCTCCATTGATTCACGCTCTGTGTTGGGCCACTGACATTCATTAATAGGTCTACAGATGTATGCATTCTTTGTGGCCATTGGTAACAGGCCCATGGATGCATGGACTCTATGGGGCTACTGATGTCCTTTCCTTGGCCATCTGATGCATGCACTGTGCAGGGACACCAAGGGACATCATTTTGCCTATTTATGACATGCCTCAATAAGACTATTGGTGCATGCACTATATAAGACCAATGGCAAACCTAAGAAAACATTTACCACATGCCCTCTTCCATTAGGATGGGTAGTTGTAGTTCATCTCATTCCCGGATTACATCTAACATCAACGGCACACACCTAAAATAGGCCATGCATATTAGCTTTGTCAATGCTGGTTAAACAAACATCAGAATAAGTTAAATTACCTTAAATGATTCGAGCAATTAATGAGCCCTGATCAGGTCCTCTTCTGATTATCCCAGTTTCGTGGAGATGCACTTCATCTAGACATTTGCCACCTATGACCTCTGTGAAATCAAGTAATAAAGTTCAAGGTCATGGGCCCCAAAGCCCACAACATCCATGAACAACCTCAGCTTGCCGGGTGTTACTCTATGGCTGCCTTCACTCGCTCCAAATCAAACTCTTCAGTAAAGAGTCATATTATCTGAAATCGCTCAGTGTTGTAGGTCAATGCAGAAGTACAGGAGGCTGTGCACCATGAGGATTTTAGCCAGGGCTACTCAGTCCATGACTGACAATTGGAGAGTTTACTAAATCTCTATGAGATGCTAAGTGAAAAAAATGCAACCCTCAGGGCTTTAAATGGGCCGGGTCTCACCGGGTCTGAGCACCGGCAGGTTTTTAAAGGGGGCCTCGAAACGGGTCTCTATCAAGCTCTGTTTTGTGCCCTGGCACAGGCAGTCCGTTTTTTCCTGACTGCAGTGACAGCAGGGACATCGATGTGCGCTGCTCACACTGCTCACTTCTCACTAGTGGAGAAGTTACGGCATGACGTCATGCCAGGTGAGCGTTGTAGGGGAAGGGAAATCCTTTAAAGACAGTCATTTTATCTCTGGATTTCCTTCTCTTTTGAAACTCAGGAGCAGCAACATTGTCATGGTGTCACCAGGGCTTTAAGTGGAAGCTTTTTCATTATTATATACCAGCCATAATTGCTGCTTATTTATCTTATGCAACTAACAACCATTGACAAAGCCAATAGTCCTGACTTGTTGTAGGTATGATGTTACTTGTTGTATCATATAAAAATGTAAGTCCGTTTTTATATAGCGCAGCTACTCACCCTTACGGGTCTTAAGGAGCTGGGGGCCATAGTGGAAATTAAGTGAGCTATTGCCCAGAGTCACATGGTGCTGAGCTGAGCTGCCGCCGGAGCCGGGGATCGAACCGTGAACCCTGTGCTCCGAAGTCAGCTGCCCTGGCCGCTGCACCACACCTCTCCACTCAACATATATCTGGATGCAATGACAGAAACAGCAAAATAAAAGTCGGGTAGCACGCTATGCTAAGCACAGATTTTTAGCTTACGTGTTTTTTAGCCACACCCTTAATTACATTGGCGACGCCCCTTTGAGAGACCCCCCCAGTTTTTTCATCCCACTTAAAGCCCTGGCAACCCTCTTTAGCAATATGGATTTCCGAGACAGTGAAACGTACGTACACCTCTAACAGTAGCGGCCCGTGGTGGGAGTGCTGCAGGGCGGTGACGTGGGGCGGGGCAGGGGCAGGATGGGGGGTAGTAAACTACGGAATACGGCCGAATAGAGGTAAGTAAACATATAAATAAATAAAACTAATTCCGTTGCGCGCGCTGCATCGCATTTGGCGATGCAGCGCGCGCAACGAAATTCGTTTTATTTATTTATATGTTTACTTACCTTTATTCGGCCGTATTCCGTAGTTACTAACCCCACCCTGCCCTCCCCCGCCCACGTCACCGCCCGGCAGCACTCCCACCATGGACCGCTACTGACCTCTAATCGATGTAAGTGTGCCTCTCGCATAAGACAAGAATTCTGTTGCATACAATTGCCCTCTCCACCTGCAGTGTAATCTCTCAGATATGTGCTTCACTAGGCGTGCCTCCTGGAGCAATGCCTCCTGGACGCTTCTGCGTTTCAAGTATGCTTGCATTTTAAATGTTTTACTCACAGAGTCCATTCCACGGACATTCCAGGTGAGAAATACATATTTGCTCTGCCTATTCATTTCACTTTATTCCATTGTGTGTACCCCCTTTCTATTGTCTGTTGTGATGGTTGCTCATTATGTTTAGTACAGTTCTGAGCTTGACATACCCAACTATCGGCAACATTTAAGCCCTTTTGAAACGTGTTTAATGTGTTCAGTTGCATGTTCTGTAGTGTTTCCAAATGGAAAGTTGTGTGCACAGTGACAGCCAATTGCGTAGCACATAACAATGGGATTCAGTGCTGCACAGCGGGCTTATATCAGCCTTGTTGTTGCCTCGTGTATTGTCCGATAGAAAGGGAGGTGGGTTATGACTGGCTGGTTAACACAGGGCATGTTACATGCGTGAAAGAGGGCGCTGTGTCGATAAACTTTTGTAGCCCCAATGTACCTGTCAGATAATGACCTTGAAATAACACCCCATCCACCCAGGCCTCTAAAGGGGCAGCTGTGACAAGTGAGCTTGGAGACATGCGCAATAAAGCCCCTGTCATGGCGCTGATTGATGACTCAGCAGCGCCGTGCCTCGAGCATGCGGACATCCTTTCTCCAGTGCCTTGACATTTAAGGAGGTCGGCCCGGCGCTAAATCAGTATTTTTTGTCACTAGCTCGCTGAATGGACTGTATATGTAGATATGACTTCTTATTACTTTTACAGCTTGTATGCCAAGGTGACATTTACCATGCTGCTATCTCAACAAGCTTTGCAAATGTTAATTCAGGTCAGTGTTTTTTTCTTCTTATATGTAATGTACAAACTCGGCGAACCCGGTCTCCTTGGCTGTCTTTCGGCTTTTATATCGCATCTGTTCGGGTAAAAGTCACTTTGTCATATTTAAATTATTATGTTCCACTTGTGTCGTGCGACCGATACAGAAGTTTCATTTCAGAGATCCAATTAATTAATCATTATAGCTAGTTTTGGACAGGCACAACTGCTAATATCAGAATTACCGGGCCACAGAAAAGTGCTGTGGAGCCACAATGATGCTTGAAAAAGCGCTATACAAATCCCCGTAAAATGACATGACGTAATTATAACTTCGAGGGCCCCTTTATATCTTCCACCGTGAAGTTAGAGTAGAAACGTTTGTCTTCTGTCATCCGTTCACAGCTGCTCATGTTTAAATGTGTGCTGTGCTTAACTATGAACTTTAAAAGTCCCATCAAGATTGAGCAAAAATAATTAAAAATACAAATGGTCCTTACTAAAAGTAAACATAATATATTTCGAAAGTGTACGTTATGAACCTTCTGCCTGCCCTCGAGGTGCTACAATGAAGAAGCGCATTTGTTTTCAGAAATGCAGCTAGATCTTACTTTGGGAGGTCACTTAGCCGCCCTTACATCACCCTCTTGGTCTTTCAGGCATTGTGCCTGGTGTGGAGGCAGAAAGCACGTTAGGATATTGCTCTGAACTCCTTCTGTTTTCCACGTTGAATTGAAGATGTGTGGTGTAGGTGTATTAAAGTGGAAAGGAGCATTCATCGAGTGCTCCAACTCCACCTCCCTGTGAAAGACGTTAAGACGTGGAACGTAATTGTTGTTACGCAAGCATAACCTCGAGTAGATCCTGATTACTTTGGCTACTTACAGCTTCCGTACTTTCCTGCTTTCTGACAGAGACATCTAAAGGATTGCGTTGGCCCTCGGCCAGACACATTGTGGGGACACTCTGTTCGTGATAACTCTGAATTTATTAACTATTTTCAGTTCATGCATGCCTTGTTAGACCTGTTCACAGGTAGTTCCAGCTTAAGAAATATTGGGGCCCTGGGCGCAAGCATATTTTGGGGGCACCAATCTAGATTTAATAGGTGGTACCAGTTACACATATTCAAGATGCGTTTTCCCGTATAGATAACTGGGTGTGGAAAAAGGACGGCAGTTTGCAAGAGCCCATCAATTTGACAAGAACTACAACATAGTTAGTCAGGCATGGGAAACAGAGTTAAACATCGGTAAGCTTAACATGAAGACATGTAGTTAGGATTTTTTTTAAAAAAATCATTAATTTAAGAAAGATCTGGAGTGTAATGAAGCCTTTCCGGGAAAATGATTATGCTAACTACACACATTTCTCAAACATGCATGTGTTCTATATTGTTTTGAGATAGTGTTAATCAGCACATAAGTCACAGACTCTAACGAAACCAGAGCTTTTGTTACACAACTGAAATCCTAGATGTAGGAGAGTAGGATCTGCTTCACATGGGTACCCCCACTTTTTGCTGATGCTTCACTGTTTTTCGACATTAGTCTGGCTGGGGCCCTGCTAATCAGAACCCCAGCCTAGCTGCTTCCTCTCTAAAATGGTTTCCATGTGCCTTAGGCACATCACTGATTGGGATCTGGAGTGCCCTTATAAGTCCCTAGTATATGGTATACTATGTACCAAGGGCATAGGTACCTCAGAGGCCTGCCAGGGGCTGCAGCATGTATTATGCCACCCCTGGAAGGCCATCCAAACTGACACCACAGGTCTGCTACTGCAGCCTGGGTAAGGTGGTGCATGCACCCCTTACTGTGATATAGGTTACCTATATCACGAAATACATACACACATATAAACCTATAAGTCACTCCTAAGGCATGCCTTATCAATCCTAAAGGCAGAGTGCATGGTTCCTATGTGAGAGGGTGCCCCTGCGTGAGCAGGGCCCCTCTGCAGCGTTCGGAGACTATCTCTGATGCTGTTTGTAGGGCAGCCTGACCATATACTCTTAAGCGCATTATATCCTCGCGGTAAAATGCTAACTTTGGAATGGCTGCACCTAAACATGTCGTGTTTGGTGTCAAACATCTTGGAATACTACCCCCCGCCAATCCTGGTGGCGGGGGTAGCATTCCACCCTTCTAGAGGGAAAGACATGTTAACTCTGACTAGTCCGGTAACTTCTTTCCAGAGCCCTGGCATCACAAAATGGATGCTGCTGCCACAGACACGAGTCTGGCCTCCTGCTGCTGGACGAAACTCCGGCAGGGGAGGCCTGGACAATAGGTTTCCTGTCCCAGGGAGGTGTGACCACCTCCCCAGACAGGATAATGTGTATTGGGGCTGGGCGGGAGCACTTTCGGGTGCTTTGAAGTCCTGCACTGGGGGCACATTTTGTGTCCCTGTGCATACCCCAGTTCAAACCGGATCAGGGGCTTGCAGCCCCTGCTTTGGCGCGAATTGGGCAAAGGGAAAGGGGTGTAGCCACACCTCTGCCCTGACCCACCCATAGGTGGGGCCACAGAGTAGTCCAACCCCTATCTTTAGTATAAAGGTAGGAACCCAGTCCTTAGGACTTTAGATTATCCCTGGACGAAACTCTGAAACTGAATCCTGGACCTTCGATGCTCTACTCACGATTATAGGACAGAAGAATCTCCCTTGGGGTCAAGGAGTGACTCCCCTGCTTGGCAGGCACCAAAGAAGCATCTGTCCGGTTCGCATTTCTGAAGCTCCCGTCGGACGCCGAAGTCATCGCATCACCAGAGGTGGATTCTCAGACTTCTCCGAGGCTACCCTGAGTCCCCAGCAAAGCTGAGGCCCGTGGCTATCGTGGGTGACTTGAGACCGTGACCCCTGGACACCGAGCACATTTGCAAGTGCACCCTCTTCTGGGTCTCCCAAGAAGTCGTGCTTTGGGCTCCGAGTAGCCCTAGCCTCCAGCACCACCTACACCGAAGATCACTGGCCCCCACTCCACGAGTGTCCTGTAAGCCAGATCCACGTGCGGCATCACGAGGCTCCTTCGCGGTCGCTAGCCCGTTGGCTAGTAGCCCTTAACGAAGGCCAATCCTTTTCTAACTTGGCATCCTGGTTGCTCCAGGCCTGCCCTCACTTACCCTTGCTGGGTGAGTTCCACAGACCTTGCTGGTCTGCACCATCGACGATCTACATCTTCACCAAGACTTGCCGTTGCCAAGGCTTGTTGGGTCCAATCCGGTCGCCGACACATCAGCACTCGACAGACATCGTGTACCAGCGCGAATCCTGCTCCTGGTTGCCGACAACGCCTCCTGGACCTCGTGGCTGAAGAGTCAAGACGACCGTCAACGCACCTGAAGCACTCGACATCGGTGGGCATCTGTCCATCGCCTTCCTGGTCACTGGCTAGTGACCCAGACTCTGTCCCCTCCTCTTTCAGGTTCTTCAGAACTCCGATCCACTCTTGGATCCACCCGGACACTTTTCTCTTGGTCGCCAGCAGCACTTTGCAGCAGATCGCCATTTGAATCGACGACGAAACCCGACCCCGAAAGGCACCTATGCACCCGGCTTCCCTGGGTGAGGTAACACGAGTACTCCGGTGCTCCCGTGGGTAGACACTCTTCAAAGTCCTAGATCTCAAAGGGTTTTGTCCAAGTCCTCTTTTAAGTGTCCCTTTTCTCTAATTTCCCGATCCCGACTTTCTCCATAGAAGTCAACGGCGTATCGCGGTTGTGTATTTACACTGCACGCGTCTCCCGTGGGTCCCCTGTGTCACTACCTTGGGTGGTTCCTTGTGGTCCAAGCACTTCTAGAGGCTCTAGGCCTAGTGTCTAGTTCAGTCGTGGTTCGCATACCACTTTATTGGTATATGGTTTGGTTCGCCCCTAGGGCCCAAACGTGTATTTGTGCTATTACTGTGTTTAAATAACTTCTAACTTATGTACTTCGAACTCTAGCCTCATAAAGAGACTAGAGGGGTGTGTTTAGCAATAAATACATATACTTTGAATATATACCTGGTGTGGTGCTCTTTCATTTGATCACTCAAGAGATTATAGACTGGTAAAACAAGCTGCTTTACATTCCTTCAAGACTTAGCCTGAAGGCTGCTCTCCATAGCTACCACTAGGATAGCTTTCAATAAGGTTGTCTTTAACCTATCTCCAATAAGGGGTTGTTTGGACTGGTGCAAGGTGCCCACTATAATTAGTGGACAGCATATGCCAGGCCAACTTCTCACATTGGTGGCAGCGGTGGGATTCCAGCTTGCTATTGTTTTACCAGATAATCTCAATTGAATTGATCAACTGAAAACCACTAAAGGTACCTAAGGTACATATAATTTAAGCTTAGAATACAGTAAGTTCTACTGAACTTAGAGTTGTGTGTTAAGGGATAGCACAACCCTTTCTACAACTCAAGAGAGTTTAGTAGGCCACACTAGAGTAGGTAGTGCATACACCACACCACACTAGTAATGTCTTTAAGGGTAGGATCTAAAGAATCCTTGCAGGAAGCCATTGAGCTTCCACCCTCCAAGTATGATACACTCCCATTCTTGGAATTGAGAGCTTTATGCAACTTGAGAAAACTAAGGACAGGCCGAAGCCCCACCACCCAACACCTCAAGGAGTTGTTGGTGGCTTATGACCTTAGTAAGCCCTTGGGGACTGAAGGGGTAGGAGCTGAGGGTGGGGCAGAGGGAAGAGGCCAGGGGTACCAATACCCCCAGCCCCCTCTGAAACTGGCCAGGAGGGTGACAATGACCCTGACCTGGATAACCCAATCCCTCCTGTGGAAGATGATGAGGATGATCTGGATGATCCCCACTTTGTCCCCCAGGAAGGATTAAGAGTGTGCCCAGAAAGTCTAGATCTCCTTCTCAGGAGTCTAACCACTCTGGCACCTCCATAGGGAGCTCTATCTCCTCTCACAAGAGGGAATCCTCTCATGAGAGAAGAGACAGACTGGTCCAGTATGAGGAAACTCAGCTGGAAATCAGAAAAAAGCAATTGGCTTTAGATAGGGAATCCCTAGATCTCCTTAGGGAGAGAAGAAAGTTGGGACTAGAGTCCCATGGTGGCAGCCATGTCCCTAGAGACAGGGAAAGGTCCTAAGACCATAGGAACCTGAGCAAGATTGTCCCTCCCTACCAGAGTGGGGATGACATCCACAAATGGATAACTGCATTAGAGAGGGCCTGTAAGGTACAGAAGGTCCCTCAGGAGCAGTGGGCAGCAATCTTGTGGCTCTCCTTTGCTGACAAAGGTAGAGATAAGCTCCTCACTGTTAGAGAGGAGGATGCTGATAATTACAAGGTCTTGAAGAGTGCTCTTATTGATGGGTTTGGCCTAACCACTGAACAGTATAGGTTGAAGTTCAGAGACACCCAAAAAGCACAGACTCAAGACTGGGTAGACTATGTGGATTGTTCTGCCAAGGCTCTGGAAGGCTGGTTGATGGGCAGTAAGGTGTGTGACTTCTCAGGATTGTACAATCTGATAATGAGGGAGCAGATTCTTAATAACTGTCAAAATCAGCTGTTGCATCAATACCTGGTAGACTCTGATCTGACCTCTCCCCAAGAATTGGGAAAGAAGGCAGACAAATGGGTCAGAACCAGGGTGAAGCAGAAGGTACAGAACCAAGGTGGGGAAACCAAGAAGCAAGATGCTAAGAACTCTGAAAAGGGTGGGGAGAAGGGTAAAGATCAAAAGTCTTCATCAGGCCCCCAAAAATCTTCTTCTGGTGGGGATTCACAGTCTACCAAAGGGAAAGGCCAAAGAAAACCATGGTGCAAGGTCTGTAAGCAAAAGACCCACTGGACCAGTGATTGCACCAAGTCCAAAGACTCCAGTCCAGCACCCACCAATGCCCCTAAGGCACCTGTTCCCCCTAGTACAGTTGGTGGGAGTGCTCCAGCCAAGGGTTTAGTAGGGTTCACCCTGGGAACTGAGTTGGGCTCTGACCTAGACAGAGAACTGACTCAGGCTGTGTTAGTCTGTGATGGAGGCATGGATGTGACCTCCACTGTGAGACCCAGTAATCTGGGCAAGTACAGACAACAGCCTTTAATCAATGGACGTGAGGCTTTGGCATTTAGGGACACAGGGGCAAGTGTCACAATGGTGACACAAGACCTTGTGAATCCTGGGCAAGTTATACTTGGTGAGATGTACCAAGTGACCAATGCTATCAATGTCAGAACAGACCATACTCTGGCAGTTGTTAACTTCTCCTGGGGAGGGGTAACTGGCCTTAAGAAGGTTGTGGTAAGTGCAAACCTACCAGTCGAATGCTTGCTTGGCAATGACTTAGAGACTTCTGCTTGGGCAGAAGTGGAGCTCAGGACCCATGCAGAAATGCTTGGGATCCCTGCAGATGTGTTTGCTGTGACCAGGTCACAAGCCAAAATGTCTAGCACTGAAGAGGCCTTGGATCCTGGAAGAATGGACCAAGTGCCTTCCAAGAGGAGGAGGAGTAGGGTTAAGGCAGTGCCTTCCCCCTTGGCTCAGGAGGAAGATCAGTCCCTTGAGGGGGATGATCTCAGCCCTGAAGAAGGAACTGTCCCAGAGGAACTTGAACCTGACCAGGTTGAGTTCTTGGGGACAGGGGGACCTTCTAGGGCAGATCTGAGCCAGGAGCAGCAGAGCTGCCCCTCCCTTGAACCCCTCAGACAGCAAGCTGCTGCTGAGGCTGCTGGGAAAGCTAGTGGTCCCCATACAGTGTATTGGGATGATGGACTCCTGTACTCAGAGAGTAGAGACCCCAAGCCTGGTGCTACCAGGAGGTTGGTTATACCTCTGAAGTTCAGGGGCTTCCTATTGACCCTAGCCCATGATATTCCCTTAGCAGGTCACCTGGGCCAGAACAAGACTTGGGACAGAATTGTCCCTCACTTTCACTGGCCCCACATGTCTGAAGACAGTAAGGAGTTTTGTCGCTCCTGTGTAACCTGCCAGGCCAGTGGCAAGGCAGGTGGCACTACAAAGGCCCCCTGATACCACTACCTGTGGTGGGGGTGCCCTTTGAAAGGGTAGGGATTGACATTGTTGGTCCCATGGATCCCCAAACAGCATCTGGGCACAGGTTTATCCTGGTGGTAGTGGATCATGCCACCAGGTACCCAGAAGCTATTCCCCTCAGGACCACTACAGCACCTGTGGTGGCAAGGGCCCTCCTGGGAATTTTCTCAAGAGTGGGCTTTCCTAAGGAGGTAGTCTCAGACAGGGGTGCTAACTTCATGTCTGGGTACTTAAAAGCAATGTGGAAGGAGTGTGGAGTGACTTATAAGTTCACCACACCCTATCACCCACAATGCAATGGTTTAGTTGAGAGATTCAACAAAACCTTGAAGGGCATGATTAAAGGGCTCCCAGGAAAGCTTAGGCGTAGATGGGACATACTCTTGCCCTGCCTTTTATTCGCATATAGGGAGGTGCCTCAGAAGGGGTTGGTTACAGCCCTTTTGAACTTCTGTTTGGCCACCCTGTGAGGGGTCCACTGTGCTTGGTGAAGGAAGGATGGGAGTTACCTCTCAAGCCCCCAAAGCAAGATATAGTGGACTATGTACTTGGTCTCCGCTCCAGGATGGCTGAGTACATGAAAAAGGCAACCAAAAACCTTGAGGCTAGCCAGGAACTTCAAAAGGCCTGGCATTACCAAAAGGCTGTTCTGACTGTTTACCAGCCAGGACAGAAGGTGTGGGTGTTGGAGCCAGTGGCCCCAGCAGCTCTCCAAGATAAATGGAGTGGACCCCACACTATTGTTGAGCAGAAGGGTGAGGTCACTTATTTAGTAGACCTAGGAACACCCAGGAGTCCCCACAGGGTTCTCCATGTCAACAGGTTAAAACCATATGTGGACAGGGCAGACATGGGCTTGCTCATGGCTACTGATGAAGGGCAGGAGGAAGAGAGTGACCCACTCCCTGACCTGCTCTCACAGAACCCTGACGATGGGTCAGTTGATGGTGTAGCCTTGGCAGGCAGCCTCACTACCCAGCAACAAACTGATTGCAGGCAAGTCCTCAATCAGTTTAGACATATGTTTTCACTGACACCCAGTCAGACCACCTGGTGCACTCATGAAGTGGACACTGGGGACAGTCTGCCTATTAAAAACAAGATTTATAGGCAACCTGACCATGTCAGGGACTGTATCAGGACTGAAGTCCAGAAAATGTTGGAATTGGGAGTTATTGAACCCTCAGATAGCCCTTGGGCTAGTCCAGTGGTCCTTGTACCAAAACCTCACCCCAGTGGTGGAAAAAGAGAGATGAGGTTTTGTGTGGACTACAGGGGTCTCAATGCAGTCACTAGGACTGATGCCCATCCAATACCCAGGGCAGATGAGCTCATAGATACTTTGGCCTCTGCCAAATATCTCAGCACATTTGACCTAACAGCTGGCTACTGGCAGATCAGACTAGCTGATACTGCAAAGCCCAAAACAGCAGTCTCAACCCCTAGTGGGCATTATCAATTTGTGGTAATGCCCTTTGGTCTGAAGAATGCACCTGCCACTTTCCAGAGGCTGGTGAATTCAGTTCTCACAGGTCTGGAAGCCTATAGTGCAGCATATCTAGATGATATTGCTGTCTTTAGCTCCACCTGGGAGGATCACCTGGTCCACCTCAGGAATGTTTTACAGGCCCTGCAAAAGGCAGGCCTGACTATCAAGGCCACTAAGTGCCAGATAGGGCAGAGTCAGGTTGTGTACCTGGGCCACCTTGTGGGTGGAGGCCAGGTTCAACCTTTGCAGAGCAAGATCCAGACCATCATGGACTGGACTGCTCCCACTACCCAGACTCAGGTGAGAGCCTTCTTAGGCCTGACTGGGTACTATAGGAGATTTGTCAAGGGGTATGGATCAATAGTGACACCCCTGAATGACTTAACTTCTAAGAAAATGCCCAAAAGGTTCAGTGGACAGTTAGCTGTCAAAAGGCATTTGATGACCTGAAGCAGGCCATGTGCACTGCTCCAATTCTGCAGAGTCCTGATTACTCCAAGAAGTTCATTGTTCAAACTGATGCATCTGAATTGGGGGTAGGGGCTGTACTGTCACAATTGAATGAAGAAGGTCAGGATCAGCCAGTAGCTTTCATTAGCAGAAGGCTGACCCCTAGAGAGAAACGTTGGTCAGCCATAGAGAGGAGGCCTTTGCTGTGGTCTGGGCTCTGAAGAAGTTGAGGCCATACTTGTTTGGTACACACTTCCTGGTTCAGACAGACCATAAGCCCCTCTTATGGCTAAAACAAATGAAGGGTGAAAACCCCAAACTGCTTAGGTGGTCCATTTCCCTACAGGGGATGGACTTTACAGTGGAACATAGGCCTGGGAGTAACCATGCGAATGCAGATGGACTCTCTAGGTATTTCCACTTAGAACATGAAGACTTAACTGGGCAAGGTTAGTTTAATGTCCCTACGTTTGGGGGGGTTGTGTAGGAGAGTAGGATCTGCTTCACATGGGTACCCCCACTTTTGCTGATGCTTCACTGTTTTTCGACATTAGTCTGGCTGGGGCCCTGCTAATCAGAACCCCAGCCTAGCTGCTTCCTCTCTAAAATGGTTTCCATGTGCCTTAGGCACATCACTGATTGGGATCTGGAGTGCCCTTATAAGTCCCTAGTATATGGTATACTATGTACCAAGGGCATAGGTACCTCAGAGGCCTGCCAGGGGCTGCAGCATGTATTATGCCACCCCTGGAATGCCATCCAAACTGACACCACAGGTCTGCTACTGCAGCCTGGGTAAGGTGGTGCATGCACCCCTTACTGTGATATAGGTTACCTATATCACGAAATACATACACACATATAAACCTATAAGTCACTCCTAAGGCAGGCCTTATCAATCCTAAAGGCAGAGTGCATGGTTCCTATGTGAGAGGGTGCCCCTGCGTGAGCAGGGCCCCTCTGCAGCGTTCGGAGACCATCTCTGATGCTGTTTGTAGTGCAGCCTGACCATATACTCTTAAGCGCATTATATCCTCGCGGTAAAATGCTAACTTTGGAATGGCTGCACCTAAACATGTCGTGTTTGGTGTCAAACATCTTGGAATACTACCCCCCCCCGCCAATCCTGGTGGCGGGGGTAGCATTCCACCCTTCTAGAGGGAAAGACATGTTAACTCTGACTAGTCCGGTAACTTCTTTCCAGAGCCCTGGCATCACAAAATGGATGCTGCTGCCACCGACACGAGTCTGGCCTCCTGCTGCTGGACGAAATTCCGGCAGGGGAGGCCTGGACAATAGGTTTCCTGTCCCAGGGAGGTGTGACCACCTCCCCAGACAGGATAATGTGTATTGGGGCTGGGCGGGAGCACTTTCGGGTGCTTTGAAGTCCTGCACTGGGGGCACATTTGGTGTCCCTGTTCATACCCCAGTTCAAACCGGATCAGGGGCTTGCAGCCCCTGCTTTGGCGCGAACTGGACAAAGGGAAAGGGGTGTAGCCACCCCTCTGCCCTGACCCACCCATAGGTGGGGTCACAGAGTAGTCCAACCCCTATCTTTAGTATAAAGGTAGGAACCCAGTCCTTAGGACTTTAGATTATCCCTGGACGAAACTCTGAAACTGAATCCTGGACCTTCGACGCTCTACTCACGATTAGAGGACAGAAGAATCTCCCTTGGGGTCAAGGAGTGACTCCCCTGCTTGGCAAGCACCAAAGAAGCATCTGTCCGGTTTGCATTTCTGAAGCTCCCGTCGGACGCCGAAGTCATTGCATCACCAGAGGTGGATTCTTAGACTTCCCCGAGGCTACCCTGAGTTCCCAGCAAAGCTGAGGCCCGTGGCTATCGTGGGTGACTTGAGACCGTGACCCCTGGACACCAAGCACATTTGCAAGTGCACCCTCTTCTGGGTCTTCCAAGAAGTCGTGCTTTGGGCTCCGAGTAGCTCTAGCCTCCAGCACCACCTGCACCGAAGATCACTGGCCCCCACTCCACGAGTGTCCTGTAAGCCAGATCCACGTGCGGCGTCACAAGGCTCCTTCGCGGTTGCTAGCCCGTTGGCTAGTAGCCCTTAACGAAGGCCAATCCTTTTCTAACTTGGCATCCTGGTTGCTCCAGGCCTGCCCTCACTTACCCTCGCTGGGTGAGTTCCACAGACCTTGCTGGTCTGCACCATTGACGATCTACATCTTCACCGAGACTTGTCGTTGCCAAGGCTTGTTGGGTCCAATCCGGTTGCCGACACCTCAGCACTCGACAGACATTGTGTACCAGCCTGAATCCTGCTCCTGGTTGCCGACAACGCCTCCTGGACCTCGTGGCTGAAGAGTCAAGACGACCGTCAACGCACCTGAAGCACTCGACATCGGTGGGCATCTGTCCATCGCCTTCCTGGTCACTGGCTAGTGACCCAGACTCTGTCCCCTCTGCTTTCAGGTTCTTCAGAACTCCGATCCACTCTTGGATCCACCCGGACACTTTTCTCTTGGTCGCCAGCAGCACTTTGCAGCAGATCGCCATTCGAATCGACGACGAAACCCGACCCCGAAAGGCACCTATGCACCCGGCTTCCCTGGGTGAGGTAACACGAGTACTCCGGTGCTCCCGTGGGTAGAGACTCTTCAAAGTCCTAGATCTCAAAGGGTTTTGTCCAAGTCCTCTTTTAAGTGTCCCTTTTCTCTAATTTCCCGATCCCGACTTTCTCCATAGAAGTCAACGGCGTATCGCGGTTGTGTATTTACACTGCACGCGTCTCCCGTGGGTCCCCTGTGTCACTACCTTGGGTGGTTCCTTGTGGTCCAAGCACTTCTAGAGGCTCTAGGCCTAGTGTCTAGTTCAGTCGTGGTTCGCATACCACTTTATTGGTATATGGTTTGGTACGCCCCTAGGGCCCAAACGTGTATTTGTGCTATTACTGTGTTTAAATAACTTCTAACTTATGTACTTCGAACTCTAGCCTCATAAAGAGACTAGAGGGGTGTGTTTAGCAATACATACATATACTTTGAATATATACCTGGTGTGGTGCTCTTTCATTTGATCACTCAAGAGATTATAGACTGGTAAAACAAGCTGCTTTACATTCCTTCAAGACTTAGCCTGAAGGCTGCTCTCCATAGCTACCACTAGGATAGCTTTCAATAAGGTTGTCTTTAACCTATCTCCAATAAGGGGTTGTTTGGACTGGTGCAAGGTGCCCACTATAATTAGTGGACAGCATATGCCAGGCCAACTTCTCACACTAGACATTCAAGCTTTCAACAGCAAAGCAGAATCTTGGGTTACACAAATCTTAACACAACAGAAAAGCAACCCCCAGCGTTAGACATGTAGATGTTTCAGTTTCAGAAATCAATCCCTGGGGTTTCAGAGATCTAAATTAGGGTCTCTGATCTATCACTCAGATTTCACAGATAATACAAGCTCATATCTTAGAAAACAGACCCATTCTGCATTCCATACATATCTCCAAAACTCAAGCCTCGGACAGCAAAGCTGTCACTTTGACATGTGACATTAAAACCATCCCTCAAGTTATACATATATTACAAAATCAGACCTCTAACACCAAGGCTACTCTCAGGTTACATTAACTGTACATGCTCACGCTGCATAAAGCAAAACTATGCCTCAGGTTACACAGATCACACAGGTCCAGGCCTCTGAGAGAAAAACTAACTCTCATATCAAAGAAATATTATGGGATCAGTCATTAGTCAAGTAGATAGTTTTTATTCAAGATATGAGATTTTAAGAGTTTGTATTTATGGAGATTTTAAATGTTTAAGGACTAACTAGTCCAAATAAACTTTTGTTCGAATGACTGACATTAGTCAAGCAACCTATATCTTAGGCTAAATACATCTTACCAGCTATAGTCTCAGATAGAAGTACATTATATTACAGAGATCTCACAGGCTGAGCCTTCCTACAACAAAGTTATACCGCAAGGTACAAGTTCAGGCTACTGTCTCAATGTGAGACAGAGGCAGCATCCCACGCAGAAATCACATGCTCATGCAGTAGACAGAACATATATTTTTGATTATACATATCTTGGCATCTGTCAATAAAGCTGTTCTCTGGGTTACACAGTTACTATTGATTTTGACTTCTGACCGCAAAGCTCTACTAACATGGGAAATATGTAGACAGCAAGGAGATGAATGCCTTCACTTGTATGCCTCTCACTGAAGACTGAATAATACCACAATATGGTGGATGTGAAACTTTTAAAGTCATCAAAAATGTTTCACAATGCAAGAACCATTCCTATAAAAACCCAAAAATAAATAAAAGGAAAACAAAGTTGGTGGGCGCTATGTTTAAATTAGCTTTTATTAGTAGTACATGCACCTGGCATAGGGACATTTTAGCTCTTCTGGAGTGCTGGAGTGCTGGACACCACCATTTTATGAAGTAGACACACTACGACAGTAGCAGTGCAAGCTTATTTCATAAGCAGAACAGGCACAGTGCCGACATCCCTTGCAGAGCCCATGCAGCCACAGTGTAGCATGCTTCCAGAAAACACAGGCATAATCAGAGCAACATTGTCTCCATTTCTTCCTCCTTCATCCTTGCTGGCCAAGCACCGGAAGTATGAAGTTTGCATGGTTACTCCACGTGCACAGCAGACCAACCTGGGCACCAGCACCGCAAGCGCCCCTGAAACAAGGCAGATGCGGAAAATGTTCAAGCACCCCTTACACAGGACAGGCCGGATCAGGTGCAAACCTCACTCACACACGGGTGAGGTACAGCACGGGGAGCAGCACTGAAAGCTACCCCAACACACACCCCTGGTGCTACATGGACAGATGACAAGCAAGCTTCCATTACACAGAGTGACAGAGTCTGAACAACTAAAGCAGAGCAGCTGTTGCACTATGCTTAAGTGGAATGAGGATTACGCACGGGACTGAATGTGTTAAATTTTCCTTATAGGTATATGCTATTAAAAAAATAAACTTCTTGAGAAATGATATAACTGCTTAAATATAAAGTAGGTGAGTGATCAATTTAGTGGTGTTGTGCTAGGACTGGGTGTTTGACCATTGAGTATTACTTTGTGATTTTTGGGAACTGCTTATTATTTCATTTGGAGGTTAAGAGTCCTGTACTGTTTGCATAAGACACAAAAATCTAATTATTTAACAAAATATGGTCCATGTTGAGAAATGCTGTAAGTATACCTGACTGCAAGAGTGAGAAGGCTCCTCCAGAGAGCACACCCAAATCTGAGACAATAGCTAGGGTGGAATTACACACTTGTGTCTGGGTCTAACAATGCAATAAGATCACAGCGAATGACGGGTGCTTGGAATTCCCCCAGTATGGTACATTCAATAAGAGGAAGATTGAGAATCTGCTGCAAGTGATGTTGAGATGAACAATTTGGAGCATTGAATGCATGGGATCATGCTGCACACCAGAAGGAGAAGGAAAAATATAAAACTCAAATGAGAAAATTTGGTAGCGCATATGCCTGTATCGTATGATAGTGAAGGGAGGAGCAAAAAAGTTGAAGTTGAGAGAGGGAGGTGGGAGTTACAAGAGGGAGGATAAGAGTTACAGTGAAATGGATGATGAATTTTTGGATGATCTTTTAAATTCTTGACCACCTCCTTGCCCCCTCCACCTGTAGTGTGTTTTCTGAATCTTGTGGTGGCCGGAGTAGGAGTAGATCTTGGAGAAGGTGCAGATGCGCCTGCTGAGTTGGGTCTCCCAGAGAGAGGTTTGCACCTGGCCACACCAGATCTATCATTAGGTGTAGTGAGTGCACCTGATGGTGTAACAGCATCTAGTATGTCATGTTATCATGACAGTCCCCAGTACATCTACTGTTGCAACGACCTTGGACTTGGGAACATGGGGACAGGGGAGGTCGCTGCTGGAAGTACAGCCATTGTCACCACTAATGTAGTTTCAGAATCACAACCTCAGACTGCACAGATCACTGTTAGAAAATGGAATGTCTTAAAACTAAAAGCCAAATTTGAGGAGCTTGCAAAAGGAAAACTCGAGTTGGATTTCATAGATTTGTGTATAAACAGGTAATTGCCCACTTGAAAACTAAAGTCCCACAGAAAGCAGATGATTGGCTCAAAATAACCAGAACTATCCAGAAGTTCAAAGAGTCTGTGTATGCTTATTATGAGCGGCTGATGAAAGTTTTCAGACAGAACAGTAGTGTTGAAAATCCAGAAAAGTAAAATCTTAGTTGGTTCTTGTCTCAGTTCGTTCTTGGGTAGCATCCAGAAACTAGCTCTTATGTACAGCAGAATGTGATTTGATGGCAGTCAAACTCCCTGCATGAAATTTTGGAGTGATAATTAACGGCAAAGCAGAAGTAGATTAAGGAAAAATTAATTTTGGCTCAGACTAAGTTGGCCAGAGAGGCTGTCTGTTCGCTGCAGATTTAAACTTTAACCCTGCTCCAGGTGGTGGTGCAGGAATGCAGGGATCTGCTTTTCAAGACAGTGATTTCATGGCACAGCCAGGGAATTTTGGTCCAAAACTCAGATGCCAAGGAAAGGCTGTTTGATCACAATGCAGGCATTGACATAAATCATGTTGAAGAAAAACTAATGCTTGTCATATTTGTAATAAGGAGGGCCTGTGGAAATTAGACTGTAGACTGACCCCTAATCAAATACAAAATGATGTCCAACTGCAAAACATGAATGCAAGGCCAATGCAGAAAATGCAAGTTCATCAAAGACTTTCCTACTACCCGTACCACATCTACCTGCATTCCCCGAGGAGGTTAATGTTAATTGCCTTTGTAGAGCGCAACTGTTACCCGAAGGTGTCCTGGCGCTAAGTGAAGACCTACTGGGGGATCAAACATTTAGGGAATTGAGCATCCTAATTTGTGAAAAGCCAGGTTTTTAGTACCTTCCTAAAGGCCATTAGGTTGGTCATGCGTCTCAGGTGTATTGAGAGAGCATTCCAAGCCCTAGCTGCATTGGCTATGAAATTTCTGCCGCCCCAGTTGGCTTTTTTCACCAAGGGCATCACTACCAGTTTAGCATCTGATGACCGAAGTGCTCTTTTTGGTGAGTACCAGCGGAACTGTTGTTTTAAAAAGTCTGGCCCCGTTCCCTGAAGTGCTCTAAAGACCAGACATAGAGCCTTGAACTGGGTGCGCTTCCTAACAGGCAGCCAATGAAGTTTTTTAATCACGGCTGTAACCGATACATACTTGGGAGTGCCCGTAAGGAGTCTGGCCGCTGCATTCTGCAGAATTTGTAGTTTGTTCATTGATCCTTCATGAAGCTTGAGGTAAAGACTGTTACAATAGTCCAGTCTGGACATTATTAACGCAGTGACAACCGTTTGTTGTGCGTCTTTAGGTAGTAGTGGCATTATTTTTTTGCAGGATCTGAGGATATATGATGTGGTTGATGCCACGGTGTTCACCTGGTCCTTGAAACTGAGTGTATCGTCGATCCACACTCCCCAAGTTCTTAACCTTTCTAGTCGGGGTTAGCAGCGGACCTAAAGAGTTCGGCCAGCAGTCAGGGGTCCAGAAAATAGGATTGTTGCCGAAAAGCACAAGCTCCGTTTTGCCGGAGTTAAGTTTTAGGCAATTACGTGCCATCCATGACCCCACCGCGTCAATACAGTCCTGTAACCTGGACGCAGTGTCCTGTATCGACTCTGGTTGTATTGCCACCATGATTTGGGTGTCATCAGCGTAGGATGTCAAACTAAAACCAAAGGATTCAATTAGGGGGGCCAGTGAGGACACATAAACGTTAAAGAGCGCCGGACTTAATGAAGACCCCTGTGGAACTCCACAGGGTAAGGAGAATGCTTCTGCCTCAAATTTGTCCAGGCTGACCATTTGAGTTCTGTTTGATAGAAAGGATTTAAGGAGTTTTCGGGCCATACCCTTAACTCCTATCTCATCTAATCGGTCCATCAGCAGGGCATGATGGACCGTATCAAATGCCGCTGATAGGTCCAGCATGATCAGAGCGGCCCTACCTCCCCGGTCAAGAATGGTCCTAATCTCTTCTGTGGACTTAATGAGCGCCGTTTCCGTGCTGTGACCCTCTCTAAATCCATACCGAGTAGGGTTCAGCGCCTGAGATTGTTTAAGAAACTGGTAGAGTTGGGCGTTCATGTTTCTTTCTATAATTTTTGCTGGGAGAGGTAGTCTGGAAATGGGTCTAAAATTATTCGGATCTTTGGCATCTAGACTGGGTTTCTTCAGTAGGGGCAATATAGAAGCTTGTTTCCAGTTTCTCGGGAAGTATCCTTCTAGATACATTAAGTTTATAATGGATGTCTGTTTACATGCCACTGGTTCCGCTGCTAATTTTACTGTGTCTATTGGGCATGGGTCATGCGGGGAGCCTGATTTCACTTTTAAGAGGAGATTGTAGGTATCCAATTCCGTAAGAGGGCTAAAGCAGTCCAATTTGAGTGTGTCGTTTTTCTCTTCCTTTGAGCTAGTAGTTGGATCGTGAGTCTTACTATTTAAGGAGTCAGAGAAAGTTAGGAAGATGGCATTAACCTTATCAAAAAAGAATTTGGCTATTTTGGTGCATAGCTCTTGACTCGCTGGAATAGAAGGGGAGCTAGGGTGGGCTAGGGTATTAACTGTTTTGAAAAGCTCTTTGGGCGAGTTTTTTGCAGCGTGGATTTTATTAGTAAAATACTTTTGTTTGCTATTTTGTAGCATCTGTTTGTAATGAGCAAGGCTCAATTTGTATTCCTTTTTATCCTCGTCCTTGTATTCCTTCCTCCAGTTTCTTTCCAGGTGCTTGCAGACTAGTTTTTGGTCCCTAAGCTCCTGTGAGTACCAGGGTGAGGAAGGCCGTTGCCTATGGAAGCGGACCAGTTTTTTGGGAGCTAGCTTGTTCCCTGCCTCTTCTAACCACTTCGTGTAGGATGTAGTTGCTTCGTCCAGATATCTGGGAAGCAAGGTGTTCGTCGAGATTAACAGTTTATGTAAATCCTCTGCTTCTATCTTATTCCATGATCTTTTTTCAAGATACTTCTTGGGACGTTTTACACCAAGGTGTTCGGGCGTGGTGAGCTTAAACAGTACTGCCATATGATCAGACCATGCTAGAGGGCGAAGGCTCGTGAAAGATAACTGTGGGTTGTTGGAAAAGATGCCATCTAAAGTGTGACCTGCCTGGTGAGTTGCTCCGGTTACCCGTTGTTCTAGATTTCCGCCCTTCATCAGAGCTAGAAGATTGGCGGTGTCAGGGTCAGAGGTTAACTCAAGGTGAAAGTTATAGTCACCTAGTATTGTGTAAGAGGTAGTGTTTAGCCCAATTTCTAATATGTTACCTACTTGAGTTACAAATCGTCTTCTTAGGCCCGGGGGCCTATAAATAAGGGTGCCTCTGAAGGAGTCATGATGTGTGAGATAGAAACAGAACTCTAGCTCTTCACATTCCTCATTGACTAGTGGGTTAAAAGATGACGTGATCGAGTTATGATGTATGACCGCTAATCCACCCCCTTTCCTTTGTGACCTGTTCAGCGTATAGCAGAGATAGTCAGGCGGTGTGGCTTTCACCAGGTCTGGACCGGAAGCATCGTTCGTCCAGGTTTCCGTAACAAATGCAATCTTTATCTCCTCATCCTCCATGAAGGAGGCACATTCAATGCTATGCTTGACCAGGCACCTTGTATTGAGGAGGACACAGTTCCAGGCAGTGCCGGAGGCTTCTTTTCCTATCCTTTTATGTTTATCTTTTAGTGCAGCGACCGGTTGAGACATTATTTCAGGTAGTTTATTTTTGCACCCTGGTTAGTTCTTCAGGGCTTGAGTGGGCCTGTGTTCTGGATGAAAAATATAGCAATTCTGTTCTCCCTTGTTCGAGTTAAGGATTTTCAAGTGATTACTGGAATAGTAAAGGGTTTTGGCTTTACCTGGTATAAGTTGAGCAGGGGGGCTGGCGCTGAGCACAGAACGAGCGTGAACGGGCGCAGACGGGCTTGACTTTGGCGTGCCGGCGGCGCGCCCGCCACGCGCGCTCGCACCAGCGTCTGACTAAATACTGTCAGGGGCAAGAAAGAGTAGCCCGCTGACCGGATTCCTCTCAAAATGGCAACGGTCCCGTGCTAACACTGTGGGGGACTTCGTAATGTGAACTCTCTGAGTTGGTGAGTACACAGCGTGCAAATGCGCAAATTAAAAAACCTTTAAAAAACAGTGTTTGTAAAAATGTGGCAAGTGCAGAGTACTTTAAAACAACAATTGTGCAATTATCGGCGATAGTGCAATGACAGCTAGAAACAAAGTAGGTCTCTCCCGGCTCAAGCCTCAGGAGGACTTCACCTAGCGTGCTCGCGCCAGCGTCTGACTAAATACTGTCAGGGGCATGAAAGACTAGCCCGCTGACCGGATTCCTCTCAAAATGGGGGCGGTCCCGCGCTAACACTGCGGGGGACTTCGTAATGTGAACTCTCTGAGTTGGTGAGTACACAGCGTGCAAATGCGCAAATTAAAAAAACCTTTAAAAAACAGTGTTTGTAAAAATGTGGCAAGTGCAGAGTACTTTAAAACAACAATTGTGCAATTATCGGCGATAGTGCAATGACAGCTAGAAACAACGTAGGTCTCTCCCGGCTCAAGGCTATCAATGCACTAATAGTACTTAGTTCTATCCTGCTGTGCGGCATGCCTGTCTCGGACAGTTGCTGGTGGCTTGGGAAGCACCAAGGACCCAGAACACATCTACCAGCATTCCCCCGAGGGGGCATGGTCACCAGTATGCTTATAGTGCTTCCTTCTATCCTGCTGCACGGGACACTTTTTGGGATAGTTGTTGGTGGTGCAGATGGCGCGATGGACTCTCCTACTACCTATACCCCCTCTACCAGCCTTTCCCAAAGGTCCGTGGCCACCAATGCACTTATAGTGCTTCCTTCCACCCTGCTACATGAGATGCTTTTCTGAGAAAGGTGCTAGTGCCTCAGGAGGCGCCACGGACTCTCCTACCACTCGGAACACATCTACAAGCATTCCCCCCAGGGGGCGTGGCCACCATAACACTTATACACTTCCTTCTATCCTACTGTGTGAGACACTGTTCCGGGCAGTTGCTGGTGGCTCAGGAGGCGCCAAGGACTCTCCTTCTACCTGCACCACATCTACCAGCATTCCCCCGAGAGGGCCTGGCCACCAACACACTTATAAAGCTTCCTTCTATTTTGCAGCACAGGACTTTTCTGGGACAATTGCCGGTGGTATGGTAGTCGCCAAGGACTCTTATACTACCTGGGCTACATCTTCCAGCATCCCCTCGAGGGGGTGTGGCCACCAACGCACCTATAGCCCTTCTTTCTGTTCGATTCACTGGATGCATGTTGTGGGCACGCACAGGCGTGTCCCGTGTGAAGATCAGGCCAATATCAGGCCCGTCTGCACCTGTCCACACCGGGATAGGGCTGGGTCCCCCCTCTTCCAGCTGCTATTCAGTAGCTATTTGGAGGCCGAATGTTCAGTTGTATAGAGCACCCTGTTGTGATGAGGTATGGGCAAGCGCAAGGTGGCTGGGTTATTCAACCCACTATGCTGAGTTACGACTATCAACAGCATGTTGGGGAGGGCAGCGGGTATTATTACAAATTAAATTGCCCTTACAGAAGGCAGACTATCGATCAAGCAGAGGACAGTAGTGGGTAACGATGCGCCTGGTGCTCAAGGAGGTGGGCTCACTAGCCGTAGCAGCGGAGGGGACAATGGAATCATTCATAGCCCTGACACCTCAGCCAGAATGATAGATGCCCTCGCACCAGCAGTCAAATGTAATCAAAGATCTGCATGCCCCGTTTCACCCCGGGACACGGCTAGGAAAATCTCAGAGTATGAGTGCCTGCTGCTCGACGAATGTTGCTGCTGATTTTCCCTAATCTTGCAAGCCCAACAGCAAGCCCTTTCCGACTGTCTAGGACAAATTGAATCTCAGTTGAAAGGGCTTATGTTAGTTACCAGCGCAGTGAAAGAATTCCTTTTACACTCCTTGTACACATCGACAATTTGGTGGCAAGGTATTGGGGATGGACCCATCTTAGAAATGTGCCGCTAACGATGGAACAAGCAAATAACCTTCCCCGAAATGACACGATATTAGCTAACCTAGATGAGAGACGTCCTCACTTGGAGCCCAGTAAAGACTGCCAATGCCTCAATGTGAACTGTGAGTCCAAGGAGAGATGTCCAAAAATAAACTCCACATTACTGGACAAGCAGAATAATGACTAATTACCAAACACAACTGTCATTAATTTATTGTCTTCTGCCAGCCCGTATGTGGTGGTGTTGGCAGGAGTCTCGCCTCTGAGGCACAATCTAACTGAATCAGGGAGCCATCTCTTTCTCAAAGACACCCACTGGATGTGCAGGGGCAGAGGATTCCACGCGGCTAATTATAATTAAGGCTCCCTGTTATCCGTTATTACCAATTTATACAGATAAATACAGTCAGAAAAATTTATTTTCTTGTCTATATTTTTGTTGTTGTTTTTTTTGTTTCAAAAACCTTTATTGCAGGTAAATACTGTCGAACACGGCATAGTGCCTACAACCCTGTTCGGACCGGCAGCGTAATGAAATAGCAAGCATGGCAGTATACAAGTACACAGCAAGTCGCCTACAACCACTTCGGGCCGGCCGCGTCAAATGAAACATTGCAGCAGGGATTGATTGAGATGTGGAAAAGCTCAAAAGTCATAAGTGATTGAGAACCATCTAGTGGCAACATGTGCCGGTTAGGTCGAGAGTCCGAGGCCCCAGGCCGAGACAACTAGCGTGTGGTATCAGTAAGTGTGGATATTGCCCCTCTGGGTCAGCCAACGCCGGGCAACCCATAAAGGTTCCAAACTTCTGCTGTGCCCAGTAGGCTAAATGCACATGTATGCCGGGGAGGACTCTACCATGTCAGCTATAATAGAAAAAGGAGAACAATAATAGGAAAGTAACAATAACCGTACAGGTCATGACATGTCAGGTGGTGTTTGGGCGTCGCAGACTACGCAGGGGGAGGGAGGGGGGGCAACGATGGTGGGGAGATCAGCTAGCAATCCCATTACGGCCGGGCTACCATCAAGCTGGGGTTCAAGCATCATTCAATCGCATGGGAAGAGTTGCAAGGCTCTGAGCTTCGGGGGGCTAAAGCAAGTGAATTCGATGCGCATGAGATAAGAGAGCAAAGGCTACCAGACGCGCTGAAATTTCTTTTTAGTATTTGCTATATTGTGTGAGAGCCTCTCCATGGCCAGTGCATGCCACACCCGAACAAACCACTGAGCTATGGATGGGGCCGAGGTCTGCTTCCATGCGCACGCTATGAGTTGTCGCACTGCCAAAAGTAGATGGCTTATGAGAGCCCAATCCGCCCCAGTCATTGCTGCTAGATTGGGGGGACGGATGCCCAGGATCACCACATGTTGCAATGGCGGGATCGGGTAGCCCACCACCCCTTTGATGTGGCCCAGAACATCCTTCCAGAAGGTAGCTATCACACGACAGGACCACCAGATGTGATAGAGAGTGCCTTCCGCCGCCCCACATCTCCAGCATAGGTTGGAGACGGAGCGATACATGGTGGCCAGTCGGGAGGGCGTATAATACCATTGGAGCATCAGCTTGTAGGCGGTTTCACGCAAGGCAAGGCTGCAGTAAGTTTTAGGGATATCTTGCCACAGCTTTTCCCACTGTTTGGGAGTGAGTCCTTCCGGAGTAGCGGCCTGCCATGCAGTCTGATAACGATGGGGGCGCGGAGGGGTCGAATGGTGTAACACCCAGTATGTCTTGGATATGAGGCCTTTGGAGTCCTCAAAGGTTCTTACCAATTTTTCGAACGGGGTGAAGGGACGCGTCGCTGCTGCATGCGCCTCGGGGATGGAAAGCCAATGGTGCAGTTGCATATATAGATAATGGGCCGTGTGTGGTAGCGCAAAGTCAGATTTGCATTCGTCGTAGGGCTTGGGGACGCCCCCTGTGAATAAGGCGCCGATCGTTCGACACTCCCCATCTGTCCACGCGCGGAGCGCCTGCTTTGGCAAGCCTGGGAGAAACTCAGGGTTGCGTGCGATAGGAGTATGTGGGGACGGGAATGTGGTCAGGCCCCTTTTGACTGCTAGTTTGTCCCATATATCGAGAACTATCTTGGTCGGCGCCGCGACATATGCACTCCGGGGACGGGTGTGCTTAGGCAGCCAAGCAAGGTCCCACAAGGGCCGGCATGCCACTGCCCGGTCCATGTGAAACCAATGCTTTTCACTCTCCCGTGCAACCCACTCGGAGATGTACCTCAGATGCGCTGCCCAATAGTATTCCTGAAGATTGGAACAAGCCAGGCCTCCCCTGTCACGCGGACGAATCAGAAGAGAATGTGCCACCCGCGGGCGCCTTCCATTCCACACATAAGCACGCAGATCAGCTTGGAGGCGCTGAATATCCGCTTGCGGGATCGGGGTCGGGAGCGTTTGGAATAGGTAGAGAACCCGCGGTAAAATATTCATCTTAAGGACATTGATGCGCCCCAGCCACGAAATACAAAGGGGCTTCCATCTCTGTAGGTCAGCCAGTACGGAGCGGCGCAAGATCGCCCAGTTGACACGCGACCAAGTAGAGAGTGTGGGGGTAAGCTGGAGTCCCAAGTATGTAATGGAGGTTTCCGTCCACTGGAAGGGAGTCATCCCTTGCAGTATGCTAGCTGTCGGGGCCGGGATATTAATATTAAGGGTGAACGATTTGGAGAGGTTGATTTTAAAGCCAGAGACAGCCTCAAACGACTGTAGGGTGTCCACCACACACGGAAGCGATAATTGGGGTTCGGTCAGTGTGAGTAAAAGGTCATCAGCAAAGAGGTTAATCTTATGTTCTTGGCCTCCAAAAGCCACTCCCCTAATGCCCTCCAGTTCCCTCACCCGTATAGCCAGGGGCTCTACCGCCAACGCAAAGAGGAGGGGTGAGAGTGGACACCCCTGCCTCGTGCCTCGGTGCAGCGAAATTGGCCTTGTGACCCGTCCATTAAGTCGAATGCTAGCAGCAGGGGCCACATACGACGCCATGATCTTTGATATAAATGCCTGCCCCAGACCTATTTTGCACAGCATGGTGGGAGATAGGACCAGTCGACGCGGTCGAACGCCTTCTCCGCGTCAAGTGAGAGAAGGCACGTAGAGATGTTGAGGTGTCGAACTTTTTCAACGAGGTGCACCACACGGCGCACGTTATCCGCACCCTGCCGGTGGCGGATGAACCCCACCTGGTCCGGGTCGATGAGACCCGGCAGATGAGGCTCAAGACGCGACGCCAAGATCTTGGTAAAAATCTTAGCATCTGTATTGAGCAAAGCTATGGGGCGGTAAGAGGAACACAACGCCGGGTCCTTACCGCTTTGAGTATAAGGGAGATCTCAGCCATGGCCATGATGGGGGTGAGGCCCGTGCTATCTGTGCAGGAATTAAAAACCTTCAGGAGGTGGTCCTGAAGCTGTGGGAGGAAGACACAGTAGACGTGCACAGGCAGCCCATCCGGCCCTGGGGCCTTGCCAAGGGGGAGATGTTTAAGAGCTGTGCCTAGTTCCTCCAGAGTGATGGGACTATCAAGGTGGGTGGCGTGATGCTTGGACAAGGGATCCCAGTGACAAGCAGCTAGGTAGGAGTGTAAGCGCGTGGGAGAAGGGTCTTCCTGAGAGTAGAGCTGCTGGTAATAGGTCCGGAAAGCCTCCGCCTTATCCTTTTCAGCAGTCGCCCATGTGGAAACACCCGTCTGGATCTTAGCAATATGGGCCTTCCCCTGCCGCAGCTTACCAGCTAGGAGCCTGCCCACCTTATCCTCCCATCATAGTACTTTTGCCGCAGGGACGGCAGAGCACGTTCGGCCTTGCCCACGCGGTGTGTGCGCAGTTGGCCCCGCAGCAGCGCAAGTTGCCGGTTGGTACGACGTGTGGGGGCCCCCTTGTCTGTGCGCTCCAAGAGTTTAATCTCCGCAGTGAGTTTAGATTCTACTAGTTTCGCCTCGTGCCCTCTAGCAATGGCGAGAGAGGTGATGATACCCCGGATTGTAGCTTTGAACCCGTCCCACAAGGTGTGCAGGGAAATCTCAGGGGAAGCGTTTAGCTGAAAATACTCTATAATACCCTTCCGGATCTCCTCCACATCCACCTGGTCTCGCAGCAGCTGGGGGGGGCAGGCGCCTACTGGGCGGGCCAGCCGAGCGCGCGGGCCGATCCTCGCAAGTGAGTTCTAAGTGCGCATGGTCAGAGATGGAAATGTCAGAGAGCTCCGCGGTATGCAAGCAGGTGAGGAGGGAAGGCGTAACCAAAGCATAGTCAATGCGTGAGTAGGACGTGTGCACATGTGAGTAATGTGAATAATCCCTAACGTCGGGGTGTTTGTACCGCCAGGCATCCACAAGGCCCCAGCTCTCGATATCCCTCTTAAGGTGCGCCGACATTGTCCCCACATCCTGATATGTTGCATTACTCCAGTCCAGGACAGGGTCCCAGGCCAGATTAAAGTCCCCACACACTGCCACATCCCCTTCTACGCCCTTAAGCTGGTCAGAGAGTATGCGCCGGAGATAGGTGTTTTGGGAGGCATTATGGGTGTAAAGATTAAGGAGCGTCAGCTGTCTTCGTCCCCGCATGAGCTGCAGTCGCAAGTAGCGGCCCTCCCCAACCCGGGTGACATTTGAGACAGATGTGCAGTATCCGGCCTTGCAAAGAATCCCCACCCCCACAGTCTTGGAGTCTGTGTAAGCCCAGTATCGCAGGGGATATTTCGGATGCGCCATACAATGCACATCTGCCTTCATCAAGTGGGTCTCCTGTAGGAGCACTACGTCAGGGTCATGATGTAGGATGTATCGCCAGATTTTCCTACGCTTATTAGGGGAGTTCAAGCCACGGACATTTAGTGAGAGCAACTTGGTGCCTGCCCGAGGAGGGGGGGATCTTGAGGGGCAACCCCGTCAGTCATGGAAGGAAGCACAGCGGCAGGGCGTTAGGTGTTGTCATGTAAACAATAGACCACAGCTCCTCCCCCTGTGTCCGCCCCCACTCTTCCCCGGGGTTAAGTGTGGTATCTCCCTCTATATTATCCCCAAGATGTGCCACCCCCCTATAGAAGGAGGAGCACCGGCATCTTCCGAGGCTCCCCCTCCCATTTACACCCGTGTGTGTCTCAGGAGCAGAAATAGAAGAAGCTTCCCGGATGACCTGTATAGGTAGTAAAAAGAACAGAACAATCAATAACGGGCCAACAGAGCCCAACAAGTCCCATTCCAGGGGCGGAGACCGGCACTGAGGTGCTCAGGTCCCGCTAGAGGAGTCACCCTCCATAGGAGCAGGGTTGGAGAGGCGGACCATCCAGGTCACAGGTAGAGGAGCGCAACACCGTCAGGGTAGGACCCGCACATCCCCGGGCCCATCAGAGAGCTGCCCAGCAGGGGCGGGTAGAGAGACCATCAGTGCGCACCACTCCCGAAGTCCAGAGGAGCGTATGCGAAGCAACGGGATTGTGGGAGGGTGCTGCTGGCACACATCATGAAGTGCTGGGGGTCACTTTGGAGAGTCACAACAGTCAGTAGCGGCACAACATTAGAGAGAGCCAGTGGTGGAGCGTGCTGGGGAGAGGCCCCCACCGAGGCCACGCAAGTGTTCGATGACATCCTTCCTTGCCTCCTGAGACGAGAGGCCAGAGCGTTGTTTGGTGGAGCGTCGCAGCGGAACCGTGGTCCACCGGGGCTTGAGATCATGATTTGTAGGAGAGGGGCCGCCACTCGTCTGTTGCTCATCCGGTATATCCAATAGGGCCTTGGCCTCAGCTAGTGAGTGCAGCGATCAACGCCTTCCCTCCCACTGGAATATGAGTGCGAAGGGGTGGCCCCACTGGTAGCGGACGCCCTGCATTCGAAGTTTGTCCGTGACAGGCTTAAAATCATGTCGCTTACGGAGTGTGATGGCGGAGAGGTCCTGGTAGAGCTGGATTACGTGCCCCTGGAATTTGATCTCTGCCTTGTTGTGCGCTGCCTGCATGATTGCCTCCTTCTCAGTGTAGAAGTGCACCCTGGTGAGGATGTCCGGACCACTATCCCTGCGGGGGCCCCCCCTCGGACTCTGTGGGCCCGATCCAGGGCAGGTGGAGAAACATCATTGTCCCCACGCACCGCCTGCAGGAGCTCCGCCGTGAACGCCATGATGTCTGCGCCTTCAGCACCAGTCGGCACCCCCCATATGCGGATGTTCTTGCGGCGGCTCCTATTTTCAAGGTCCTCTTGCTTGGTCTGTAGTTCGATATGCTGGTCTTCCAGGGTACTAATGCGCCGCATCACCATCTCATGGTCCTCGGACCAAGCATCCACCGTCCGCTCCAGGTCATCGACCCGATCGCCAACCTCTGTCACTTCCTTGCGGACATCGTGGAGGCTGGATCTGAATTCTTCTTTGAGGGAAGAGAGATCAGTGCGTATCTCCTGCAGGAACCGGTCCATATAGCCTTGCATGACCGGGGCTGAGCCCCCTCCATCCATCTGAGCTGGCGGGGGGGCCGCGGATTGTCTCGCCCCATCAGGCTAAGCGACCTTGCTCCACAGAGTCGTCACCGGCATCTCCTTGTGGGCCTGGGAGCGTGGCATAGCTGGGGCCCAGGGGCAATAACCCACTCAGACTCACTCAGGGAGCTGCCGCCGGAATGCAGCGCCGTCTCCCAAGGTATTGTCTATGGGTGGGAAGGTCAGCACGTCTATCCAGCCACAGAGATAGGGGGTGCACCACCACAGCTGTCTATAGCCCCCTCATCCAATCTCCCAGCAGGGGGGTCGAGTCACCATATAAGTCGCCCCAGGAGCGTCCGCCACCAGGCTGAACTGCGACCGTGCCAAGCGCTATAGCGGGGGGTCCGGCTGCAGGTGTGAGTTGATGCACGGGGGCGATGGACAGTGTAGTGCAGAGAAGGGCCGCTGACTGCAAGCCACAGCTTGAGGCCCTAGGGGGAGGGCAGCTCACTTCAGGCCTCAGCCCCCGATCTGCGCCCACCGCTACTCCGGCGCTGGCAGGGAGAGGCGAGATCCCAATACTCCAGCGGGGGACATCAGCACCCCCGTGGGGCAGTCCTGTGCCTATCCCCAACAGCGTTCAGGGCAAGGGCCCGCAAAGGTGTGGCATCGGGGAGGCAAGCCCAGCATGGGAGCCCACCAAGGATCTGTTGCAATGGAAGCCAGCCTTGGGGGGGCAGAAGGGAGCGCAGTAAGGCCGCAGAGCGCTCCGCACCTTTGATGCTCACCTGACTAATCGCTGCACACCTCCGTCCGAGTGGGGCACCAGGGCCGCAGTCCTCCACAGGTCTCTGGCACAATCTGCAAAATGGCGGCCGCCGACGCCCTCGGGAGCCCCCGAGGCATCCAGACTCCACTAGCCGCGCATCAGCAGTACTCTCCAGGCTCCGCTCCTACCTCCCACAGCGCTCCAGGCAAGGGTCCGGGATGCCGGGGACACCCCTCTACCCCAGCGTTAAAGTCAGCCAGCCACGTGGGGGGTCAGGAGAGAGTGTAGTAGGTCCTCAGAGCGCCCCGCGTCGGCATCACTCACCCTCGCAGCTGCCACACATCGCCGTCAGAGCGGAGCGCCTGGGTCGCAGTTTCACACAGGCCTCCGGGGCAATCCACAAGATGTCGGCCGCCGCGGCCCTCCATGGGGTCCTCACAGAAAGCAGCACGGAGAGGGCCGCGGTGCCACACACCGCCAGTCGAGACGTCACAGAAGAGGTCCGGGTGCCCCCGATGCAGCCAGAGTGCAGCAGCCGCTTGCCAGGATCACACTCCGGTCTCACCAGGGATCATCAAAATGGTGGCCGCCACTCGCCGACCTCAGCCAGGGTATGCTTCGCCCCCTACTCCAGTAGGCTGGGGTCGATCGGGACACCAGGTATCAGCAGGTAAGTCCCAGCCTGCTCCGGATACCAGGGCATGCCTCCCCGTCCGCCGCTGCCGCTTCACGAAGGCTTAAAAACGATATAATGGGGCCCGGGGAGACGGAGCTCCTCGGGGATGCGCCTCACTCCATTGAGCCCGTGGCCACGCCCCCCCCTATATTTATTTTTAAATGTGGATAAAAACAGAAATTAGGTTGCTTTTTGAGTAATTCTAAATACTGTCTGCCATGACTGCCAGGCCAATAGATGTGTGGATTGATAGATTAGGGGGTTAAAAAAGAACTGAATTTTAGTAAAGAGGCTTTAACAGCAGTAGATATGCACAAGGTTGATACTAAAATGTGCATATTTTCATATAAGTACACTGATTTATGTTCTGCGGGTGTTGACAGCACTGAAACCTGGCAGACATTCAAGCATGAGTGCATATTTATCGGTTAAATAAATGTGGAAATCTTATAATTTCAGCTTAATTTTTCCACAAAACTCAAAATAAATATGGAATCATACAGATAAAATTAGCAAAAAAGAAATATGGATAAATACAGACCGAAATGGCAAAAAAATAAATACCATAAAACTGGGAGCCCTAATTATAATAAGATCTTAATGGTCACAAGGGTTGGGTGACTGGGCTCCACAAGGCAAAATATTGAAGGGGACTGCATTATGGTGAGTTTTAAGAACCCCATCTCTGCAAGAAATCTGATAACGTATAAGGGGAGCTCAGAGATAAATGTGGTGATGTAGTTATGCTAACTCTTGGGTTCTTTTATAAGCCACCTCTAATGCAGACTAGGTGTTGGACCTGGCCCTTTTTGAAGGGTTATCCCCAAACTTTTTGCCTTCTTCCTCCTATTTTTCTGACCCTATTTTTGGGCTTTAGGACTCTGGGCACTTTACCACTGCTAATCAGTGCTAAAGTGCATGTGCCCTCTCCTTTAAACATGGTATGATTGGTTTACACCTGATTGGCATATTTCATTTACCTGTAAGTCCCTTGTACAGTGGTATCCCATATACCCAGGGCCTGTAAATTAAATGCTACTAGTGGGCCTGCAGTGCTGCTTGTGTCACACTCAGAAGTAACCTTTCAAACCTGTCTCAGGACTGCCAAGACAGGGCTTGCATACCCAGTTTACTGCCACATTGTCTTGGCATTTAGAACTGTTACCAAGCCTTAAACTCCCCTTTAACTATATATAGGTCACCCCTAAGGTAGTCCCAAGGTAGCCCTATGGGCAGGGTGCTGTGCAGTGGTGGCTCGCAGAGGGAGTGCTGCGGGGCAGTGGTGCGGGGGAGGGGCATGGTGGGGGGTAGTGAACTCCGACATACGGCGGAACGGAGTAAAGTAAGTAAATAAATAAATAAAACAATTTACCTTGCACGCGCTGCATCGCCAATTCGGCAATGCAGCACGCGCAAGGTAAATTGTTTTATTTATTTACTTACTTTACTCCGTTCCGCTGTATGTCGGAGTCCACTACCCCCTGCCCCTTTCCCGCCCCACCTCACCATGCCGCAGCACTCCCTCTGCGAGCCGCCACTGGTGCTGTGTAGGTAGAAGGATGCACATGTGCCTTTATTGTGTGGCATGTCCTGGTAGTGACAAATAGCCTATTTGATTTCTCACTACAGTGAGGCCTACTCCTCTCATAAGCTTGCATTGGGAATTCCCTTATATGTGTCTAAGTGGCAATTCCTGATCAGAAAGGAGTAGTGTTGCCATGTTTGTTATGTTTGAAATAGTGGTGATAAATCATGCTTACTGATGTGGGTGGACTTGTTACTACTACTTTAGAAATGCCACTTTTAGAAAGTGAATCTTTCTCTGTGCTTATAACTCTATGAGCTTTGCAGCCTGACTCCAATCCATGTCTGGGCCTGTTTGAGAGCTACACTGTGCATACATTTCAGGCAGCCACACCACAGGAAGGGCTGGGTGTACCAAGAGAGGCATCCGCATCCATATGCATACTGATAGTCTTCCTGGGCTGGGAGAGAGGGAGGTGAAGAGGGGCACTTACATTTGAATGGGCTGTGTCCTGCCCTCACACAAAGGGCTGATTTACCCCTTACTGATGTCTGGAACCAGAGCTGGGACTTAAAGGAATGGTTGCACACTTCTAAAGGTTCTTATGAAGTTCCCCCCTGAACAAAGACAATTTTGAGTATAAGTACAGGGACTCTGAACACATTTGTTTGGAGTACACTACTGGACCAAGAAGAAACTCTGCTGGAGTAAAGGCTGCTGGGCCAGAAGGACTGCCACTTTGCTGAGACTGACTGTTCCAGGGAACTGCTGCCCTGCCTTGTTGAGCTGCCCTGCTGCCTGCTGATCTTTGCCCTGCCAAGAAGGACTGAAGGACATCCCCAGAGTGACTCCAAGAGATCGCCCGCTGTTCTTCCCTGAGGTTTCAGGGATATCAAAGACTTTGCCACCACCAGCCCCCCACTTTGGACTTTAATTGGAAAGCTGCCTGAGTGCCGTGAGCTTAGCACACTGAGAGTGCTGTAACAGAGACAGCTGTGGTTCTAGCACTGCCCCCGGCCATTGAATCTCAGCGTTTGGGGCTTCTTGAGCATTTCTACTTTATTGGTTTAATGACCACGCTTCCCCCGGAAGGAGAGCTTGGGGAGCAGCGCACCCAAATTGGTGAGCGTCTGAGAGGCCAGCTTGCTGCTCTGCGCCGGTCGGCAACGCAACTGTCCCACCAACAACACGGGCCCCATGGGTGAGGCCCTTTGACGTCCTGACACCCAGGATAACCAGAGCTGTATGACAGCCCAAATCCAACAGTGCCCGCTGCAAGACCTACAGGGGTGCCCCACCAGCTACAGAGTCATTAACAATGTGCTGTAAGCGCCTGCTCAACCCGCCTCTGCTCTCCCGGGGAGCAGCAGCAACCAGGTACTTCGCTGTCCCAGCTGCGGCTGTGTTCTTTTGTTGATTTGGACCCGAGCGATCCCAGCTTGGTATTGCAGTTCTCCCCACCGTTGGGGACTGTACTGCATTAATGCTAGCCCGACCGCCCTGGCGTGGCCCCAGTTGGTTTGGAAGCGTGTGGTGATTTTCTGGTGTACGAGGGACCCAGCGAGGTTGCCCAGAAGGACCTTGCCATGTGAGTATTACCCCCTGCTTAGGTACATACCTGGGGGGCGCCTAGTTGTCGCATTTGCCTCCCCAGTCCCAAGCAGGCCATACTTGCACACCTTTTGCTTCCCAATTGCCGCATTGCCTTTCTGGGTCCAAGGGGCCGTGCCTTGATAAGTTGTGCTCTGCATTTCACCACCTTGGGTTTCCGATCCTGAAGGGCCTTAATGAATTAGTATTTGTGGGAAGCTGACCCTCTGCAAGTCTGCCCGGTAGGAGGACCGCATTGGCACATTAGTATGAGGACTCTCCCAACACGAAAGAAGCCTTACCACATTTTGGGTAATAGACATGCAGGAGCTTATTGTTGCTGGTGATGTGGTAATTTATGTGTTCTCTTACTATAACCAAACTGTTGCATTACCTGCTTATGTCTGAAGGTCTGTCGTTGTTGCCTCACCATGTCAGGATAACTAGCCCTATTTCAGGAACCGCATAATATGCACAGTATTGCAAATTCATGTATCTTTAGTTTACAACCTGTTGCATTCCATACTCTGATGTTATGATGTACAAGTCTTGCATTGTCAGTATAATGAGTACTGACTCAGGATGTGTATATTATGCACAGCTTGTATGATTATGTCATTTTGGTCTGTATTTTATGCATAATATATACTATATTTCTTTATATAATCTTGTGTGGAATCTCTTTTGTGGTGTATTCATTGTATTACTGATGTGAGTGTGTTGTGCAAACGCTTTCCACATTGCCTCTGATGATAATCCTGACTGCTCCGTGCCCCCTACCAAAGGGTGAGCACAGGTTATCTTTGGTGTGTAACTTACTTGGCCTAACTAGAGTGGTGGGTACTGCCTGGCTTAGGTGCATACCCTAGTCAACCAGAAACCCCATTTCTAAGACCAGGCATTATCCCCATAAAAGACCCAAGATGACCCCTTACCTGCCCCTCTATTGGTACAGCTAGCAGGTCTACCACTCAGGAATAGCTATGAAATCCTACCTGACCTTACCACGATCAATTGACTTAAACCATCAACTGTATCATCTTGTAGGGACGATCTGAAGCAACCTGCCCCCCAATGAGGGCCCTGCTATCCCGGCAACTAACATCCTCTTGTCACAATTAAAATTCAGGATCATGAGCTAGAATAAACAGGAATTAGGTACAAACTGTGTCTGCTGGACTGGACATTCTTAATTGATGATTATAACATCATATTTTTCTAGGAAACATGGGCCACAGCCCCTGATGCTTTTGATGGATATGGATACTTTTGTATCCCCTCCATTCCATCTAAGCATGGTCACGCTTCGGGGGGCTTGTCTATCTGGACTAATTTGTCATTAAAAGTGAAAGCCTAGATTATAGAAAAAGATAGTAGATACTTTCAAGTAATTGCTGTTAAAGGATATAATAGTTGTAGACTATAGTTAAATGATGTTATAACAATGATTTTGAAAATTCACTGAAAGTAAAATTTGCTAATCTGTTTCTATTTGTAGAAACTATCAAGGATAGAAACATAACTTTGGGACAGGAATTCCACTTGGTTCTGGCCGGTGCTTTTAATGCTAAATTGAAAGAAAGTATAACTGTGGAGACTAGTGCAGCCTTACGATGCACAAAGGCCACTAAAGGTCTTAGAGGTACAGAACTTGGGGGCTACAAAGGCTTACTAAGCAGCCCATGATTTGTGTAATGTAACAGAATTTTCTGGAAGTGGTACACACCCCATGCCTGCTCTTCAGGGGAGAGGCTGTGCACTGTAATTAGCTATATTTTTCTATCAATAGGATTGGCTCAGCACTTAGAGCATGGAATGATCCTAGAATCCATCTATGGAGACCATAACCCCCTTGTTGCAACCTAGATATTATCGCTAACTAAAGTGCCCAGCCCCCTGGTAGCCATTTTCTGTCCCCAACCCACATCCGAAGGTCTCAGTTTTGTTTGGAGGATCCCAAATCCTTCTGAGTCCCTAGCACATCTCATCGAGGAAAAATAGGACTTCTCTTTAAGTTGTCCAGAGGGAGAGGAGTCAATCGTTCACTCTTTTAAAGACTTGTGTAATCACATCAAATCTGCTTTTTTAAAACAAGTAACAAATCAATGCAGCTCATCATGGTGGTTCAACAACGCTTGCTGTATTGCAAACAGAAGATTATGTGAAGCCTTTGGAGAGGAGCCAAGAGACCCGAACGAAGTGTCTCACTTTCGTAGGCTATACAAGTCAACTGTTAAATTGAGGAGTAATGAGATTAATAGGTAGACCTGGGATAATTTAGTGATCACAGCTTCTACCAAAATCTTTAAGGCCTTATGGGCCACTGTGTCCTCCATCAGAGCGTACTAGCAGCCATGGTATGACATGACTATCTTTTTATGTGCGGAGTATCCACAATCGTAAGCTTACTATTAAATAGGAGTTAGTGAATTCCAAAACAAACATAAACAGAACACAAAAGTGTAAGTTTACCTTTGTGAATCAGACCCTCAGTTGAGATATTGTTGACCTGCACTCAAAAACAGCACATGACCATCAGCAGACTTACCAAATTTGAACATGTGATTTTGGCCGTAGAAAACATAACTTTGAAGAGATGCAACGTGTTAAATCCTACTACTCTTTTGCCACTTCCAGAGAATGATTCAAATGAAGATGGGGTCGACTATGACTGTCTAGATGTTACTAATTTGTGCACCAAACCAAGACCTAACATTCTAGTTGTCCTCTTGTACGTACCTGATTTTACCTCGTTTGCGGATGGCTCTTGCTTAAGAGATGGACGAGGAATTCTGAGACCAGCTTCTACTGTGTGCACAGTAGTTGGTGTTGTGGAAGCCTTGTACTTGTGTAATGTAACTTTCACACATATAGTTGAACTGATTGCTCTTACTAGAGTGTGTTGTATTTCCAACAGTCTGAGAGTTACCATATATGCTGATAGTCAATATGTTTTGGAGTGGTCAAACTTTAGAACAGCTGTGATCACAGAGGGGTTTCTTGACTTCCTCTGGTACACCCATAAGGAAAGAGAATCATGTCATGGACTTATTGGAAGCGTTGTAACTGCCCAGAGAGATATCTGTTGTAAAATGTGCAGCACACAAGAGCGGATGGGTTTTGTTACTGCTGGAATCCACTATGTGGGTGAAATGGCAAGGTACTGTGTTCTTTAGTCCTGTACATGCAATCAAGAAGAATCATTTGAATGTAACAAAGACTCTGTTTCAAACATGTTATTAAATACACTAGAAAATTAGGAAGAGCTAAGAGAATTGCAGGATGAAGCCTCAGAATGTGAGAAGGAAATGTGGGTGGGGTTTAGATGGGTAAGGAATCAGGATGAGGTTCGGGTTTCAACAGATGGGAGACCTGTTATGCCCGATGCTATCCTTTCAAACGTGGCCAGGCATTCCCATGGTCCTACATGCACACACACAGATGCCATGATCCATCTCTTTAAAACCTTCTGGGATAATCCCCATTTCCATGTTATTGCCAAGAATCTTTTCCACGGATGCGTTACTTACCAGCAATTAAATGCAGGCAAGAGGACAGTCCTGACCATGTGTCACATAGTAAAATCAGAAGTCCCCTTTAACCAAATGCAATTGCACTTCATAGAGATGTCCATCTGAAATGGGCCCTGCTACATCCTGGTGGTAGTCTGTTCTCTCATTGGTTTAAAGCCTTCCCAACCAAAATTGAAATAGCCTTACTATGGCCAAATTATTACTGTGGGAATTGATTTCCGGTTTGGCCTACCAGTTTCTTTGGAGTCAGATTGAAAAACAAAGTCACGTCAAAAGCAAATCGATGGAATTGTTGCATGTAGCACTACAGATAGAGCAGAGGTTTCACAGTAGCTACAGGCCAGAGTGTTGTGGAGTAGATCAATAGTCTTATCACGTTTGGCCAAGGTGTGAGCGGTTACTTCTTGGAAATGGCCCAATGCCCTTCCCCTGGTTTCAATGAGCCTCTGAAGCATTCCAGATCGGAGGACTGGACTTTCTCCCAATGAGATCCTGATGGGTATAGCCATGAGACTTCCTTGTGGGCCTGCAGCTATGCTTGTGAATATAACAGATGATACAGATGATAGGATTCTTGACTATTGCAAAGGATTGGCTGCTGTGGTACGTTCTGTCTTGCAGGAAATAGAAAAGTGGCCCAAGAGTGGTGAGTGACTGATAAGCTGTTGTGTCCGAAGAACGCATGCTTGAAATGATCAGAGAGGAAATAGAGCCAATTGAAGAAGGTGCTAGTGATGGTGAGCAACTAGAAGTCAGCAAAACAAAAACACTGAGGGGCATATTTATCATTGTGTTGAGTCGCACTTGTGCTACCCAAGGGGGTGCAAGGGCGACAAAACAACAAAGCCAGATATATCAAGCCACGCAAGACCACCTTGCGTGGCCCATCATGGCTTGATAAATCTGGAGTAATGCAAGGCAGCCCAAATCGCTGCCTTGCACTACTCCATGGGTGGAGTGTGGGTGTTCCCATCCACCCACCCATGGATTTTGTCACATTCCTAGATTTACCGTTAGTGGTACACCTGGGAATGCATCAAAACCCTACGCCTCCCCAGGGGAGGCGTAACTAGGAGAAATATCTTTATTTCGCCTCTTTTTTTCCCCTTTCTGTGTGTGCTGCATTTTGCAGCACACATGGAAAGAGGAAAACGCCTATCAGGATTCTTTTTGTGCAGGAAGTTGTCCCTTACTGCATAAAACAATACTCCTTACAATGCAGGCACTCTTGTACTGTGGTGCAAGAGTGCCTGTATTGGTGCATGGGAGCAAAAGTGCACTAGCGCATGGAAAGGACAGGAATGCACCATATAACGTTAAATAGTGCACATTCTTGCCCTTTTCATTTCATGCAGTGCAGCACAGCAAGTTGGCTCGCTGCATTGTGTTGCGTGAAAGTTTGATAAATATGCCCTTGAGAGTGCCCAATTGAAGGTATTAGGTTCCTGAGTGGATCTAGTTTGCTGAAGATGAACCTAATCTAAGAGCTCATGACACTAAGAATTATCAAATTGTTTTTGAAAAACCTTTATGACTAGTGCTACCACAATGAAGATTGATATTTGTGTTTGCTGAATTCAGGTGACATATGTCCAGACTTTGAGGTTTAATGTTTTGTATCCTGAGTATCCAGAAAAGGTATTAGGTCTATGGGTTCCAGTAGAAAGGTAGGATTTTTTGGGCCCTTTAGTGAATCCAGCTGTAGTTTACAGGTTTGTAATCCTAAAGTCAACTGAGCTAACAGATTTACTTTGAAAATGAATTGGAAATTTAGCAGAATTCCTTTGTAGAATCAATGAGCAGATTTTGATTTTTCATTTCTTTTGATCTGACTTGAGGGAAACCATGGTTTCAAGCACACCGAAAAGTGGTAGAGCTCTAATAATAGTGGTGGTATTTGTCATAGGAATACTAATGATTGGCTTACTAGTGAGCCTTAACTCTTCTATCGAGCATGCTTTAATCTAAGCTAACTCTGACCTGACATATTTATAGGAGCAACACAGATTTAATATGAAAATATTACACGAAGATAGTTCTGTAGGAAATTTTTCAGATAATGTACTCATAAGGCTATTACACGAGTATTCCAAAGTTATGAGTGTTAGGTATTCTCATGTGTGCAGATATTTACCCATGTCAGCCACACCTGGTGTGATGTAACAAGTCTTACCCTTAACATACACTATAGCCTATAGTATAACAATGAGTTTGCTCTATATACGAGATTAGCTTTGAGTATTATTTTTCAAACTTTGACTTGCTTTTAAGTGTGGTGCCTATGTTTAAGAATGTAAATCTGCATGCTAGAGGAAGATCGATAGAAGGCCATTATTTGTGACCTTTCACACCAATTAACATAACCAATCTGCGTAACTCTAAAACTTTATGCAAATTGAGTAGAGCTGAGAAAGAATTTATAGAAGAAAGAAGGGCTAAGACTGAGACGAGGTTAAAGAAAGAGGTAAAAGTGGGTTGGCAAATGGCAAAATACATCCAAAACTTAATTTGACTTGCAGATAAAGGAAACAGCTTGTTTCATGAGATGGAAAGAGCAGGTTTTATAAATCCCAACTGGTGGGTTGAAGTGATTGTGTACAAAGGCTAGATATTACAGGTGAGTAAATATTTTCAGGGAAGGAATCTATTATTACAGGAGTTTATTATGTGTGTGGGGAAAATACTTATTTCCAGCCTTCTATGAACTGGATTGGTAGCTGCCATCTAGCTTTAGTTTTTCCTAAAGTCTTCCATGTAGATGACATAGATTGTAGTGGAATAGTGACTAATGAAAGAGCCTAACTTAGGGGCTGATTACGATGGCGGGCGGACTTGGTCCGCCCGCCATCGTAGCGGTGTTTGGGATCGTCCGCCATGCATGCAGCAGTCCCGCATACCCGATTAGGATGGGACCGCCACAGCTGCGGTCAGATTCCGCACCATTAACATTGCGGCGGTGTCTGCTGACAGCAGCACCGCCGCGGTGTCGAAAAGAGCATGTTGTGCATTTCACTGCACTATGTGGCAGGCACTACACTGTGCTTGCCACATGGTGCAGTGAAATGCAGGGGGATACCATGGGTACCCCCTCAGTGCACCCACACCTCCCCCAACACAAGGGGGTCCGCAACGGGCCCCCGAAAACATTCCCCGCCAGCCTTTCAATGGCGGTTCAACTGCTACGGAAAGGCTGTCTTCCGCCAGCATCATAATACTGCGGACGGAGCCTGCTAGGCTCCGCCACCATTTTAAGCATGCTGACCGTTCCGCCAGGCAATCGTAACGATTGCCTGTGGTGGTTCCGTGGCGGACGGGCTTTGCCTCCGCCGCGGTCGCGGTCTGGATCCTACCGCCATCGTAATATGGCGGTCGGAGAATCGCGGTCCGCAGGGCCGACGGACCTCACCGCCGGCCCGGCGGTGGCGATCGTTCCGCCATCGTAATCAGCCCCTTAGTGCTTCACAAGTAGTAGTAGGTGATATATTTGGCAATTTGATTCCTTCTGTCGGAATGGTTTTGAATGATCTGAGAATCAGAAAGCTGTCTGCCCTGGTAGATCACTTGGCTACTAACACAGCTGGAGCTTTAATCACAATTGATACTGAGCTTTTTGCAATAAGGGCAACGGTTTTGCAGAATACACTTGCATTAAATAGTTTACAGGCAAAGGAGGGTGGAGTCTGCAGCATGTTTCATGTCCAGACATGCTGCCCCTATATACCTTCGATGGGTAAACTAATTAACAAATTTGTTTCTAATATGACAGATATTTCTCGTGAGATGAAGGAGTTGGAAATGACAAGTGCCTGGGAAGCAATAGGGAAATGATTTTTGAAGATTGATGAGTGGCTTAGTGGTACTGGTGACGATACTGAGGAAGATACCAATCCCTATAATAATCATTAAAATCAGTGTGATATTCCTATTTCCTTTTATAAGAGGGGTAAAAATCATTTCTGCAAAGGGTGGGCCAAGGAGCATTGGAGAGAATCAGCCACCTGAATCAAGAAGGAATAAAATGAAATGAGAAAAGGTTGAACTAGAAGACCTACAGGGTAAAATGTACACCAAATTGAAGGAACTGGAGGAATCTACACATAAGCTGCAACGGTTTGACAACTGTTGAGAATGTTTGATTAGCGCCAGGACACTCTTGCTGAATAGCCGTGCACTCTACAAATATGCTTCATTCATTCATTCATTGTTGTAAGAGTGTAGTTAGTGAGTGTGTAATTTGTGGTGACTCCCAGAGTCACCAAAGAGAGGGATGAAAGAATTTTTCTCATATCTGGGGGCATATTAGCAACGATTTGCGATAATTATCGCAAAGCGCGCTTAGCGCTGTTTTTTTTATTGCCGGCTATCGCTGGATTTCATCGCCGAGATAGCGCGTTATTAGCAACGCTTATCTCCAAGGCGATAAAAAATCCAGCGATAGCGACAAAATGCGAGAATATCGCAGGAAATCCTGCGATAAAACACCAGCGATAGGGGAATCCTTGATGATAGGCCATGGTGGACTTAGCCTCACAATCCACCTCCCATTGAGAAAATAGGTAAGTCAAGTTTATAGCAGGTGTTAAATTCCAGTGATAATCGCGGTTAGCGCGACTTTTTTTATCGCTTCGCGGGCATTGATAATAGGGGGAAGTTGTGTTTGCGACTGTTTGCAGTTGCTTTTAGTTGGGAACGCCTACTTTGCATGTCATTAGTGATAATTATCGCTGACATGCAAAGCGGCAACAAAACGGCCGCTATCGCCATTAAGCTGTCGCTAACAGCTGTTAACGACAGCTTGCTAATAGGGCGATAAAAATATCGCCGCTTTATCGGCAAAAAGTGCCGCTAAAGTGGCGATACTGCCCTTGATAATATGCCCCTAAGTGCTTTGCACTTTATCAAAATTAACAAACACACAAAAAAATGCTACTGAGTATTATTCACGTTTAGGTTGACAGTAGCTAATGTAGGACAGTGTTTAAAATGGCTCCCGCAGTAATCCTTTTTGTTTCATGACACACATTCATTTTTATTTCTAGGTGAAGCTGAAGTCCCAAATAACAAATGTGATTTGCTTTCTTTCCAATGTGAAAGGTATTTGTTTTATGTGATAACTGTAGAATATTCTAGTTAGTTGCAACGATACACCTGCAGAGTACAGGCTAGTTTAATGTATCTCATTTGTTACTGATAAATGTAAGTTTGAAGGACACTGAGGGAAGCTGTATTGTGGAGGACTCTCAGAAACTAATAAGCTTAAGATTGCTTCCTCTTCTTTAGTTGTTTTATGTGTAGGTGTAGGTGTGTAGGTGTAGGTGTAGTCAGTGTTAATATATAGTGTGATTCTAGCTAGTGTAAGGATGGTGAGAGTTCATAATTCTTTGAAGAATGTGATTAGTTAAGAGCATAGTAGGAGAATAGGGTGATCTCTTTGTGGGAGAATTGATTTTCCTAAACGTTTCCTTTGAGATGACTTTAGAATACTTTGCCCTTTTGCTTATATGACTTTAATTGATTTGAACTTTATATGGACTAATGCATTCGCATATTGATTATTGATTGATATTTATTTGATGATTTTGCCTTTGTAAACATTTAACCTATTCATGTTCAAAAAGCTTTATTCGATTAAGAAACATAATCATAAAAACAACAATTACATTACTACAGCGAATAAATAAAACATACAGAGATGAAATGATAATTAAAATTGCATACATTTACAACAACATAACATGTTTTTGGATGTTTGAGAGTCTGCAAGAAAATAAGAACTGATCTACATTGCTTGAAGATCTGCAATTGAACAATGGGCAGTAAAAACAACATAGCATATTTATCATACAGTTTTCAAAAGTAGGTAAAGTGCAGTAAAGTTTGCTGTGAAACTTGATAACAGGGGCAAGGTGGGCAACTATCGCTCCCATTGAAACACAGTTAGAGGCATAACAAAGTGTAGATAGAGCCTGTTAATATCAACAATAAGGATCCCTTCCACTGACTTGGGGTATACAAAAAATAGGGTTCTATGCCTGGGGTATCCTGTGCAAGTAAATGCTGTTTAATAGTTGCCTCAGCCGTTTCTCTGAGATCTCTTTAACAATGTCTAACATAACATTCATAAACAAATGCCTACGCCAAGATTTGTTCAACTGTTTTATACAGTCAGGACTTGTATAAAGATCAGGCATACCCAATCAAAGTAAGTAATTATTGACATATGCTAGCCGAGGTATACTCAGCCCACAATAACATTTTAGGCAATACTTAATCATTTGGTGATTAAATGAGGCGCAAGGATTACTCCATATCAATAACCATAATAATAACGGTGCAAGCTTAATGAGGTCCTCAGTATAATGAAGTCCCAGTTCCTTGGGGCATACAAAGTTAGAGCAGCTAGGAGGTTGTGACAAACAGGGGTCATGAACTCCCCCTGCTTTAGCAGCTACAGCGGGGGTGGAGTTCTAGATGGGCTTCTTCTCAGGGGTGGCTCCTCCACTAGGGCGGAGGAGTGTCGCCCCACTGCTTATTCGCAGTGCGAGAAGCAGAAACATAAAATGGTAATGACTACCATTTTATGTTTCTGCTTCTCGCAGTGCGAGAAAGCAGAAGTGTTTGGTTGGGGGCGGGCGGGTGGGCGGGTCTGTTCTAGGGCAGGGGAGGAGTGGCTTGCCCACTGCTGAGAGCGCTGACTGTTTGGTCGGACCTCTGGGGCTGACCAAACCAGTCATGCGCACTCTGACTGCATGGAGAAAATGGCCTCTCCATAGGCGCCTGGCTGGTCAGCGTCCCGACCAATCACAGCGCTGCCATTGCAGCGTTGTGATTGGCTTAGGGAAGGGAAGGGAAGCTGCCTGCCTCCTGTTCCTGCCGGAGGCAGGAGAGCAGGAGCAGGCGCCGAGCAGGACTGGCGCAGAGAAAACACGGGACCCGGCCACAAAGGTAAGTAAACTTTTTTTAGTTTTATTTTAAATTAAACCTCCCCGCGTGACCCCCTCCCCCCCACCCATGAAGCAAACACAAGTAGATGATGGACCGAGCGCTGAAACTTTTCAGACACTCACCCCCAGTCACAAATCTGAGTTGAATCCATCATCGTTCTTTAGCTCACTTTGCCACCCCAGTTCAGACACAGCCATATGCAAATCAGTCTTGACCCTGTGCCTCATGGGAACAGTCCAGCCCGAACTGCTATGCCATGTCTTCCCTGGACCACAAACAAGCATCCTGGGACCGGTTTCGGGCTAACGCCCTCATCAGCCAGGCTAGCTTGAATCCAGTGGCAAAGTGAGCAAGGGACCCACATCTCGGCATACCCTGCCAACTTAGGGCGAACAAAGCAAACACAAGGAGATGATGGACGGAGCGCTGAAACTTTTCAGACACTCACCCCCAGTCACAGATCTGGATTAAATCCACCTACCCACGAGTCATGCCGGCTGTGACTGCCTCTTCTGTCTGCAGCTTGGCAGACAAAGACTCATAAATAACGTGAAAGGGTGGGTGGGAGCATGAGTTAGTGAAAGTATGGATGGATGGGTTTGTGAGTGAGAAGGTAGCCAGATAGGTGAGTGAAAGGATGGATTGGTAGATGGATGGATACATGAGTGAAAGGATGGATGTAAAGATGGATGAGTAAAAGAATTAATTGATGAGTGAAAGAAAGGATGAATGATGGATGGAAGGATGGAAGGGTGGATGAATGAATGAGTGAAATGGTGAATGAATGATGAGAGAAACTGTGGATGCATGAGTGAGTGAAAGTATGGATCGCTGAGTGAAAGGGTGGATCGATGAATGTGTTTGTGGATTAACAGGGTGGATGGATGAACAAAGTGAAAGGGTGCATACATGGATAAACGAAAGTAAGGATGTATGAGTAAAAGGATGGATGCTGGGGCATCATGAATCCCCAACTTTAGTGTGAAAGGTAGGGTGGATGGATGAATGGATGAAAGGATGGGTGGATGGATGAGTGGGAGGGTGGATGGATGATAAGAGAAAGGATGGATGGATGAGTGAAAGAAGGGGTGGATGAGTGAAAAAAGGAAGGTGGATGGATGGATAAGAGGATGGATGGAGGGATGAGAGAACGAATGGATGGATGTGTGAAAGGGAAGATGGATAGATGGATAGATGGATGGATGGGTAGAAAGGTACAAGGGTGGATGAATGGATGATGTGATAAAAGACGATGGGTGGATGAGTGAGAGATTGGATTCATGGAAGGATGGATGTATGGTTGGAATGAGTGAAGGGGAGGATGTAAAAATGGAAGAAGTGAAATGGTAGATGGACAAGAGAAAGGATGGATGGATGAGTGAAAAGATGGATGGAAGAGAGAAAGGATGGATGAGTGAAGGAATGGATGGAGGAGTGAAGGGGATGGATGGAAGGATGGATAAAACGATGGATGCATGGATGAGTGAAAGAATGACTGGATTAGTGAACGGGAGGGTGGATGGATAGATGAAAGGATGGATGGAAGGACAAGTGAAAGAATGGATGGATGAGTGAAAGGGAAAGTGGATGGATGAATGGAAGTGTGGATGGAGGGATGAGAGAAAGAATGGGTGGATGAGTCAAAGTAAGTGTGGATGGATGGATGGACGGATGGATGGATGGATGGCTGAATGAATGGATGGGTGGGTGGGTGGAAGAATGGATGGATGGAAGGATGAATGGACAGATGGGTGGATGGAGGGATGAATGGATGGATGAAAGGGCGGATGGATGGATGAGTGAAAGGGTGGATGATGAGAGAAAGGATGTATGTATGAAGGATGAGTGAATTAATAGATGGATGAGTGAAAGGCAGGTGGATGGATGGCTAAAAGAGTGGAAGGATGGATGTGAACAAGAATGGATGGATGAGTGAAGGGGTGGATGGATAGATGGATGAAAGGGTGGCTTGATGGATGAGTGAAAGAGTGGATGGATGGATGATGAGAGAAAGAATGGATGGATGGATAAGTGAGTGAAAGGATTGATGGATGGATGGGAGGAGTAAAATGGAGGATGGACAAATGGATGGAGTGAAAGAGTGGATGGATGAATCAGAGAAAAGATGGAGGGATAAGTGAAAGGATGGATGGACGAGAATTAAGGATGGATGAGTGAAAGAATGGCTCGATAGATGAAAGGGAGAGTGGATGGATGAATGGATGGAAGTGTGGATGGAGGGATGAGAGAAAGAATGGATGGATGAGTGAAAGGGAGGGTGGATGGATGGATGGGTTGATGGATGGATGGGTGGGTGGAAGAAAGGATGAATGATGGATGGATGGATGCATTTATGGATTGATGGATGAATGATGAGAAAAAGGATGGATGGATGGATGACTGAAAGAATGGATGGATGAGTGAAAAGGAAGGTGGATGGATGGATGAAAGGGTGGATGGAGGGATGAGAGAAAGAATGGATGGATGAGTAAAAGGAAGATAAATAGATGGATGGATGAGTGGAAGGGTGGATGAATGGATGATGAGATAAAAGAAGATGGGTGGATGAGTGAGAGTTAGGATGGATGGATGGATGGAATGAGTGAAAGGGAGGATGTAAAATGGATGAAGTGAAATGGTAGATGGACGAGAGAAAGGATGGATTGGTGAGTGAAGAGATGGATGGAAGAGAGAAAGGATGGATGAGTGAAGGAATGGATGGATGAGTGAAAGGGGTATGGATGGAAGGATGGGCAAAAAGAATGGATGGATGTATGGATGAGTGAAAGAATGACTGGATGGATAGATGATTGGGTGGATGGAAGGACAAGAGAAAGAATGGATGGATGAATGAAAGGGAGATTGGATGGATGAATGGAAGTGTGGATGGAGGGATGAGAGAAAGAGTGGAGGGATGAGTGAAAGTAAGTGTGGATGGATGGACAGATGGATGAATGGATGGGTGGGTGGGTGGATGAAGGGACAGATGGGTGGATGGAGGGATGAATGGATGGATGAAAGGGCAGATGGATGGATGAGTGAAAGGGTGGATGGAAGAGAAAAAGGATGGATGAGTGAAAAATGGATGGACAGATGAAAGGGAGAGTGGGTGGATGAATGGAAGTATGGATGAAGGGATGAGGGAAAGAATGGATGGATGAGTGAAAGGGAGGGTGGATGGATGGGTGGGTGGATGGATGGATGGATGGGTGGGTGGAAGAAAGAATGAATGATGGATGGATGGATGCATTTATGGATTGATGGATGGATGATGAGAGAAAGGATGGAAGGATGAGTGAAAGAATGGATGGATGAGTGAAAAGGAAGGTGGATGGATGGATGAAAGGGTGGATGGAGGGATGAGAGAAAGAATGGATGATGAGTGAAAGGGAAGATGAATAGATGGATGGATGGATGGATGGATGAGTGGAAGGGTGGATGGATGGATGATGAGATAAAAGAAGATGGGTGCATGAGTGAGAGTTAGGATGGATGGATGGATGGATGGAATGAGTGAAAGGGAGGATGTAAAAATGGATGAAGTGAAATGGTAGATGGACGAGAGAAAGGATGGATTGGTGAGTGAAAAGATGGATGGAAGAGAGAAAGGATGGATGAGTGAAGGAATGGATGGATGAGTCAAAGGGGGATGGATGGAAGGATGGGCAAAAAGGATGGATGGATGTATGGATGAGTGAAAGAATGACTGGATGGATAGATGATTGGGTGGATGGAAGGACAAGAGAAAGGATGGATGGATGAGTGAAAGGGAGAATGGATGGATAAAAGAGTGGAAGGATGGATGAGAGAAAGAATGGATGGATGAGTGAAGGGGTGGATGGATGAAAGGGTGGCTTGATGGATGAGTGAAAGAGTGGATGGATGGATGATGAGAGAAAGGATGCATGGATGGATAAGTGATTGAAAGGATTGATGGATGGATGGGTGGGTGGGAGGGAGGAGTGAAAGGGAGGATGGACAAATGGATAAAGTGAAAAGATGGATGGATGAATCAGAGAAAAGATGGAGGGATAAGTGAAAGGATGGATTGATGAGAAAAAGGATGGATGAGTGAAAGAATGGATGGATTAGTGAAAGGGAGAGTTGATGGATGGAGTGGAAGGATGGAGTGAAAGGATTGATGGATGGTTGGAAGGAGGAATGGATGGATGGATGGATGAAGTGAAAGGCTAGATGAATGAGCAAAATGATGGATGGATGAATGACTGAAAGAGATGGATAGATTTTAAAGGGTGGATGGGTGCATAGATAGATAGATGGATGGATGGATAGTTTTAATGGATATATTTGGATATGGATGGGTAGACAGAGAGAGTATGGTAAAAGACTGAATGATCTGTGAAGGAATGAATGGATTACAGAATGTAAAGGTAAAATGGTAGAAATCAGCAGGTGGACGGAAGGATGAAGGAATAACTGGATAGATGCTTGGATGAAACAGACAAGAGCGCTCTTTTGGGGTGGATTGTGATGACTTGCTTTGTTTGCTTGGTTCCATAGGAGCTTTGGTTCAAAGCAGGAAGTATTTTAGTGTTGGGAGTATTTAGGGGGTATTTTAATTTTGGAGATAATAGTCTCCTGCCGAAACGATTTTCTTCAATCTGGATGCTATCCATGTTGGTATACCCCCAGACACCTGCACCATACGTGGCTACTGAAATACATAGCATTTTGTACAAATCTAAAAAGGCAGCCACTGGTTTACCTCCTACCCAAGGGGTCAAATTAAAAAGCACCCCAATTGAGTGAATACATTTAATCCACCTGGCAGTGATAATAGAATGCCAAAGACCAGATGCCTCAAATCTGACTCTTAGGTAAGGAAAGCTTGCCACTGTGGATAACATGTTAGAATCAACATACATAGGGTTCAGTCTAAACTTCTTTGAGCCACAGACCATTACATGAGATTTGGTATAGTTTACATCCATATTTGGTCCCTCGTAAATCTTGAGAAACCTCAGAGTAAAACGATGACCTCTTTGGCACATGAGCCACTAGTATCAAATCATCAGCACATAGTAACACAGGCACCTGAAGTTTCCCTATCATTGGTACATCTTGTCCACAGGACGTCAGGTATTGGCACAAATCATTGATATAGAGGATAAATAAAATTGGAGCTAAAATACACAGTTGATTCCTTTTTCTAGCTTAAATGGTACTGAACATTCCAGATTCAGTTCAACTCTGACCCCTGCAGATTTTGGTGAAAGGTTGCTAAAATATTAACCAGGGCAGGCTCCAAACCTTTCAGAGTAAGCATTGTCCACAGCTTGTACTTATTTGCCCAGTCAAAAGCAGTGAAGAAGTCGATGAAAGCCAAATACACTGGGCAGTGATTAGCCACGACATATTTGCGATGAACTATGACTCCAAAGCTTGACAGACTCCCATTTAGATTTAGTTAGTTTATTACAAGACCAAGAACAGTTGGACATACAAGCACCTCAAGATGAGGGTGTAGAAATACATTGGAACTAATACAAACCTACGGGTGAAGTTCAGGCGGTGCAGCATGCACAGAATAATCAGTTTGAGATCCAGAATACAGACGATAACAGCACAAACATCGAGATTCCCTTTCATTGGCTGTTCGTGGGTATAAAGCATTAGTCTGTCCCTACACTGCCGCTAATGTGACATCCCCACTTAGCATTTCCCAAGGCAAGTTCCATAAAGGTGTCAGCGTGTAAAGTCTTCCTAGGAAGTCTCTTCACGTTTAGGTGGGTCAAGTACCATAAAGCTACAGAGCTCATTCTAAGATGCTCTCACTTGCTAAAGGCAAGGCAGAAGTCCCCGGATAATGTCCCTAACTTCGAAACTTCACTTTCGCAGGTAGTGTCGCAGGATGCATTGCAGCATCACATGATCTAGTCAAGCCACCTCCTTGTAGGTAATATTCCACATGGCAGCGATGCTCCCAGGCCTTGGCAAGATCACCTTGATTCCCAGGCTTACTCCGTTGAGAAAGTACAACAGTACTTTATTATCAGTATCGTCGTGCAATGTATCCTCTCCTCCCTAAGCCTAACTCCTAAAACAAAGACATTATTCTAGCAAACAAGGATGAATTCTCCACCTGCAACAGAAACGTGAGCGAAAACAAATCCAACATGCACATGAAACTCACTAGTAAGTCTAATGCTAGAGTTTCCAGGGGAAAAATACAATTCCGGCCTATAAAAATCGGTCAACATAAGAAATAGCAGAAGGCCTTAAGAAATTACACATATAAAATGAACGTTATTACTGAGCACATCTAACTTAACACGTTACATAAGCACATCAAACACATGAATAATCGTCAGCAGCATACAAATTCTGCATGTTAAAGTTTTCAACTAAACACACATAGTTGCAACGTTAATTTCTTCACATTTACATTGAAAATATCCCTAACACATCACCTTTCACATTATTACAGTTCACGTTCTAATGGCCTAAGTTAATACAATAAAGGATTATATGTAGGTGAGGACTACACATGATTATAATGCACCCCTACAAATGAAAGAGCAAAATTTGCACTCTAACAGTCCCCCCGATGCCAAGTGTCATTACACCCCCATTGCAACTCCCTGTAGAAAGAACCGATCTAATCAGACATTGTAGCTAGTCTCCCCTATTGAAATCTCTCTAAGCTTTTAAGATTCTCATAGTGACTGTACTGCAGTTTACCAGTCTCCTCTCTCACTCTCTAAGAGACTTTTCAGCTCCTCTGGACCGATGCCACTTGTAAGCCTTCACTGTTCCCATCAGCAAGATAACATAAATCACAACTATTACTATTGGTTTCAGGATATTGCCAATAATTCCTTTTCTAAGGTTTGCAAACCAACTTACGACCTTTCTAAACCCTTTTCCAACCTTGCTCCAAACTCCCTCAGTTGCCAAATCATGTATCTCATGGTGTATCTCAGTGATGTTCCTTATATACTTCCCTAGATCCTTACTATGGTCTGGGATATAAGTACAGCACTGTTAAACCTTCAGCATTTTACAGACTCCGCCCTCTTTTGCTAATAACACGACTAAAGCAAGACAGTTTTGCATCACCATAGCTCTTATCGAGACCATCTCTCCATCTACGAGTAACAATGACTGAGCTGTGTTAACCGAAAACTTATCTACTATAGTTGACAACCTTCTAATCTTGACATCATTTAAGACCACTCCCAAACTGGCTATCATCGCTCCAAACACATCTCCTACAATCACTCCTGCACTGGTACCACGTCTCTCTCTGTGGGGTGGCTTCCCTTCCAAACTCTTCAAATCCTCCACATGGTATATTTTAGGAAACACAACAGCCACATAACATGTGCCATACTAATTGTTCGACAATCAGACATACTCATTTTTCCCACATACGAAATGCACATTCGGCACCACTTGCACTGCATCCTGCAAAAACTTCTTTGAAGAAGTATCAATGGTGAAGATGTGATCACGCACACTCTGTCCCACAAATATGGTGTCATAAGATGTCTGTACTTGTCTGATGCAAATCTTTCCTCGCTGTTCCTAATCTAAAGCTATTTGGCCATAACTTCCTTGGCCTTGTGAGCTATCTCTTCCTTGGTCCATTCAAAATTTCCTTTTCTATTGTTAAGCTTAACCATTAATGAGCTGTGTCTACCCTCTACTTGATCTACGAATTTCAGTTAACATACAAGTTAAGTTATGTCTATGAGCATAAGCTGTATCTAATGTAAAAGTAGGTACAAAATACTTTCCCATTCCCTCTTCTTGTTTGTAATAATCGTATTTGTTCAGATGTTTGTAAGCTGGAACTTCTGAAAGCACTAAGTCATACTCAAGAAATAGTACTCGTAATGACCTTTTCCATAGAACATGTTAAGCCGCAAATTACAACTAATACTATACGTCCAGGGCAGGTGATGATACCTGATACCCTCCTCGACAGATGCAGGCAATTGCATACACACATAACAATCTCTCACATCCATGGTATTTACATACTCATACAATAACTTTGCAGAAGCATTCAACGTATAATCACCTTCGGACAAATCTACATGCAATAAGCGACTTGTCTGTTCTATCAAAGCACTGTCTGTTCCTAATGTACCCTCTATTGAGCTAGAAGTAGTAGGTGTGGATGCCCCATGTACTCCCACTCCAATAACCTCAGCTTCGTGTGAACCTATAATGGGCATAACGATGACCACAGCAATTACTACAAACACTACTACATTAAGTGTACCTATTATACATTTGTGCCTATGGTTCGAATTTCCAGACTCCATTTTCGACTGAGTTCGGATTGTGACTGTAAGATGATCAATGCAAAGTCTCTTTCTCTGCCTCTCACTGTTGCACAATAAAGTTCATAGGCCGTTTCTTGAAATCGTGAAGCAGTTCTCAGTTCATGGCACAATATTTACACAGCTTGGAAGATTTCCCTAGCCTTCTTTCTTCTTCTTCGGAAAAGTTTCAAATTTTATTCTTCTTCCACTTGGGCCTAGGTTATCTTCTTTTGAGCAAAAGGATTTTTATTTACAGGTCAAAGTTCAATTTACATCCCTTATGAGATCGGAGCCAATCTCTACAATGACACGCTGCAAAAGTTCAATGTGAAATGCTGAAATCTCCTGAGCTGATGGCTGATTCCCAAAGGTTTGAACCGTGAGATCTTCCAAAATCAAGCTCTTTAAGCCACTCAGTCTCGGTGGATATGGTAAGTCACTGTCAGAACTCCAATAACCTCTACTCCAGGGACTAGCATTTCAATTTCATTTATCAGCACTGACGTTCCGTGCCTCACTCTCCCGGACCTCACTCTCCCCCGCATTTGTAAAAGGGTAAGTCCACTCCAGAGAGGTGTATCTCTGGCATGGTATTCTCACTCTCCTCAACCTCCTCACGCTCCCCTGTGCTTGTTTTGTCTCACTTTGCTCCAATTCAGATGATTCAGTTATGAGAGCATGGTCTCTTTCTAGATCAAGTCTCAGATTCTGCCTTTTCTGTCTCACAGCCTACGATTCTCTTGCGACCTCAGTTTTCTTCCGTAGCACCCGACCACTCTCCACACGAGTCTCTTCAGCTCAGTCAGACTCTATACCACTCGCAACGTTACCATCCCCCTCAGAGACTTTACCTGGACCTTGTGTAGCGTGACCCCCCTCAGCTCAACCTGGCGTGTATCCAGCCTCTTCAGGAACCCTTACAGCTTGGCTTGCCCTCTCCAGTGGTCTTGCAACCATGGCTGGAGTCACTTCAAGGAGAGGAGCTGTTTTCCCCGAGCGTCCTGAAACTCTACGGGTGTGGGAGGCGTGTATCCAGTTTTGCAAACCTCCGCACTTCACAGCAGTGTTTGTCACCAAAATCGTCTGATAGGGACCTCGCCAATGTGCATCAAGACAGTTATTCTTCACATGTTTTTGGACCAGGACCCAGTCCCCTGGGCCCAAGTTATGGCAGAAGTCTTTTGAGGTCGGTGCAGTCGCAGCTTCAACCTTGTGAGACACAGAACGAACCACGTCAGCAAGTTCCTTGCAATAGTCAAGAACCAAATCATTGGTGATGTTTATTAATGCTGTGGACAGCACTGCAGGCAAGCACATCGCCCTCCCCATGAAGACCTCATGAGGGGATAGCCCAGTCCTCCTATCTGGAATGCTGCGCAAACTCATCAACACCAAAGGCAACGCATCAGGCCAGTTCAGAGACATAGAAGAGCAGACCTTTGCTATTCTCATCTTTAGCTCCACCATCCCTGATGCTTCTAGCCTGTAGCTACAGTGTAATCTTTGATCAACATTCAAAGCAGTGCTTCATGATCTCACTATGGAAGTGAGTTCCTCTATCTGACTTCAATGTAGTTGGAATCCCGAACCTAGGGATAAGCTCCCTCAATAAAAATTTGGGTACTGTGAGGCTATCACACCTTTTAGTCGGATAAGCTTCCACCCACCATGAAAAGATGCACACTACAACCAGAATGTATCTCAAGCCGTTGCACCTAGGCATCTCCATGAAGTCTAGCTGTATTTGGTGAAAGGACCTCCCGACCTTCCAATGTGACTCAAGGCAACCACAGTTTTCTTTCCAGCATTCATCTGTTGACACATGACACATCGATGGCACACTGCATCTGCAACCACACGAAACCTCGGGTTAAACCACGTTTGTCTGAGCACTTGCACCATTGCATTTCTCCCAATACGAACTGCTCCATAAATTTTTCTTGACATAGGATTCAGTAATCAACCATCTTGTTCTTGATCTGACGCTTCTCGCTGCACACGCCTGACCTCATCACAGGTATCTGCTATGGCTAGCATCGTGCTGAGCTCGGTTCTTTCTGTGCTCTCGACAGAATATTCTCCATTAAAAATACAGGCATGAGTTGCACAAAAGTGGGGGACTTAGTCTGCATATCTGTTCCCCATGGTCACAAAATCTTCTCCTTTCCCATGGACAGCGCACTTCACAAAAGCCACTTCCTTCGGTCGCTGCAAGGCTTCCAACAGTTGTCTCACATACTCTCCATTCCTAATGGGCGATCCTGATGATGTTAAGAATCCCGTCCGTGACCATAGCTGTCCGAAGTCATGAACCACACCGAAATCGTACTGGCTATAGGTATAGATGGTGACTCGGATTTTACCAGAAGCAAGACATGCACGGGTCAAAGCAATGATTTCAGCTACTTGTGCGGAGTATACTCCTTGTAAACAGGCAGCTTCCACAACTCCAGAAATAGTTCAAACAGCAAAAGCTGCTCTTAGGTAACCCTCATTGTCTCTTAAGCATGAACCATCAACAAAAAGGAATTGATCAGACTCAGGCAGTGGTTCATCGACAATGTCGGGTCTCGGTTTGGTACAAAGTTCAGTCACATTCAGACAGTCATGGTCCTCACAATCTTCCCCCTCAACATTTGGAATAGGCATCAATGTAGCAGGATTTAACAATGAGCCCCTCTTCAAGGTATTGTTCTCAGCGGCTAACAAAATTTGTTCATATCTGGTAAGTCTTTTGTTTGTCAAATGCTGTGTTTTGGTTCTTGTCATCAGGAGCTCAACTGAATGTGGAACATAAACAGTAGGAGGATAACCCATCATGATACTTTCACACCTTTCAATGCTGACACCTGTTGCTGCAATGGATCTGAGACTCCAGGCAACACTGAAGCAACAAGATCTAATGTAACTGAGAAATAGGCAACTGGTCTACAGACACCACCATGTGTCTGGGTGAATACAGATAGAGCACAACCCTCCCTTTCACAGCAGAACAGTGAAAATGCTTTGTTGAAATCAGGCATTCCCAGAGCTGGAGCACGACAAAGGCATTCCCTCTGCTCTAAGAAGGCGACAAAGCAATCGTTATCCCAGGGTACCGGATCGCTCAAATCTTTGTATATCTGTCTCTGTAAGGGCTTCGCCTTTAACGAGAAGTTTGGAACCCACTGTCGGCAGTAGCCAACCATTCCCAGAAACATCCTAACTTCCTTTTCAGTGGTAAACACGTTCATTTTCATGATCGCCTCAATGCGGTCTGGTGGCAACTCTCTATTGCCTTTTTCAATGCAATGACCCAAAAACTGAACTTCAGTTGAACAGTACTGAAGTTTGCTCGGTGATACCTTGTGTCCATTTTCTGCCAAATGGTTCAAAATAGCAATGGTATCATCCCTAGAAGCCTCCTCTGTCTCTGGGGCAATCAAGAGGTCATCAGTGTACTACACGAGCACTGAATTCTGTTGCAGCACCAAGCTCTCGAAGATTCTTCTTCAAAATCTGGTTAAAGATGGATGGACTTTCAGAATACCATTGTGGGATACATCACTATGTTAAAACACGATTCTCCAGCCGGAAAGCAAATAAAAATTGGCTTTCCTCATGTAATGGGATGGAGAAAAACGCTTGACACAAGTCAATCACAGTAAACTATTCAGCCTCGCAAGGAATCTGAAACAAGATCACTGATGTATTCGGTACCACGGAACAACATGGAATCACAATTGCATTGATTTTTCTCAGATCCTGAACTATGCAATATTTTCCACTCTGCTTCTGTAACCCCATTATGGGTGAATTGCACGGACTTCCTATTATCTCCTTCAGGATGCCCTGCGAAATCATGGACTCAATCACAGGTGTAATCCCTGCCACCGTTTGCGGAGTCAGGTTGCACTGGGGCGTTTTTGGAAATTCTGCATTTGGCTTAATCTGTATCCCAACTGGCTCAACTCCTTGAATCAATCCTATCTCTTCCCCTCTGAAGTTCCACACCACAGGAGAGACGGTGCCTCTCAAATCCCATGACATGTCATCCACTGTTAGTACGGGAAACAGGTCCACACAGTGGTTCTGGCTCCCCAACTTGAATGCAATGTCATCATCATTAGTCTGCAGTTCTACTCCCTTGGGTGTTTAATAGATGATACAATTTTGTTTGCATAAGAGATCACGTTCTAACAAACAGACTGGACTCGAATTGCACACCACAAATTGATGTCGATCCTGAATGGTTCCTATTTTCATGTGTATTTCTTCTGTCAATGGATTGGTCATTCTTCTTTTGGCAACTCCTACAACTTGGATCGATTGTCCTGAGAGGGGTAGGTTTGGAACTACTGCGGATCTCACAGTAGAACGGGTAGCACCAGTATCAATCAGGAACATAATGGGATGACCGCCTTCGTCTGCCTCCACATATGGTCCATTCTGGTCTACCTCTTAGACTGCTCCAAGGGTACAGTCTTCCTCCCTCCTCAGACACCGTCATTGTGACAGATCCTGATCGAAACTGTCTAGAGTTTCTAAGAAGTGCATTTGGTGATACACTTGGTCACTCTGCGGAAATCTCGGAGGTTGGGGTACTTGTACTAATTGATTCTGACCTCCCCCATTGTAAGATCTGGGTCTCGTCACAGTGTTTATAACATTGGGCACGGTACGAACTCTCCTTCTTGCAACTGATTTGCTGGATTTGCTCAACACTCGCGCTTCTAATGCCCGATTTTGTAACATTAGTGACAAGCAGTCATTTTCTTTAGTGTGGTAATGTCTATACCTGTCTTGGGGTCTGTACCTTTTCCCTGTCCAGCATTGTTTGGAACATTTTGAACCCCTCCTTCATTGTTTCCCTGATTTCGACCTAAGGTTCCCCCATTTGTCTGCGCCTGATCTACTCTGTTTGCATTCCTCATCTGGACCAACATTAACTTGTCATTTATTCTCCTGTGCTTGGAATCCGTCTCATCACTGCAATTTCTGGCGTACCGTAGGATCTCATCCATGGATTTGTTCTGCCAGCAGATTAAATGCTGTTGAATCATAACACTGATTTCCGGTCTCAGTCCTAGCACAAATTTGGAAACAAACTGTCCCATATCTTTAGGGTCAAGAGTATCTAACCCACTGTATTGCTTCAAGGCTTGCAAGAGCCGTTCATAGTAAGCATGTACTGATTCTTTGGGTTCCTGGGTAGTTCGATCTATCTTAACCCAATCGATATCTTGTGGAGCTATTTTAGACTGCAACCATGTAATTACCTGTTTTAACTTTTTCATGACCAAAGGTGAAGGACTGTGAGTTATGGGATCTCTGTCTGGTTCTGTAGAAGGCCAATCAATAGCAATTTCGCAAGCAGACCATAAGTCACTAGGAACCACAATATCAAACAATGTGATCAGGTCAATCCACAACACCTTCAAAATCTTTACAAAGTGATCAACTTGCTTATACCACTCAGTAGGTTTCTCCCTCAGCAGAGGAAAATCATTTGTGTACGCTGCCAAATCACCCCTGCTCCAAGGCACATGCACATACCCTCTGCTTAGTACCTCTCGCAGTGGATAAGCCTCAACTCCTAATGTCCCCCCTCCTGGAGGCAGCATATCTCCCATCACCTTCCTAACATTCTTTTTCTTTGAGCACCTTTCCTCTCATTTGTCAAGCATGCCCGTATCCCTATGATCAGCTCTCAAATGTGTCAATTTCTCATGTGCTTGTCTCGCTTTATGGGTGACATCCTTCACCACAAACAATAGCTCATCCTGTTCATAAATTTCTATCCTTTCGAAAGGCAAATTTTCCCTGATTATATCATCCACCTCAGTCTTCAACCCTACTACATCTAGCAATTTTGCCTTTACAGCAGCCTTGATTGTACCCTGACTCAACGTGCTACTTTGTCCTTCTCTATGGCTGCTCCGATTTCTCTGCCAATTCTCTGAAGTTGGAGTCTGCAAGAATACTGGTTTCCAGAGGTTCCCTGACCTGTGCCTACTTCTGGTATCCTTCCCATGGGTCCCCCGACTGGAGCGTCTCACATTCTGCACCTCCTAACACCGGTATTCCCAAACCTTCTACTCCTGTTGAAATCCTTCCCAGTACCCCAACACTAGGGCCTGTTTGTGCTGTTACATCTCTTTCCAAACTCGCTGCATTTGCCAGTTCTCGCCTTCCTTCTTCTGAATGTGGATTAAAAGGTGGAGGACGCTCTGCCAATACTCTGTCTAAGAAGCTGTTGTCGGTATCACTCCCATGGTTTCCATTTTCCCCTCTACTCCTATCCTGAGTATCCCCCTCTCATTAGCATTGGGTACAATCTCTCTCCCTCAATGGTATCTACTCTCCATCTCTTAAGTTGTGCATCCCATTGCGCATCCTGATATGCTTTCATTGCCTTTTTCATCTTCTCATGGAATCTCTCCCTATTCTTTGACTGTGCTGCTCGCATCCATGCATCTAATGTGTCAAACAGTGTTGGTCTAGGTGGAGGCCGTAGTGAAGACATCACTCTCCCCAACTGATACAAAACCTCCAATCAAAATGAAACATAACGCAGAAAAGCCAGATCTCCGTCTTTTTCAGTGATTTTGTGCCAATTTTGAAGCCAAACTATAGTATGGAATCCCACATTTCTTGCAATGTAATGTGCTGGAGTATCCTTGGGCGGTACTTTCTCACCCACTCGAGTAACCCTTCCCCGATCTTCCCTACACAGATCATGTAACACCCTAAAGCATCGCATAATTAAATCAAATTTTTCCTTCAACAAATAAGATTTTCTCACTTACAACTTTCTGATGACTACCGACTGTAGGAGAGTAGGATCTGCTTCACATGGGTACCCCCACTTTTTGCTGATGCTTCACTGTTTTTCGACATTAGTCTGGCTGGGGCCCTGCTAATCAGAACCCCAGCCTAGCTGCTTCCTCTCTAAAATGGTTTCCATGTGCCTTAGGCACATCACTGATTGGAATCTGGAGTACCCTTATAAGTCCCTAGTATATGGTATACTATGTACCAAGGGCATAGGTACCTCAGAGGCCTACCAGGGGCTGCAGCATGTATTATGCCACCCCTGGAAGGCCATCCAAACTGACACCACAGGTCTGCTACTGCAGCCTGGGTAAGGTGGTGCATGCACCCCTTACTGTGATATAGGTTACCTATATCACTAAATACATACACACATATAAACCTATAAGTCACTCCTAAGGCAGGCCTTATCAATCCTGAAGGCAGAGTGCATGGTTCCTATGTGAGAGGGTGCCCCTGCATGAGCAGGGCCCCTCTGCAGCATTCGGAGACCCTTCTCTGATGCTGTTTGTAGTGCAGCCTGACCATATACTCTTAAGCGCATTATAACCTCGCGTTAAATGCTAACTTTGGAATGGCTGCACCTAAACATGTCGTGTTTGGTGTCAAACATCTTGGAATACTACCCCCCGCCAATTCTGGTGGCGGGGGTAGCATTCCACCCTTCTAGAGGGAAAGACATGTTAACTCTGGCTAGCCCGGTAACTTCTTTCCAAAGCCCTGGCATCACAAAATGGATGCTGCTGCCACAGACACGAGTCTGGCCTCCTGCTGCTGGACGAAACTCCGGCAGGGGAGGCCTGGACAATAGGTTTCCTGTCCCAGGGAGGTGTGACCACCTCCCCAGACAGGATAATGTGTATTGGGGCTGTGCGGGAGCACTTTCGGGTGCTTTGAAGTCCTGCACTGGGGGCACACTTGGTGTCCCTGTGCATACCCCAGTTCAAACCGGATCAGGGGCTTGCAGCCCCTGCTTTGGCGTGAACTGGACAAAGGGAAAGGGGTGTAGCCACCCCTCTGCCCTGACCCACCCATAGGTGGGGCCACAGAGTAGTCCAACCCCTAAACTTAGTATAAGTATAGGAACCCAGTCCTTAGGACTCTAGATTATCCCTGGATGAAACTCTGAAACAGAATCCTGGACCTTCGATGCTCTACTCAAGATTAGAGGACAGAAGAATCTCCCTTGGGGTCAAGGAGTGACTCCCCTGCTTGGCAGGCACCAAAGATGCATCTGTCTGGTCTGCATTTCTGAAGCTCCCGTTGGACGCCGAAGTCTTCGCATCACCAGAGGTGGATTCTCAGACTTCCCCGAGGCTACCCTGAGTCCCCAGCAAAGCTGAGGCCCGTAGCTATCGTGGGTGACGTGAGACCGTGACCCCTGAACACCGAGCCCATTTGCAAGTGCATCCTCTTCTGGGTCTCCCACAAAGTCGTGCTTTGGGCTCCGAGTAGCCCTAGCCTCCAGCACCAACTGCTTCGAAGATCACTGGCCTCCACTCCACGAGTGTCCTGTGAGCCAGATCCACGTGCGACGTCTCAAGGCTCCTTTGCGGTCGCTAGCCCGTTGGCTAGTAGCCCTTAACGAAGGCCAATCTTTTTCTTCTTGGGCATCCTGGTTGCTCCAGGCCTGCCCTCACTTACCTTTGCTGGGTGAGTTCCCCAGACCTTGCTGGTCTGCACCATCGACGATCTTCATCTTCATAGAGACTTGCCGTTGCCAAGGCTTGTTGGGTCCAATCCAGTCGCCGACACCTCAGCACTCGACAGACATCGTGTACCAGCCCGAATCCTGCTCCTGGTTGCCGACAACGCCTCCTGGACCTCGTGGCTGAAGAGTCAAGACGACCGTCAACGCACCTGAAGCACTCGACATCGGTGGGCATCTGTCCATCGCCTTCCTGGTCACTGGCTAGTGACCCAGACTCTGTCCCCTCTGCTTTCAGGTTCTTCAGATCTCCGATCCACTCTTGGATCCACCTGGACACTTTCCACTTGGTCGCCAGCAGCACTTTGCAGCAGATCGCCATTCAAATCGACGACGAAACCCGACCCCGAAAGGCACCTATGCACCCGGCTTCCCTGGGAGAGGTAACACGAGTACTCCGGTGCTCCCGTGGGTAGAGACTCTTCAAAGTACTAGTTCTCAAAGGGTTTGCTCCAAGTCCTCCTTTAAGTGTCCCTTTTCTTTAATTTCCTGATCGCGACTTTCTCCATAGAAGTCAATGGCGTATCGCGGTTGTGTATTTACGCTGCACGCGTCCCCCGTGGGTCCCCTGTGTCACTACCTTGGGTGGTTCCTTGTGGTCCAAGCACTTCTAGAGGCTCTAGGCCTAGTGTCTAGTTCAGTCGTGGTTCTTATACCACTTTATTGGTATATGGTTTGGTACGCCCTAGGGCCCAAACGTGTATTTGTGCTATTACTGTGTGTAAATAACTTCTAACTTATGTACTTCGAACTCTAGCCTCATAAAGAGACTAGAGGGGTGTGTTTAGCAATAAATACATATATTTTGAATATATACCTGGTGTGGTGCTCTTTCATTTGATCACTCAAGAGATTATAGACTGGTAAAACAAGCTGCTTTACATTCCTTCAAGACTTAGCCTGAAGGCTGCTCTCCATAGCTACCACTAGGATAGCTTTCAATAAGGTTGTCTTTAACCTATCTCCAATAAGGGGTTGTTTGGACTGGTGCAAGGTGCCCACTATAATTAGTGGACAGCATATACCAGGCCAACTTCTCACATTGGTGTGCAGCGTGTGGGATTCCAGCTTGCTATTGTTTTACCAGATAATCTCAATTGAATTGATCAACTGAAAACCACTAAAGGTACCTAAGGTACATATAATTTAAGCTTAGAATACAGTAAGTTCTACTGAACTTAGAGTTGTGTGTTAAGGGATAGCACACCCTTTCTACAACTCAAGAGAGTTTAGTAGGCCACACTAGAGTAGGTAGTGCATACACCACACCACACTAGTAATGTCTTTAAAGGTAGGATCTAGAGAATCCTTACCAGAAGCCACTGGGCTTCTTCCTCCAAGTATGATACCCTCCCATTCTTGGAATTGAGAGCATTATGTAACTTGAGGAAATTAAGGACAGGCCAAAGTCCCACCACCCAACACCTTAAAGAGTTGTTGGTGGCTTATGACCTTAGTAAGCCCTTGGGGACTGAAGGGGTAGGAGCTGAGGGTGGGGCAGAAGAAGAGGAAGGGGCCAGGGGTACCAATACCCCCAGCCCCCTCTGAAACTGGCCAGGAGGGTGACAATGACCCTGACCTGGATAACCCAATCCCTCCTGTGGAAGATGAAGAGGATGATCAGGATGATGCCCTCTTTGTCCCCCAGGAAGGATTATGAGTGTGCCCAGAAAGTCTAGTTCTCCTTCTCAGGAGTCTAACCACTCTGGCACCTCAATAGGGAGCTCTGTCTCATCTCATAGGAGGGAATCCTCTCATGAGAGGAGAACAAGGCTGATTCAATATGAGGAAGCACAGCTTGAACTCAGAAGGAAGCAAGTAGCCTTAGACAGGGAGTCCCTAGATCTCTTTAGGGAGAAAAGAAAGTTGGGACTAGAGTCCCATGGTGGCAGCCATGTCCCTAGAGATAGGGAAAGGTCCTATGACCATAGGAACCTGAGCAAGATTGTCCCTCCCTATCAGAATGGGGATGACATCCACAAGTGGATAACTGCTCTAGAGAGGGCCTGTAAAGTACAGAAGGTCCCTCAGGAGCAGTGGGCAGCAATCTTGTGTCTCTCCTTTGCAGACAAAGGTAGAGATAAGCTCCTCACTGTTAGAGAGGAGGAAGCTGATAATTACAAGGTCTTGAAGAGTGCTCTTATTGATGGGTTTGGCCTAACCACTGAACAGTACAGGTTGAAGTTCAGAGATACCCAAAAGCACAGACTCAAGACTGGGTAGACTATGTGGATTGTTCTGCCAAGGCTCTGGAAGGCTGGTTGATGAGCAGTAAGGTGTGTGACTTCTCAGGATTGTACAATCTGATAATGAGGGAGCAGATTCTTAATAACTGTAAAAATCAGCTGTTGCATCAATACCTGGTAGACTCTGATCTGACCTCTCCCCAAGAATTGGGAAAGAAGGCAGACAAATGGGTCAGAACCAGGGTGAAGCAGAAGGTACAGAACCAAGGTGGGGACACCAAGAAGCAAGATGCTAAGAACTCTGAAAAGGGTGGGGAGAAGGGTAAAGATCAAAAGTCTTCATCAGGCCCCCAAAAATCTTCTTCAGGTGGGGATTCACAGTCTACAAAAGGGAAAGGCCAAAGAAAACCATGGTGCAAGGTCTGTAAGCAAAAGACCCACTGGACCAGTGATTGCACCAAGTCCAAAGACTCAAGTCCAGCACCCACCAATGCCCCTAAGGCACCTGTTCCCCCTAGTACAGTTGGTGGGAGTGCTCCAGCCAAGGGTTTAGTAGGGCTCACCCTGGGTACTGAGTTGGGCTCTGACCTAGTCAGAGAACTGACTCAGGCTGTGTTAGTCTGTGATGGAGGCATGGATGTGCCCTCCTCTATGAGTCCCAGTAATCTGGGTAAGTACAGACAACAGCCTTTAATCAATGGACGAGAGGCTTTGGCATTTAGGGACACAGGGGCAAGTGTCACAATGGTGACACAAGACCTTGTGAATCCTGGGCAAGTTATACTTGGTGAGATGTACCAAGTGACCAATGCTAGCAATGTCAGAACAGACCATACTCTGGCAGTTGTTAACTTCTCCTGGGGAGGGGTAACTGGCCTTAAGAAGGTTGTGGTGAGTGCAAACCTACCAGTCGAATGCTTGCTTGGCAATGACTTAGAGACTTCTGCTTGGGCAGAAGTGGAGCTCAGGACCCATGCAGAAATGCTGGGGATCCCTGCAGATGTGTTTGCTGTGACCAGGTCACAAGCCAAAATGTCTAGCACTGAACAGGCCTTGGATTCTGGAAGAATGGACCAAGTGCCTTCCAAGAGGAGCAGTAGTAGGGTTAAGGCAGTGCCTTCCCCCTTGGCTCAGGAGGAAGATCAGTCCCTTGAAGGGGATGATCTCAGTCCTGAAGAAGGAACTGTCCCAGAGGAACTTGAACCTGACCAGGTTGAGTTCTTGGGGACAGGGGGACCTTCTAGGGCAGATCTGAGCCAGGAGCAGCAGAGCTGCCCCTCCCTTGAACCCCTCAGACAGCAAGCTGCTGCTGAGGCTGCTGGGAAAGCTAGTGGTCCCCATACAGTGTATTGGGATGATGGACTCCTGTACTCAGAGAGTAGAGACCCCAAGCCTGGTGCTACCAGGAGGTTGGTTATACCTCTGAAGTTCAGGGGCTTCCTATTGACTCTAGCCCATGATATTCCCTTGGCAGGTCACCTGGGCCAGAACAAGACTTGGGACAGAATTGTCCCTCACTTTCACTGGCCCCACATGTCTGAAGACACCAAGGAGTTTTGTCGCTCCTGTGTAACCTGCCAGGCCAGTGGCAAGGCAGGTGGCACTACAAAGGCCCCCCTGATACCACTACCTGTGGTGGTGGGTGCCCTTTGAAAGGGTAGGGATTGACATTGTTGGTCCCATGGATCCCCAAACAGCATCTGGGCACAGGTTTATCCTGCTGGTAGTGGATCATGCCACCAGGTACCCAGAAGCTATTCCCCTCAGGACCACTACAGCACCTGTGGTGGCAAGGGCCCTCCTGGGAATTTTCTCAAGAGTGGGCTTTTCTAAGGAGATAGTATCAGACAGGGGTGCTAATTTCATGTCTGGGTACTTAAAAGCAATGTGGAAGGAGTGTGGAGTGACTTATAAGTTCACCACACCCTATCACCCACAATGCAATGGTTTAGTTGAGAGATTCAACAAAACCTTGAAGGGCATGATTAAAGGACTCCCAGAAAAGCTTAGGCGAAGATGGGACATACTCTTGCCCTGCCTTTTATTTGCATATAGGGAGGTGCCTCAGAAGGGGGTTGGTTACAGCCCTTTTGAACTTCTGTTTGGCCACCCTGTGAGGGGTCCACTGTGCTTGGTGAAGGAAGGATGGGAGTTACCTCTCAAGCCCCCAAAGCAAGACATAGTGGACTATGTACTTGGTCTCCGCTCCCGGATGGCTGAGTATATGAAAAAGGCAACCAAAAACCTTGAGGCTAGCCAGGAACTTCAAAAGGCCTGGCATGACCAAAAGGCTGTTCTGACTGTTTACCAGCCAGGACAGAAGGTGTGGGTGTTGGAGCCAGTGGCCCCAGCAGCTCTCCAAGACAAATGGAGTGGACCCCACACTATTGTTGAGCAGAAGGGTGAGGTTACCTACTTAGTAGACCTAGGAACACCCAGGAGTCCCCACAGGGTTCTCCATGTCAACAGGTTAAAACCATATGTGGACAGGGCAGACATGGGCTTGCTCATGGCTACTGATGAAGGGCAGGAGGAAGAGAGTGACCCACTCCCTGACCTGCTCTCACAGAACCCTGACGATGGGTCAGTAGATGGTGTAGCCTTGGCAGGCAGCCTCACTACCCAGCAACAAACTGATTGTAGACAAGTGCTCAATCAGTTTAGACATATGTTTTCACTGACACCCAGTCAGACCACCTGGTGCACTCATGAAGTGGACACTGGGGACAGTCTGCCTATTAAAAATAAGATTTATAGGCAACCTGACCATGTCAGGGACTGTATCAGGACTGAAGTCCAGAAAATGTTGGAGTTGGGAGTTATTGAACCCTCAGATAGCCCTTGGGCTAGTCCAGTGGTCCTTGTGCCAAAACCTCACACCAGTGGTGGAAAAAGAGAGATGAGGTTTTGTGTGGACTACAGGGGTCTCAATGCAGTCACCAGGACTGATGCCCATCCAATACCAAGGGCAAATGAGCTCATAGATACTTTGGCCTCAGCCAAATATCTCAGCACATTTGACTTGACAGCTGGCTACTGGCAGATCAGACTAGCTGATACTGCAAAGCCCAAAACAGCATTCTCAACCCCTAGTGGGCATTATCAATTTGTGGTATTGCCCTTTGGTCTGAAGAATGCACCTGCCACTTTCCAGAGGTTGGTGAATACAGTTCTCACAGGTCTGGAAGCCTATAGTGCAGCATATCTAGATGATATTGCTGTCTTTAGCTCCACCTGGGAGGATCACCTGGTCCACCTCAGGAATGTTTTACAGGCCTGCAAAAGGCAGGCCTGACTATCAAGGCCACTAAGTGCCAGATAGGGCAGAGTCAGGTTGTGTACCTGGGCCACCTTGTGGGTGGAGGCCAGGTTCAACCTTTGCAGAGCAAGATCCAGACTATCATGGACTGGACTGCTCCAACTACCCAGACTCAGGTGAGAGCCTTCTTAGGCCTGACTGGGTACTATAGGAGATTTGTCAAGGGGTATGGATCAATAGTGACACCCCTGAATGACTTAACTTCTAAGAAAATGCCCAAAAAGGTTCAGTGGACAGCTAGCTGTCAAAAGGCATTTGATGACCTGAAGCAGGCCATGTGCACTGCTCCCATTCTACAGAGTCCTGATTACTCCAAGAAGTTCATTGTTCAAACTGATGCATCTGAATTGGGGGTAGGGGCTGTACTGTCACAATTGAATGAAGAAGGTCAGGATCAGCCAGTAGCTTTCATTAGCAGAAGGCTGACCCCTAGAGAGAAACGTTGGTCAGCCATAGAGAGGGAGGCCTTTGCTGTGGTCTGGGCTCTGAAGAAGTTGAGGCCATACTTGTTTGGTACACACTTCCTGGTTCAGACAGACCATAAGCCCCTCTTATGGCTAAAACAAATGAAGGGTGAAAACCCCAAACTGCTTAGGTGGTCCATTTCCCTACAGGGGATGGACTTTACAGTGGAACATAGACCTGGGAGTAACCATGCCAATGCAGATGGACTCTCTAGGTACTTCCACTTAGAACATGAAGACTTAACTGGGCAAGGTTAGTTTAATGTCCCTACGTTTGGGGGGTTGTGTAGGAGAGTAGGATCTGCTTCACATGGGTACCCCCACTTTTTGCTGATGCTTCACTGTTTTTCGACATTAGTCTGGCTGGGGCCCTGCTAATCAGAACCCCAGCCTAGCTGCTTCCTCTCTAAAATGGTTTCCATGTGCCTTAGGCACATCACTGATTGGAATCTGAGTACCCTTATAAGTCCCTAGTATATGGTATACTATGTACCAAGGGCATAGGTACCTCAGAGGCCTACCAGGGGCTGCAGCATGTATTATGCCACCCCTGGAAGGCCATCCAAACTGACACCACAGGTCTGCTACTGCAGCCTGGGTAAGGTGGTGCATGCACTCCTTACTGTGATATAGGTTACCTATATCACTAAATACATACACACATATAAACCTATAAGTCACTCCTAAGGCAGGCCTTATCAATCCTGAAGGCAGAGTGCATGGTTCCTATGTGAGAGGGTGCTCCTGCATGAGCAGGGCCCCTCTGCAGCGTTCGGAGACCCTTCTCTGATGCTGTTTGTAGTGCAGCCTGACCATATACTCTTAAGCGCATTATAACCTCGCGTTAAATGCTAACTTTGGAATGGCTGCACCTAAACATGTCGTGTTTGGTGTCAAACATCTTGGAATACTACCCCCCGCCAATTCTGGCGGCGGGGGTAGCATTCCACCCTTCTAGAGGGAAAGACATGTTAACTCTGGCTAGCCCGGTAACTTCTTTCCAAAGCCCTGGCATCACAAAATGGATGCTGCTGCCACAGACACGAGTCTGGCCTCCTGCTGCTGGATGAAACTCCGGCAGGGAGGCCTGGACAATAGGTTTCCTGTCCCAGGGAGGTGTGACCACCTCCCCAGACAGGATAATGTGTATTGGGGCTGGGCGGGAGCACTTTCGGGTGCTTTGAAGTCCTGCACTGGGGGCACACTTGGTGTCCCTAGTGCATACCCCAGTTCAAACCGGATCAGGGCTTGCAGCCCCTGCTTTGGCACGAACTGGACAAAGGGAAAGGGGTGTAGCCACCCCTCTGCCCTGACCCACCCATAGGTGGGGCCACAGAGTAGTCCAACCCCTAAACTTAGTATAAGTATAGGAACCCAGTCCTTAGGACTCTAGATTATCCCTGGACGAAACTCTGAAACAGAATCCTGGACCTTCGATGCTCTACTCAAGATTAGAGGACAGAAGAATCTCCCTTGGGGTCAAGGAGTGACTCCCCTGCTTGGCAGGCACCAAAGACGCATCTGTCCGGTCTGCATTTCTGAAGCTCCCGTCAGACGCCGAAGTCTTCGCATCACCAGAGGTGTATTCTCACACTTCCCCGAGGCTACCCTGAGTTCCCAGCAAAGCTGAGGCCCATAGCTATCGTGGGTGACGTGAGACCATGACCCCTGGACACCAAGCCCATTTGTAAGTGCATCCTCTTCTGGGTCTCCCACGAAGTCGTGCTTTGGGCTCCGAGTAGCCCTAGCCTCCAGCACTAACTGCTTCGAAGATCACTGGCCTCCACTCGACAAGTGTCCTGTGAGCCAGATCCACGTGCGACATCTCGAGGCTCCTTTGCGGTCGCTAGCCCATTGGCTAGTAGCCCTTAACAAAGGCCAATCTTTTTCTTCTTGGGCATCCTGATTGCTCCAGGCCTGCCCTCACTTACCCTCACTGGGTGAGTTCCCCAGACCTTGCTGGTCTGCACCATCGACGATCTTCATCTTCATCGATACTTGCCGTTGCCAAGGCTTGTTGGGTCCAATCCGGTCGCCGACACCTCAGCACTCGACAGACATCGTGTACCAGCCCGAATCCTGCTCCTGGTTGCCGACAACGCCTCCTGGACCTCGTGGCTGAAGAGTCAAGACGACCGTCAATGCACCTGAAGCACTCGACATCGGTGGGCATCTGTCCATCGCCTTCCTGGTCACTGGCTAGTGACCCAGACTCTGTCCCCTCTGCTTTCAGATTCTTCAGATCTCCAATCCACTCTTGGATCCACCCGGACACTTTCCACTTGGTCGCCAGCAGCACTTTGCAGCAGATTGCCATTCAAATCGACGACGAAACCCGACCCCGAAAGGCACCTATGCACCCGGCTTCCCTGGGTGAGGTAACACGAGTACTCCGGTGCTCCCGTGGGTAGAGACTCTTCAAAGTACTAGTTCTCAAAGGGTTTGCTCCAAGTCCTCCTTTAAGTGTCCCTTTTCTTTAATTTCCTGATCGCGACTTTCTCCATAGAAGTCAACGGCGTATTGAGGTTGTGTATTTACACTGCACGCGTCCCCCGTGGGTCCCCTGTGTCACTACCTTGGGTGGTTCCTTGTGGTCCAAGCACTTCTAGAGGCTCTAGGCCTAGTGTCTAGTTCAGTCGTGGTTCTTATACCACTTTATTGGTATATGGTTTGGTACGCCCCTAGGGCCCAAACGTGTATTTGTGCTATTACTGTGTTTAAATAACTTCTAACTTATGTACTTCGAACTCTAGCCTCATAAAGAGACTAGAGGGGTGTGTTTAGCAATAAATACATATATTTTGAATATATACCTGGTGTGGTGCTCTTTCATTTGATCACTCAAGAGATTATAGACTGGTAAAACAAGCTGCTTTACATTCCTTTAAGACTTAGCCTGAAGGCTGCTCTCCATAGCTACCACTAGGATAGCTTTCAATAAGGTTGTCTTTAACCTATCTCCAATAAGGGGTTGTTTGGACTGGTGCAAGGTGCCCACTATAATTAGTGGACAGCATATACCAGGCCAACTTCTCACACCGACCAATCCCAGTGCAGCGTTACAGCAACTGACTTAATGCAGCGCGGCACACTCTGACGTCCCCTTTTTCCTCCTCGCAGCGGCTCTCCCTCCTTCACAACTTCTCCATTCACATTTACTCACACAATCGCATCTCCGTAATTGTCTGCCTTTTTTAAAAGATCGATAGAATTCAGTCACTCAAGAACATTCACACACAGCGATCCTCGACCTGCTCTGGTCACATGAATCAATATAGTCCCCCCCTGTACACAAGGTTTACCATACGATTCTCACAAGTCCCATCCATGCAAAGTTCCCTGTCTTAGGTGGAATTGCCGATGACTTCTCACCACAACCCCTCAAAACTGTGGTCAGACAATCACAACAAATCAGTGTCTTCTACACCACTTAAAAATTCCCGGAATCTTAGGCCACTACGGGGCCTGAAACTCAAAACACAAACCTTGGACCACGTTTGGCCCGAAACCACATTCACTCGACTTTCACACAAACTCCGCCAGACATCATACAATCAACAGACTCCCGCAATCTAACACACAACACATCCCTATTGATACTCACTCCTCCGTTCAACACTGTTCTCGCCGCACCATTAATCTCCGTCAGTCTCTGCAAAAAAGTCTGTCGCTCTCCGCTCTCGATCATTGGGCTCTAGGGATCTAGGACTTATCTAGAGTTTTCTAGATTCTCCCCCCGCTTCATGTGACAACCATCCTCTGCTATCAACTGAAGGAGCCGGGTTCCATGTTCTAGATCTACTCTGGAACCCCAGGTCAATGACTCTTTATTAGCATGAAAGCGTGGAGGGGAGAAAATTGTTAGCCAATCAATCAGACAATTCCGACGAACTATGACTCCGAAGAATCACACACTCCCAATTACATTTAGTTAGTTTATTAGAAGGCCAAGAACAGTTGGACAAACAAGCACCTCAAGATGAGGGTGTAGAAATACATTGGAACTAATACAAAGCCAAACCTACGGGTGAAGTGAAGGCGGTGCAGCATGCACAGAATATTCAGTTTGAGAACCAGAATACAGAAGATAACAGCAGAAACGTCGAGATTCCCCTTCATTGGCGGATCATGGGTATAAAGCATTAGTCTGTCCCTACACTACCGCTAACGTGACATCCCCACTTAGCATTTCCCAAGGCAAGATCCATAAAGGTGTCAGCGAGTGAAGTCTTCCTAGGAAGTCTCTTCACGTTTAGATGGGCCAAGTAGCACAAAGCTACAGAGCTTGTTCTAAGATGCTCTCTCTCTCAAGGCAAGACAGAAGTATCCGGACACTGTACCTAACTTCGATACTTCACTTTCACAGGTAGTATCCCAGGATGCATTGCAGCATCACACTATCTAGTCAAGCCACCTCCTTGTAGGTAATTTTCCAAATGGCAGCGATGCTCCCAGGCCTTGGCAAGATGACCTTGATTCCCAGGCTTACTCCAATGAGAAAGTACAACAGTTCCTTACTATCAGTATCTTCATTCAATGTATCCTCTCCTCCCTAAGCCTAACTTCTGAAACAAAGACATTATTCTAGCTAACAAGGATGAATTCTTCACCTGCAATAGAAACGTGAGAAAGAACCAATCCAACATGCACATGAAATTGACTAGTAAGTCTAATGCAAGAGTTTCCAGGGGAAAAATACAATTCAGGCCTATAGAAATCGGTCAACATAAGAAATAGCAGAAGGCCTCATGAAATTACACGTATAAAATGAACGTCATTACTGAGCACATCTAAATGGACTCAGCACATCAAATACATGAATGATCGTCAGCAGCGTACAAATTCTGCACGTTAATGTTTTCAACTAAACACACATAGTTGCAACGTTAATTTCTTCACGTTTACATTGAAAATATCCCTAACACATCACCTTTCACGTTTTTACAGTTCTCATTCTCATGCCCTAAGTTAATACAATAAAGGATTATGTGCAGGTGCGGACTACCCATGATTATAATGTACCCCTACAAATAAAAGAGCAAAATTTGCGCTCTAACAGTCCGATGTCCCTTCTTAAAAATAGGTACAATTACGGAGGAAGACCATAAATCTTGTAAGGATGCACAATTCAACCAATTAAAAGTATTAGTTAACATTGGCACCCAGATGCCCAAATTGCACTTTAATAAGTAATTAGGAACCCCACCTCGTCCTGGGACTTTGCTTGTGAGATATTCCCTGAGGGCGCTCACCACGAGATCAAGGCCAAAATGCAGACTGGCTCTTGCACCTCCGTTAGCTTCCTGGAATACCGGTGTATGATCACTTATGCTCAATGTGTATACACCAGAAAAATGTGTTAACCAGTCATCAGCTGTGATATAGGTATTGAGGGGCACCGTATTTCTACTGCTGCTCCTCAAGCGGCTGACTGTTAGCCAGAAAAATTTCTAGTTGTTCTTTCTATTAGCTTCCATAGTTAACTGAAGATTACTTTTACTTATTTCCTTATTTTTCTTCAGTATTGTATACTTATAATACACCCTACATCTCATTAGATGCTCAATATTTCTTAGATTGATACCCAGGGCTAGTCTCAATTTGTGATTGAGTTGCTTGGCTCTGCTGCAGCCCGGAATAAAAAAGACAAACCTGTTTTGATTGTGTGCTTCCGTCTGAGGGCAACCTTTTATGTGGAAATATATATATATATATATATATATATATATATATATATATATATATATATTATCTACTGGCGGTCGCCAGTAGATAGTTATAGTTAGAACCTATTTTCCATAGGAAATCCGCGACATTCTATTTGAAATAACTCTCTTGCCGGTTGACGTATCTTTGCAAAATTTTCAAACTTTGTGGGGCGCTCCGGTCCGCTCCTACCCTGAAAGTCTCGGGGTGATTCGTCAAGCGGGGGCCGAGAAAAAGGGGGGTCCCAAAACGCGTTTTCCCCATTCATTTTTCCATAGGAAACTTTAGACACGGCTAAAGCTCCGAACTGCTGAACGGAATTACACCAAATTTGGCAAAGATGTAGTTCTTGGTTCAGAAAGAACCCTTTTGTTAAATGGTGTAAATCCGTTCAGTAGTTGCTGAGAAAATCAAAAGTAAAAGTACATATATATCTATGGGCACGGAGGATCCGCGCACCCTGAGCGCACCCTGCGCGCACCGTCCCGATCACGAGCTGCATGTTAATTGGCTGTCAGCTGGCTGTCAACATTCCGATTCAGGAAATGTTGGCAGCCATTTTGTCCCTCGGTAGAACCGAGGGACAGAAACAAGTGCGCAAAGCGCACAAAGGGGGCAGGGTAGAAACACCCTGACCTCTAGGTCTGCTCAGGGGGTCCCATAAGGACCCCTGGGCAGAAAAAGCATTTAAAAAATAAAAATCGGCAGGATGCGATCAGGGTGCGCGGATCCTGCCGATAAAAATAAAAAATCGAAGCGCGGTCTCCCGCGCTTCGATTGTATTTTGCCCCCGGGTGGCCCAAGTCCCGGGGGCATGGTGGGGGTTAAATTTATGTATGGGGGCCTCAATGGGCCCCCAAGCCCCGGGACCGCCACCCCCGGGGCTTTCATTTTAAAATGGTGCGGGAGGGCACTCGGCCCTCCCGCAGCCCCGGGGACCACCACCTCCCGGGGCTTCTTTTTTTTTTATTTCCTGTGTGGGGGGCTCGAGCCCCCCACACGCCCGGGACCGCCACCTCCCCGGGGCACTAACACATTTAAAATGGGGGTCCGTTTTGGACCCCTGAAGCCCTGCGGCCCCCCTCCTGGAGCCTGTGGTGGCCCTGGGGACCGCCACCCCCCAGGGCCGGCTCCTGCAGTGTCCCGGGGTGCCTACCCCCGGGACACTGCTGTTTGCGGCTCCCGTCCTGTCATTGCAAACTGCTTTGGATATTGGAAGAGAGAGCAGGGAAACCTGCTCTCGCTTCCAATATCCAAAGACAATTGCTTTCCACATGGGGAGCAGCATGTTAGCTGCTCCCCATGTGGAAAGCAATGCCGGCTCCCTTAGGACACGGGGAGCCGGCGGGACTGTGGGGGTTTGGGGACCCCCCACAGTCCCCAACAAGAGGCCAGGCCCCGGGGATGGGGTCCCCGGGGCCATAAGTGGCCCGGGAGGGGGCCACGCGGCCCCCTCCCCAGAAATAATTAAAAAATAAAAATAAATAAAAAAGGCCTGCCCCGGGGGATGGGGTCCCCGGGGCAAAAGGAGGCCTGAGGAGGGGGCCACGCAGCCCCCTCCTTAAAAATTAATTTAAAAGTGTGGCCATGCCCCGGGGGATGGGGTCCCCGGGGCAGGATTCCGGCCCCCTTCCCGTTTAATTAAAAAAAAGGGGGTAAGGCCCTGGGGGATGGGGTCCCCAGGGCCCAAAAATAGGAAAAGGAAGGGGGCCACACAGCCCCCTTCAGGAAAAAAAATAAAAAAACGATCGGGCACGCAGGCCCCGCCCCTTCCTTCACCACTCTGCAAACGCGCCCCTGGCGCGTTTCCAGATGCGGAAGTAATTCCCCTTCAATACTGGGGTCCCTGGGGTCAACTAGCCCACCAGGAACCTCCAGTATGCGTCAGGGCTGCCTTGCAGAGAGGTGTACAGAGGCCACGCCCTTTTACACCTCTCTGCAACGCAGCTCTGTGGCGCTTAATGGAGGTAGCTGGTGGGCTAGTTGCACCCCAGGGACCCTCAGGATTCAAGGGAGTTAATCCCCCGACTTAAAACGCGCCAAGGGCGCGCTTGCACAGTGGTGAAGGGAGGGAGCGGGGCTTCAGGTGACGTGTGCAAACAGGCCCTGTGGCGCGTTTTAAGAAGGGGAATTAAATCCCCTTCAATCCTGAGGGTCCCTGGGGCCAACTAGCCCAACAGGTACATCCAGAAACGCCACAGAGCTGCGTTGCAGAGAGGTGTAAAAGGGGTGTGGCCTCTCTACACGTCTCTGCAACGCAGCCCCTGGCGCATACTGGAGGTTCCTGGTGGGCTAGTTGGCCCCTAGGGACCCTCATGATTCAAGGGGACTTAATCCCCCAACTTAAAACGCGCCACGGGGCGCGTTTGCACAGATGTCACCTCAGGCCCCGCCCCCTCCCTTCACCATTGTGCAAATATTCCTCTAAAATCAGCTGAAATACGAATTCCGATTTACTCACCTGTTATCAGGAGAGACCTCAGTGCAGTATCTTTCAGCCCAGTACTGGTCCTGAAAAGTAATTTTAACCGTACTTACCAGTAACTTGAATTTCCTTCCATAGGCTAACATTGACTGGTTTCACTTGGAAATTCTTCTAAGTGTGGAGTTTTGGAACTTTAAAATATTCCTCTAAAATCAGCCGAAATACGAATTCCGATTTACTCACCTGTTATCAGGAGAGACCTCAGTGCTGCATCTTTCAGCCCAGTACTGATCCTCAAAAGTAATTTTAACCGTACTTACCAGTAACTTGAATTTCCTTCCATAGGATATCATTGCCTGCTTTTTGCTGAAAAAGTTTCTAAGTGTTGATTTTTGAAACATGCAAATATTCCTCTAAAATCAGCCGAAATACGAATTCCGATTTACTCACCTGTTATAAGGAGAGACCTCAGTGCTGTATCTTTCAGCCCAGTACTGGTCCTGAAAAGTAATTTTAACCGTACTTACCAGTAACTTGAATTTCCTTGCATAGGCTAACATTGACTGGTTTCACTTGGAAATTCTTCTAAGTGTGGAGTTTTGGAACTTTAAAATATTCCTCTAAAATTAGCCGAAATACGAATTCCGATTTACTCACCTGTTATCAGGAGAGACCTCAGTGCTGCATCTTTCAGCCCAGTACTGATCCTCAAAAGTAATTTTAACCGTACTTACCAGTAACTTGAATTTCATTCCATAGGATATCATTGCCTGCTTTTTGCTGAAAAAGTTTCTAAGTGTTGATTTTTGAAACATACAAATATTCCTCTAAAATCAGCCGAAATACGAATTCCGATTTACTCACCTGTTATCAGGAGAGACCTCAGTGCTGCATCTTTCAGCCCAGTACTGATCCTCAAAAGTAATTTTAACCATACTTACCAGTAACTTGAATTTCCTTCCATAGGCTAACATTGACTGGTTTCACTTGGAAATTCTTGTGTGTGGAGTTTTGGAACTTTAAAATATTCCTCTGAAATCAGCCGAAATACGAATTCCGATTTACTCACCTGTTATCAGGAGAGACCTCAGTGCTGCATCTTTCAGCCCAGTACTGATCCTCAAAAGTAATTTTAACCGTACTTACCAGTAACTTGAATTTCCTTCCATAGGATATCATTGCCTGCTTTTTGCTGAAAAAGATTCTAAGTGTTGATTTTTGAAACATACAAATATTCCTCTAAAATCAGCCGAAATCCGAATTCTGATTTACTCACCTGTTATCAGGAGAGACCTCAGTGCTGCATCTTTCAGCCCAGTACTGGTCCTGAAAAGTAATTTTAACCGTACTTGCCGGTAACTTGAATTTCCTTCATAGGCTAACATTGACTGGTTTCACTTGGAAATTCTTCTAAGTGTGGAGTTTTGGAACTTTATAATATTCCTCTAAAATCAACCAAAGTACGAATTCCAATTTACTCACCTGTTATCAGGAGAGAACCCAGTGCTGCATCTTTTAGCCCAGCACTGACCCTGAAAAGTAATTCTAACCTTACTTACCAGTAACTTACATTTCCTTCCATAGGAATCCATTGTCTGGTTTTCAGCTGAAAAGTTTCAAAGTGTCAATTTTCACAAATTACAAATATTCCTTAAAACTCGCCTGTATGACTTAAACGCATTCTTTCAACTGTTTACAGGAGATGCACGAGTGCTGGATCCAGGATCCAACACTGAGTAAGAAAAAGTAACGATAACACTACTTACCTGCTAAGTGAATTTCCTCCCATAGGATAACATTGGTGATTCTATGTGAAAAAGTTTCTAAGTGTCAACTTTTAAAATACAATAATATTCCTTAAAAATCACTACTGTAACCAAAACGCTTTTACTCAACTGTTTACAGGAGATGTCCCAGGACTGAATCTAGGATCCAGTCCTGTGGTTAGAAAAGTAATCCATAAAGTAACTAATTGCATTTAACTAGAAATTCACATTGAGCTCAATGTTGCATTGTGTGTGAAATTGTGTTGCCCATTGCAACAACTGTAACTACTGTACTTAAAACTCTATTGCCTATTTGCAAACTATTTAAACTAAAGTAATTCATTCTGAGAAAGTATATTTTGTAATGTAATGTATAATGTAATTACAATGTAATTTAAAAAATAAAATATATAAAAATAAATAGTTTTAAAAAATGTAGTAAATCAGTATCAAAAAAATAAATATAACAATTAATACATTTAAAAATTGTCATTTACAAAACCTTTGAAATTCACTGAAAAACCATAGGTTTTAGGGGCATTATAGTTAGAAATTAGCATTTAAAAAACCTTTGAAATTCACTGAAAAAACCATAGGTTTCAGACACGTTATAGTTAGAAATTAGCATTTAAAAAACCTTTGAAATTCACTGAAAAAACCATAGGTTTTAGGGACAGTTATAGTTAGTTGGACATTTCACTCGTACAAAACCCGTGAAATTCCCTGTTATAGTTAGCTCAGCTAACTATAACTCGCGCCCCGCAATGCACTGCTGATGACGTCACATATTACATCACTCATGACATGGTCAGTGACATCACTGATGACATCACTGATGACATCTCAAATGACATCACTGATGACATCATCCACGTGATAATCTGATGCACCTCCTCACACCCTAATATAACCTTTGATATACCCAATCTAAATTACAGACTGCCATTCGCAAAACCATAGACACTCCAACACCAATAACTACATACCCACTCACTGATTCTTAGGTCTACACACACACATCCACTCACTCACCCGTACAGTCACTCATACTTATGGTCACTCAGTACAGGACTATCATATGCACTCTTACTCCTATATAGACACTCAAACACCGCCACTCATCCATAGAGGTACTCACACACCTAGTCAGTCATGCAAATAATTAAACACACTGCCATTTACTCACCTATACAGTTATACACACACCAGCTCACTTAATCATACAAATACTACCACATTGTTATGCTCTTATACAATCACTGATACAAGCACACACTCATCCATACAGCCACTATCACAATCACTCACTCTCGCTTATAGCTATTTATATACTCCAACACACATATATACTGCCTTTCACATATGTAGTTACTCACACATGTACCACTGGGACATATATTCACTCACTAACACACTCTTACACACACTTACCCACCCATACAGTCTATCACAGATGCACTCTTGAAACCATCCACCCAGTGAATCACCCACTCACACATCTATGCACAGAGTCGCACACACCCCTCCCACACAAACACTGAGGCACCCATACAGATACTCAGAGAACCATTCAATAACTCATATAGACACTCATGTAGCTATTCACAAACACATGCAGCCACTTACACAGCAACAGACAGACGGATACAGACATTCACCCAGTTTAGTCACTAACCCATGCATTCAGTAAGATACGTTAAATCACTCACTTATAGAGTCAGTCACGCACCTACTAAATCATCCATACAGACACTTAGACACCCACTCATTCTTCAATACGTCTTTGCCTATATATATTAAAAATATTTAAACTTTACAGAAACACACAGTCACTGGATGATGTCATCAGTGATGTCATTTGAGATGTCATCAGTGATGTCATGAGTGATGTCACTGACCATGTCATGAGTGATGTAATATGTGACGTCATCAGCAGTGCATTGCGGGGGTGCGAGTTATAGTTAGCTGAACTAACTATAACAGGGGAATTTCACGGGTTTTGTACGAGTGAAATGTCCAACTAACTATAACTGTCCCTAAAACCTATGGTTTTTTCAGTGAATTTCAAAGGTTTTTAAATGCTAATTTCTAACTATAACGTGTCTGAAACCTATGGTTTTTCAGTGAATTTCAAAGGTTTTTAAATGCTAATTTCTAACTATAACGCCCCTAAAACCTATGGTTTTTCAGTGAAAATATATATATATATATATATATATATATATATATATATATATATATATATATATATATATATATATATATATTGACAAGTTCCTTATAGTTGTCTACAAGGCAAAAGTCGCACTCAGGATAGCTTTAACCAGAAAATGAAATTTAATAATGACTGACGCGTTTCAGCCTCGCGGCCTTCATCAAAGTTATATATATATATATATATATATATTCACTGAAAAAACCATAGGTTTCAGACAAGTTATAGTTACAAATTAGCATTTAAAAAACCTTTGAAATTCACTGAAAAAACCATAGGTTTTAGGGACAGTTATAGTTACTTGGACATTGCACTCGTACAAAACCCGTGAAATTCCCCGTTATAGTTAGTTCAGCTAACTATAACTCGCGCCCCGCAATGCACTGCTGATGACGTCACATATTACATCACTCATGACATGGTCAGTGACATCACTGATGACATCTCAAATGACATCACTGATGACATCATCCAGTGACTGTGTGTTTCTGTAAAGTTTAAATATTTTTAATATATATAGGAAAAGACGTATTGAAGAATGAGTGGGTGTGTAAGTGTCTGTATGGATGATTTAGTAGGTGCGTGACTGACTCTATAAGTGAGTGATTTAACGTATCTTACTGAATGCATGGGTTAGTGACTAAACTGGGTGAATGTCTGTATCCGTCTGTCTGTTGCTGTGTAAGTGGCTGCATGTGTTTGTGAATAGCTAAATGAGTGTCTATATGAGTTATTGAATGCTTGTCTGAGTATCTGTATGGGTGCCTGAGTGTTTGTGTGGGAGGGGTGTGTGCAACTCTGTGCATAGATGTGTGAGTGGGTGATTCACTGGGTGGATGGTTTCAAGAGTGCATCTGTGATAGACTGTATGGGTGGGTAAGTGTGTGTAAGAGTGTGTTAGTGAGTGAATGTATGTCCCAGTGGTACATGTGTGAGTAACTACATATGTGAAAGGCAGTATATATGTGTGTTGGAGTATATAAATAGCTATAAGCAAGAGTGAGTGATTGTGATAGTGGCTGTATGGATGAGTGTGTGCTTGTATCAGTGATTGTACAAGAGCGTAACAATGTGCTACTATTTGTATGAGTAAGTGAGCTGGTGTGTGTATAACTGTATAGGTGAGTAAATGGCAGTGTGTTTAATTATTTGCATGACTGACTAGGTGTCTGAGTATCTCTATGGATGAGTGGCGTTGTTTGAGTGTCTATATAGGAGTAAGAGTGCATATGATAGTCCTGTACTGAGTGACCGTAAGTATGAGTGACTGTACGGGTGAGTGAGTGGATGTGTGTGTGTAGACCTAAGAATCAGTGAGTGGGTATGTAGTTATTGGTGTTGGAGTGTCTATGGTTTTGCGAATGGCAGTCTGTAATTTAGAGTGGGTGTATCAAAGATTATATTAGGGTGTGAGGAGGTGCATCAGATTATCACGTGGATGATGTCATCAGTGATGTCATTTGAGATGTCATCAGTGATGTCATCAGTGATGTCACTGACCATGTCATGAGTGATGTAATATGTGACGTCATCAGCAGTGCATTGCGAGGCGCGAGTTATAGTTAGCTGAACTAACTATAACGGGGGAATTTCACGGGTTTTGTACGAGTGCAATGTCCAAGTAACTATAACTGTCCCTAAAACCTATGGTTTTTTCAGTGAATTTCAAAGATTTTTAAATGCTAATTTGTAACTATAACGTGTCTGAAACCTATGGTTTTTTCAGTGAATTTCAAAGGTTTTTTAAATGCTAATTTGTAACTATAACGTGTCTGAAACCTATGGTTTTTTCAGTGAATTTCAAAGGTTTTTTAAATGCTAATTTCTAACTATAACGTGCCTGAAACCTACGGTTTTTCAGTGAATTTCAAAGGTTTTGTAAATGACAATTTTTAAATGTATTAATTGTTATACTAATTTTTTTCATACTGATTTACTACATTTTTAGAAACAATTTTTTTTACAGATTTTATTTTTTAAATTACATTGTAATTACATTATACATTACATTACAAAAAATACTTTCTCAGAATGAATTACTTTAGTTTAAATACTTTGCACATAGGCAATAGACTTTTAAGTACAGTAGTTACAGTTGTTGCAATGGGCAACACATTTTCAAACACAATGCAACATTCAGCTCAATGTGAATTTCTAGTTAAATGCAATTAGTTACTTTATGGATTACTTTTCTAACCACAGGACTGGATCCTAGATTCAGTCCTGGTACATCTCCTGTAAACAGTTGAGTAAAAGCGTTTTGGTTACAGTCGTGATTTTTAAGGAATATTATTGTATTTTAAAAGTTGACACTTAGAAACTTTTTCTCATAGAATCACCAATGTTATCCTATGGAAGGAAATTCACTTAGCAGGTAAAAACTGTTATCGTTACTTTTTCTTACTCAGTGTTGGATCCTGGATCCAGCACTGGTGCATCTCCTGTAAACAGTTGAAAGAATGCGTTGAAGTCATACAGGTGATTTTTAAGGAATATTTGTAGTTTGTAAAAATCAACACTTTGAAACTTTTTGCTGAAAACCAGACAATGGATTCCTATGGAAGAAAATATAAGTTACTGGTAAGTACGGTTAAAATTACTTTTCAGGATTAGTACTGGGCTGAAAGATGCAGCACTGAGGTCTCTCCTGATAACAGGTGAGTAAATCGGAATTCGTATTTCGGCTGATTTTAGAGGAATATTTTAAATTTCCAAAACTCCACACTTAGAAGAATTTCCAAGTGAAACCAGTCAATGTTAGCCTATGGAAGGAAATTCAAGTTACTGGTAAGTACGGTTAAAATTACTTTTCAGGACCAGTACTGGGCTGAAAGATACAGCACTGAGGTCTCTCCTTATAACAGGTGAGTAAATCGGAATTCGTATTTCGGCTGATTTTAGAGGAATATTTGTATGTTTCAAAAATCAACACTTAGAAACTTTTTCAGCAAAAAGCAGGCAATGATATCCTATGGAAGGAAATTCAAGTTACTGGTAAGTACGGTTAAAATTACTTTTCAGGACAAGTACTGGGCTGAAAGATACAGCACTGAGGTCTCTCCTTATAACAGGTGAGTAAATCGGAATTCGTATTTCGGCTGATTTTAGAGGAATATTTGTATGTTTCAAAAATCAACACTTAGAAACTTTTTCAGCAAAAAGCAGGCAATGATATCCTATGGAAGGAAATTCAAGTTACTGGTAAGTACGGTTAAAATTACTTTTGAGGATCAGTACTGGGCTGAAAGATGCAGCACTGAGGTCTCTCCTGATAACAGGTGAGTAAATCGGAATTCGTATTTCGGCTGATTTTAGAGGAATATTTTAAAGTTCCAAAACTCCACACTTAGAAGAATTTCCAAGTGAAACCAGTCAATGTTAGCCTATGGAAGGAAATTCAAGTTACTGGTAAGTACGGTTAAAATTACTTTTCAGGACCAGTACTGGGCTGAAAGATACAGCACTGAGGTCTCTCCTTATAACAGGTGAGTAAATCGGAATTCGTATTTCGGCTGATTTTAGAGGAATTTTTGTATGTTTCAAAAATCAACACTTAGAAACTTTTTCAGCAAAAAGCAGGCAATGATATCCTATGGAAGGAAATTCAAGTTACTGGTAAGTACGGTTAAAATTACTTTTGAGGATCAGTACTGGGCTGAAAGATGCAGCACTGAGGTCTCTCCTGATAACAGGTGAGTAAATCGGAATTCGTATTTCGGCTGATTTTAGAGGAATATTTTAAAGTTCCAAAACTCCACACTTAGAAGAATTTCCAAGTGAAACCAGTCAATGTTAGCCTATGAAGGAAATTCAAGTTACCGGTAAGTACGGTTAAAATTACTTTTCAGGACCAGTACTGGGCTGAAAGATGCAGCACTGAGGTCTCTCCTGATAACAGGTGAGTAAATCGGAATTCGTATTTCGGCTGATTTTAGAGGAATATTTTAAAGTTCCAAAACTCCACACTTAGAAGAATTTCCAAGTGAAACCAGTCAATGTTAGCCTATGGAAGGAAATTCAAGTTACTGGTAAGTACGGTTAAAATTACTTTTCAGGACCAGTACTGGGCTGAAAGATGCAGCACTGAGGTCTCTCCTGATAACAGGTGAGTAAATCGGAATTCGTATTTCGGCTGATTTTAGAGGAATATTTGCACAATGGTGAAGGGAGGGGCGGGGCCTGAGGTGACATCTGTGCAAACGCGCCCGTGGCGCGTTTTAAGTTGGGGGATTAAGTCCCCTTGAATCCTGAGGGTCCCTAGGGGCCAACTAGCCCACCAGGAACCTCCAATATGCGCAGGGGCTGCGTTGCAGAGACGTGTAGAGAGGCCACACCTCCTTTACACCTCTCTGCAACGCAGCTCTGTGGCACTTTCTGGATGTACCTGTTGGGCTAGTTGGCCCTCAGGGACCTTCAGGATTGAAGGGGATTTAATTCCCCATCTTAAAACGCGCCACGGGGCCTGTTTGCACACATGTCACCTGAAGCCCCGCCCTCCCTTCACCACTGTGCAAACGCGCCCCGTGGCGCGTTTTAAGCTGGGATTAAGTCCCTTGAATCCTGAGGGTCCCCGGAGTCCAACTAGCCCACCATATACCTCCAAAAAGCGCCACAGAGCTGCGTTGCAGAGAGGTGTAAAAAGGGGTGTGGCCTCTCTACACGTCTCGGCAACGCAGACCCCTGGTGCATATTGGAGGTTCCTGGTGGGCTAGTTGGCCCCCAGGGACCCCCAGTATTCAAGGGGAATTGTTCTCTCTGCAAACGCGCCAGGGGCGCGTTTGCAGAGTGGTGAAGGAAGGGGCGGGGCCTGCGGGCCCGATCGTTTTTTTTTGTCTCTGAAGGGGGCTGTGTGGCCCCTTCCTTTTTCCTAGTTTTTGGGCCCTGGGGACCCCATCCCCCAGGGCCTTACCCCTTTTTTTAATTTAATTTTAAAAAAACGGGAAGGGGGCCGCGTGGCCCCCTTCCCTGGGCCTGTATTGGCCCCGGGACCCCATCCCCCGGGCATGGCCTTTTTTTATTTTCTTGGGAGGGGGCTGCGTGGCCCCCTCCTCGGGCCATTTAAGGCCCCGGGGACCCCATCCCCGGGGCCGGCCTTTCCATTTTTTTTTCTTTTTTGGGGAGGGGCCGCGTGGCCCCCTCCTGGGCCACTACTTGCCCCGGGGACCCCATCCCCCGGGCTGGCCTCTCCGTTGGGGGACTGTGGGGGTCCCCAATCCCCCACAGTCCCGCCGGCTCCCCACGTCCCTTGGGAGCCGGCATTGCTGTTCCACATGGGGAGCAGCTGACATGCTGCTCCCCATGTGGAAAGCAATGTGCTTTGGATATTGGAAGAGAGCAGGTTTCCCTGCTCTCTCTTCCAATATCCAAGCAGTTTGCTATGGCAGGACGGAGCCGCGAGGCTCCCGTCCTGCCATAGCAAACTACAGTGTCCCGGGGGTAGGCACCCGGGACACTGCAGGAGCCGGCCCTGGGGGTGGCGGTCCCCAGGGCCATCAAGGGGCTCCAGGAGGGGGGCCGCGCGGCCCCTCCCTACATCAGCACAGCCCCGGGAGGTGGTGGTCCCCGGGCTCGGGGGTCCAAAACGGGCCCCCATTTTAATTTGTTAGTGCCCCGGGAGGTGGCGGTCTCGGGCGTGTGGGGGCTGGAGCCCCCACACAGGTTGCTCAATGAATAAAAAAAGCCCCGGGAGGTGGTGGTCTCGGGCTGCGGGAGGGCTCAGAGCCCTCCCGCACCATTTTTAAAAAGCCCCGGGGGTGGCGGTCCTCGGGCTTGGGGGCCCCTTGAGGCCCCCACACATAAAATTAAACCCCTCACCATGCCCCCGGGACTTGGGCCACCCGGGGCAAATACAATCGAGCGCGGAGACCGCGCTCGATTTTTCTTTTCGGCAGGATTCGCGCACCCTGAGCGCATCCTGCCGATTTAAAAAAATTTTTTTTTTTTTGCCCAGGGGTCCTTGTGGGACCCCTGAGCAAACCTAGGGGTCAGGGTGTTTCTACCCTGCCCTCTTTGTGCGCTTTGCGCACTTGTTTCTGTCCCTCGGTTCTACCGAGGGACAAAATGGCTGCCAACATTTCCTGAATCGGAATGTTGACAGCCAGCTGACTAATTAACATGCAGCTCGTGATCGGGACGGTGCGCGCAGGGTGCGCTGAGTGTACGCGGACCCTACTCGGCCATAGATATCACTAACTTTTTACTTTTCATTTTCTCAGCAACTACTGAACGGATTTACACCATTTAACAAAAGGGTTCTTTCTGAACCAAGAACTACCTCTTTGCCAAATTTGGTGTAATTCCGCTCAGCAGTTCGGGCTGTAGCCGTGTCTAAAGTTTCCTATGGAAAAGTGCATGGGGAAAACACGCTTTGGGACCCCTTTTTTCTCGGCTCCCGCTTGACGAATCCCCCGAGACTTTCAGGGTAGGAGCGGACCGGAGCGGGCCACAAAGTTTGAAAATTTCGCGAAGATACGTCAACCGGCAAGAGAGTTATTTCAAATAGAATGTCGTGGATTTCCTATGGATAATAGGTTGTAACTATAACTATCTACTGGCGACCGCCAGTAGATAATATATATATATATATATATATATATATATATATATATATATATATAGATAGATAGATAGATAGATAGATAGATAGATAGATAGATAGATAGATACACACACAATTAAATCTCTTCAATTAATCTTTTAGGCGCTTTAACTGTTCGACCTAATCTTGTCATGGAAAACTGGGAACTGTCACCATTAATGTCCAGGATCTGCATCAATGGTGTAGAGGCAACAGCAGTCCCTGCTGCTTCAGAACCAGTCTCTCTTTCAACATGTAGATCTGAAGAACAATGAGTTAAATGCCGAAAATGAGAAGAGTCTCTGGAAATAGACTTCCCAGGGCAGTAGGTAGTCACCGGGTGTCCCATGGGAGGCAGAACTTGGAAAGGATCTGCATCAAATGGAGCATCAGTTTTTCTTTTCTGCATTTGGTGCGCAAGCACTCAATCTCCTTTCTTAAAGACAATGTTGTTTGCATGTCGTCTTTGGTCAACATACACTTTTGTCTTTTGCTTATAAACAAAGTCCTTCTCACAAGTTGCATTCTCATTTTTCTCTCTCTGATTGGTCCATTGAGGCAACTTGGTTGTCACTGCTCTCCTGAACATCAATTTATTTATTTATTTATTTATTTATTTTATAGTTTTATAGAGCGCGAACCAGACCCATGAGGGTATCAGAGCGCTTTACAGGATTAGGGGTGGTATACAAAGCGTTAGGAAGGGAGGGATCAATTGGGTACAATAGGGGATACATTATACAAGGGAAGGACACAGTCAAAAGTCACAGCTACATGTGGGATAAAAATTAAAAATTAAAACAAGTAGATACATTATACAAGAAGGCACGCAGTCTCAACTCTTGGGGGGATACCCAAGGAGTTCAGGAATAGGTATCGTCCGTAGAAGCCGTGGATAATGCCGAGGTGGAGGGAGGAACATGTCACTGAGGTGATTGTGATGTATTCATTACACAAGGTATTTGCCCATTAAGAAGGTTTTGGTCTCCTTCTTAAAGTGTGCCAAGGACGGAAGTCTTCTGATGGCGGGTGGGAGAGAGTTCCAAATTCTTGGAGCGGCCCCAGAGAAGGCCCGATTGTAGGTTTTTTCCTTCCGGAAGCGTGCTGGTTGCAGCAACAGGTCTTTGGCAGATCGGGAGTTTCTGGCTTCTCCGGATATCACGAGTTTTTGGGTGAGAAATGTAGGGGAATTGGAGTAAAGAGCTTTGTGAGTAATTCAGGCCAGTTTAAATTGGATTCTGGCCTCTAGGGGAAGCCAGTTCAGAACTTTGAGGTGGGGAGAGATGTGGTCGAATTTCTTTGAGCCAGTTAGGAGTCTGGCGGCGGTGTTGAGGCAGGCTTTCAATGGGGCCAGAGAGTTCTTGGGTAGCCCTGCGAGAGTAGAGCATCCATATTCTAGCATGGAAATGACTAGTGCCTGGATTGCCGTTTTAAGGTCGGAAACTTCGAGGAAAGGTTTTAGGTTTCTTAGGTAACTCAGGTGGAATCTAGCCGTTTTGGCCATCGAGTTTATATGGCCACACATGTTTAGGCTGCCGTCAAGGGTTATTCCAAGGGATTTCGCCGAGTCAACAATGGTAGGAGGGCAGTTTAGTGCTTTGATGGTCTTGATCCATTCCTGGATGTCTGGATTGGGTTTGGGTGGGGAGATCAGAAGAAATTCTGTTTTGTTTGCGTTGAGTTTAAGCTTGTCGGCGGTGAGCCAATGGACTGTCAGCTTCAGGGCCTCGTTCAGGGAGAAGATGTCCTCCGGGGAAGAGATTTTTATGTAGATCTGTGTATCGTCGGCGTACATAAGGTAGGAGATATTGGCGGCACGTAGCACCTCGGTGAGAGGTTCATGGTAAAGATTGAAGAGGGTAGGGGAGAGGGTTGATCCTTGGGGGACTCCAACCGTGACCGGAGAGGGGGCGGATAGATTACCGTTGATGAGAACTCTCTGTGAGCGGTTTTGTAGGAAGGATCTAAACCATTCAAGGACGGTGCCATCCAACCCCATCCTGAGTTTGAGGCGTTCAAGGAGAATTTCGTGGTTAACCATATCAAAGGCAGAAGAAAGGTCTAGGAGGATTAGGAGACAGGTTTTGCCTTGGTCGAGGGCTTGAGGGCGTCATCCACAATGTGGAGGAGGGTGGTTTCCGTGCTGTGTCCAGGTCTGAACCCGGATTGGAAGTCATCTAGCAGGTGAAAGTTGTTGATGTGTAGGCTCAGCTGCTGTTGCACACATTTTTCCAGAACTTTGGCTAGGAGTGGGATGTTGGATATGGGTCTATAGTTCTCAGCGGAAGCAGGGTCCAGCGAGGGTTTTTTAGGATGGGGATAACTTGGCCAGCCTTGGAGCGAAACAGGAATTGAGCCCTGTAGGAGGGAGGTGTTGATTATTGAGGTCCAGGAAGGGATGATAGCCTGAGAGGCGGCAGCTAGGCAGTTAGAAGGGAGAGGATCATTGAAGTGATTGTTCGGGTTTAAGGAGGCAAGAATTCTCGAGATAGAGTGTTCGTCATAGATTTTAAAGTTGGACCAGTGCGCTAGGTTTTTGGCTGAGGTTTGGGAGGACAACGCGGAGAGAAGAGGTAGAGCTGGCAGATTTTGATTTTGGTGGTGAGTTGCGGATTTAAGTTCATTTCCTAGGGCAGAGATTTTGTCGCAGAAGAAGGAAGAAAATTCCTCGCTTGATATTAAGGGTTTAGGTGTTTCTTTGGAGGTTTTCGCTAGTTTGTTGGATTGGTGTTTGACCAAGTCGAACAGCTTGCGAGGTCGATTTTTGGCGTTCTCAAGTTCAGTTCTGAAAAATTCTTTTTAGAGTTGAGGATTTTCTTATTGTAGGCATTTCTGGCCTGGCGGAGAAGTTTTAGATGTGCTGCTGATGGGTGTTGTTTCCAGTTTCGTTCCTGTCTGCCAAAGGGATCTCCTTTCCTTGTTGAGGGATCCGCTGAACCAGGGATTTCTGTCTTTGATCTGGGTTCTTTTAATTTTAGTGGTGCCAGGTCATCGAGAATGTCGGATATGGTTGAGGAGTAATGATCCGCTAGGTTATCGACCGAGGTGCACTGAGGGGGGGGGGAGGTCGGTCTCACAATGCGCTGCCAGTTTCTCATGATCAAGGTTCTTGGTGTCTCTAACCCATCGTTTGGGAATCACAGGTTGAGGTGTCCATGACTTGTGGGTGCTGGGCAGGAGGAAGGTGACGGCGTGGTGGTCTCACCAATCACAAGGGTCAATAGAGATAAGTTTGACCGCTGATTCCTTAGCAATGATCCAGTCTAGAGTGGCGCCTTTCGAATGAGTAGGGAGGGAGCAGGCTTGGGTAAGGGCTTGGTCGGCCAAGAAATCTCTGATGGCATTGACCTGAGGGTCCTTAGGATCGTTCCAATGCAAGTTGAAGTCGCCCAGGAAAATGTCATTGGAGTTTGGAGAAACCTTGGCTGTGATGATTTCCATGAGGAGGTCCGTAAAGGTGTCATTCTTGCCTGGGGGGTGGTAAAAGATGTGAAGTTTGCACAGTTGTGAGGTGTTGTTGGAGATGGAGAGTGCGAGGTATTCGCAGGAGTCTGTAGGGTCTACCGGCAGTTCCGTAACAAGGAGGTTAGAGCGGTAGATGCAGGCAATGCCACCCCCTTTTTTCTTTGAGTGCCTGTCCATCCTTACGATGTTGTAATTGGGCGGGACTAAGAGGTCTAGGTAGGGCGATGAGGATTCCTTGAGCCAAGATTCAGTCAAGATCGCTAGGTCCGATTTATGTCTTAGGATGAGGTCGGCAACGTCAGATGCATGCTTTACAGCTGACCGGCAGTTTATTAGGAGGCCGGCTAGGGAGGGGTAGGAGTGAATGTCAAGGGTAGAAGCAGAGATGGGAACTCTAGCTAGGTTGCTATTGTCGCAATGTCGCAGGATTTTCACCTGTGGGTGAGTGTGGTGTTGTACTGTTAGCTCTTAGAGTAGAATTTAAAACCATTTTTAAATCGAGCTTCTCGAGAGTAGCACACTGCACTGCTTTCTTTAGTGTACTCATAAAACACTCAACAAGTGTGTTGGCCTACAGCCACATAGGTGTGCTCTTCTGATGCTTTATATTTAGATGCTCTAAGAAATCTCAGAACTCTCGACTGTTGAAAGGCAGGCCATTGTCAGATTTCACTGAGGCATGTCGCAAAGATGCCATTTAGTCTCTCAAAGACTTGGTCCTGAGTGGTAGATGAGAGATCTACAATTAAGGGAAATCATGAGTATTCATCCACAATCACCATCAGGTGATGTCTATTGTCAAGTGGACTGAAAAAGTTAATGGCTACTCCCTCCCATGCATGCCACAGGAGTTCTGACATGTTTAAGGTGTGCTGAGTAACTTTTGTAGAACAGCGGTTGCATAGATGACAGGTCTTTAATTCCTTTTCAACCCTCTCATCGAGATAAGGAAACCAGACTCTGTCTCGGAGAGCTCCTTTGTGACAACAATTCCACATTGTCCTTCGTGGGCCAATTCAATTATTTTCTGTTGCAGGCTCTCTAGAATCAGGATTCTCTACCCTCGCAGTACAACTCCTTCTTGAGTTATGGACAGTACATCTTTGACATTTGTGTATTTTTGATAATGACCATCAGTGGAGAGGGTTTGAGTGTGTTGGTTCCATGACTGATGTGTGATTATATCTTCAACTGTAGCATGTCCCTATCATGACTTATGGCAGATTCTGAGCTAACGAAAAGGCAGCTGGTGTGTTTTACAATGAAATTGATGTAGGCTTCAGCCATCTTGGATGGATTACAGTGATCTTGTATAGGTACTCTGCAAAAGAAGTCAGCAGGGTTCTGATCCTTCTCTGAATGATATACAATGTTATAATTGTACTCTTGTAATCGTAGTCCCCATAGTTCAATGCGAGGAGGCATCTTGGCCGTTGGAATGCCAAATATAGTCAGTAAAGCTTGACAATCACTTACCAGCGTAAAAGGCTTTCCGTACAGGAATTCAAGGGAATGTTCGCAAACACCCATATGCCTTTAAGCATTTGGGTGTCCGTCGTTCTGTGCAAAGATAGATCCTGGCCAGACTGGGCTAGCATCAAAAACCACTTCTGTATGAAGCTTCAGATTGTAAGTATGCCATTAGCATTCTCAATTGCTTGTGCAATTTTCTTAAAGGTTTTCTTACATTCATGTGACCAATGAAATTAAACATTCTTTTTGTAAAGTCTCTGAATTGAGCACTTACAATGTCAAATTCTCATATTCTCACAGTAACTGGCCATGCCAAGAAATTAATGCACCATAGAAACATCTTTTGGGGGATCAGCATTTGACAGCCCCTGTACTTTAGCAGGGTCAGGTGTCATGCCCCCATCAGAAAATATATGGCCAATGAATTTTAGCTTTGTCGTATGGAACTCACACTTGTCTGCATTCAAAGTCAAACCTACATCAGCAAGTAAACAACATACTTGTGTGAGAGCTTCTTCGTGCTTTTTTTGGGTAGCTCCGAAAACCAATATGTCATAGCTATAATTGAACGCATTCATGACAGGCTCTATAATAAGTCAAATGACAGCTTTAAAAAGTTCTCCAGCTGATGACACACCAAAACTTAGGGGGCGATTACGATGGCGGACGGAAAAGCACTCCGACCGCTGTATTTTCGGGAAAAAAACGTCCGCATGTACCACGGCAAAACCGCCGGTCACATTACGATGCGATTATTGGAAAATCCGACCGTGGCAGTCGGATTCTACAAAACACCGCAGGCAACGTCCGGAAAACCAGAAAATCCGACCGCGGCAGACGATAATGCTGCAGAAAGAATCAAAAATGCAGATCCACCAGCGGAATGACCGCAAGTGAAATTACGATAAAATGGCGGAGCAAGCGGAACGATCAGTCGTTTCCGACCGCCGCGGTCATGCGAAAAGATGAATGGCAGAGCTGGCGGAACGATCATTGCGTTCATACAGTTGCGGTCGCGCGGAAAGAAGAATGGCAGTCGAATGCAACCACACAACAAGGCTACCGAGTGTGGCTGATTGTTTGCCGCTGCTTTAAAAAATATGTGACAAACCCCAAAGACACATCCCTATGGCAAAAAAAATACAAATCCCAGGTCAACCCAGAAAACACACCTGACATGAATACTCCATTTGGACAGACCCACATAGCTGAGTATAAAACCAACCCCTTCCCTGGCCAGCATCCTTTGCACAACTCCAGAAGTGAAGGGCCAAACACCACAGCAGAAAGGAGAGGAAAATCATCACACATCACACCATCACAACCACCCACACCAACAACACCAACACACACCTCACACATCTCCACCACCACCTTCCCACCTGCACTTGTCACCCATTTACAAATCACACATCATGGCACAGAAAAAAATGCCAAAATTCACAGACAATGAGTTGTCAATCATGGTAGATGAGATAATCAGAGTAGAACCACATTTGTTTGGAAGCATGGTCCAACAGACACCACTAGTCAGAAAAAACCAAATGTGGGAAAGGATAGTCAACAAAGTCAATGCAGTAGGGTCCACCCTGCGCACACTGCGTGACATCAAGAGGAGGTGGCATGACCTCAAGACCAGGGTGAAAGAGTGTGTCAACAAGAACCATGAGCTGGCTCAGAGGACTGGCTGTGGCCCTCCCATTCCACCACTAACATTCACCGAATGGGAGGAGAAGGTGCTTGCCATACTACCTCCAGAGAGTCTCACAGTAATACCCGGGGGAGTGGAGGCTGGTAAGTACCAACAAATGTATCCCATTATACTGCCATATACTGTCTTTACACAACTAGAAAGCTACACTTCCCAGACCAAAATGCACTTACGTACAACACACTCTTCCCAACACATTTCTCACATATCTACAACTTCCATCCTCTGAATCACCTCAAAGGTACTAGCAATATTTCCATGGGTGTATGTGTACCGGTAGCCAGCACTACAACTCCCACAAGACACCCTTGTCCCACAGCTGAGCAAGATGGAATACTCCCCCCACCCAGAACCATGTGGCAGCCATTTCATTGCTCTCCTCAAACTTACAGGTAGGTAGCCTTCTCATGCTCTCTTGTCTCACCCCTGAGCAGGATGTAACACTCCCCCCACCCAGAACCATGTGGCAGCCATTTCATTGCTCTCCTCAAACTTACAGGTAGGTAGCCATCTTAACAGGGAGGGGGTGTGCGTCCAGGCAGCCAGCACTACAATTCCCACAAGGTACCCTTGTCCCACAGCTGAGCAAGATGGAGCACTCCCCCCCACCCAGAACTGTGTGGCAGCCATTTCATTGCTCTCCTCAACCTTACAGGCAGGTAGCCTTCTCATGCTCTCTTGTCTCACCCCTGAGCAGGATGGAACACTCCCCCCACCCAGAACCATGTGGGGGCATTTCGTTGCTCTCCTCAAACTTACAGGTAGGTAGCCATCTTAACAGGGAGGGGGGGGTGTCCAGGCAGCCAGCACTACAATTCCCACAAGGCACCCTTGTCCCACAGCTGAGCAAGATGGAGCACTCCCCCACCCAGAACCATGTGGCAGCCATTTCATTGCTCTCCTCAACCTTACAGGTAGGTAGCCTTCTCATGCTCTCTTGTCTCACCCCCATAGCAGGATGGAACACTCCCTCACCCAGAACCATGTGGAAGCCATTTCATTGCTCTCTTCAAACTTACAGGTAGGTAGCCTTCTCATGCTAGCTTGTCTCACCCCTGAGCAGGATGGAGTACTCCCCCCACCCAGAACCATGTGGCAGCCATTTCCCTCCACTATGTTACCTAACAGGTAGGTAGTCAGTGCATGCACCCTGTAATCCTACTCAAAATGCATGGAGCCATGTGGCCACAACATCCCTCACATGTCAGCCAACTCTGTATAGATCCATATATTACATCCAGTGTGCAGACAGCTAAGCGCATGTAACTGTCACAGAAATTACACTTTGACTCACCAAGTCACATGTGAAGCAAATGCAGGGCCCAATCATGCACAGAACAGAATGCAATGTGTAAGTGCCATGGTGTCAGAGCATGAAGGCCCATATGAACACAAAACATGCACGGTCAATCTGTCAAAAAAAAACAGTACATGATATGAAAGAAAATTTAAAATAATCAAATGTCTAGTTTTTGCATAGCTGAAACAGATTCTATGAAGAGTAAACAAAACCCACGCATTAACAAAAGTTCATGTGCACCAAGTTGGTAGATGATGACATGTCCTTGTAAACACACTATCTGTACGTGTCCCATGGTTGCAATTTACATGTCACACTAATGACAAGTAATGTATGTACCGCATCATTATGTCATGATGCTGATAATCTTTTACCAATAACAAGTGATTGCAATGTAAACTGTTTGGCATATCAAATGTAACATCCAAAAGTCTGACACCAAGCCTGTGGAGTGCACTTAATTGACAATATAACCTATGTTCAACAGGAGATCCACAAGCAACTGCTGCTGAAAACACCAACAACCAGCAAAGCCAGTCTCCCCCGGAACGTGAACTCTCTGATGCTGATTCTCTACATTTCTCGGATGAGGAGCAACAACCTGGCCCCTCAGGACTGCCAGGGCTCACTCCGGGCCCGGTTCACAGAACTAACTTAAGACAAAATCCTAAACTTACTACCATTTTGGTATTCACAGAAGGCACTTACTCATCAATTAGTAAGTGCCTTCTGTGAATACCAAAATGAGTAAGTGCCTTCTGTGAATACCAAAATGAGTAAGTGCCTTCTGTGAATACCAAAATGAGTAAGTGCCTTCCGTGAATACCAAAATGAGTAAGTGCCTCAGAAGGCACTTACTCATTGATGAGTAAGTGCCTTCTGTGAATACCAAAATGAGTAAGTGCCTTCTGTGAATACCAAAATGAGTAAGTGCCTTCTGTGAATACCAAAATGGTAGCAAGTTTAGGATTTTGTCTTAAGTTAGTTCTGTGAATCGGGCCCTCCGTATCAGGGCCTCATTGTCCCCACCACCACCACAGCGACAACCACAGCGCTGTCCCCTGCTACAACGACCTGTGTGGCAGCCACCTCCACCATCACCACTGCTGCCTGCAACACTGTCCCTGCCTCAGTGGTTAGCAACACCACCACACAATCCGAGGATGCCAGATAGAGTGTGCGGGTGCGTCGACTCCCAATGACACATGTCCGTGTCAGCAGGGCAAGTGGGAGGGCAACTGGTGGACAATCGCAGGAGGACACTGAGACAGAAGCTCTGGCCACCGTTGCAAGAGTCCTTGGTGCATACCAACAGAACCAGGGACAGATGGGCCAGGTTGTTGAAGAAGTGCGTGAGCTCCGCCTGCTGCTGAGACACACGTTTGGGCCAACTTGTGGATCTCATGGGCTAGCTTGTGGGTGTTCTGAGGGACAGACATGCTGCTCAAATGACGGCTCAACCCCCCTCCAGTGGCCAGCCTGCTGATACTCCCACCACCTCAGCTGCGGCCACAGAGAGGGGTGAGCTGCAAGACAATAACTCCTCAGACACCGCTGAGCCTGCAGCAGAGGACCCCCCTGCCAAACGCAAGAGGGGACATCCGAGAAACACCACGGGAGGACCACATGGCAAAGCACCAACCAAAGCCAAGTCGCTGAGCCAGCCATGATGGCACTTGTGTTGCCCTGGACATTGACTTTGTTGATTATCCTATCCCACATTGCCATGTTGATGGCAGGAGTTTGTTGGACTGTGTGATTACATCAATGTGGTGACTACACTATTTGTTTCATTTACCATCACTGACAACTCATACACTCACTTTGCACAAATCTCATAACAACCACTTTACATTTTAACAAAACCGATTTGAAAATAAACACTCTCTACACACCTATGCCTTTGTGTCAGTTCCATGTTTATCACAGTATGTACAATGTCAACTCAGATACCAAAGTACCACAAGCTCTGATTGTGACGAGGCATTGATGGGGTGAAGGAACCTAGAAAGACACAAGAGAATGACATTTAGTTGTCAGGTGATGCCATTATAGCAACAACACACCACTAGTCAACACTGTACAAAAGCCATCACACATAACAATGACCAACACCATCAACATAGACATGAGGTATGTGGAAAACAATACACTGTGCCACACACATCAGCCATTAGCAGTGAGCCAACAACAGCCAGCAGCCAAAAACCTCATCTATGCCTTGCCACTACCATCACAGCCAACAGACAATGTCACTGTTGTACAATGTTACTTACACTCAAGGGAAGTAGTTGTCGATGAGCTGTTGACGCAGGTCAACACCTTCCTCCTCTCCACTATCATCGTCACTGGGCATATGTGGATTTGCGGCGGGGGGCATCTGCTGCTCATCATCGTCCAGGAGCAGGGGGATCTCTTTGCGCAAGGCCAGGTTGTGGAGCATGCAGCACGCAACTATGATTTGACACACCTTTTGGGGAGAGTAGAGTAGTGCACCACCGCTCTTGTCCAGACACCGAAATCTAGACTTCAGAAGCCCAAAAGCACGCTCCACTACACGACGTGTCCTCCCATGTGCACCATTGTAGCGGACTTCCCCTGGGGTCCTTGGATTCCTCAGTGGGCTCAGCAACCAAGGCAGGTAGGGATACGCAGAGTCACCTAGGTGTGAGATACACAGACCAATTTAATAATATAAACAGTTGACCATAACAGCATGTCACACATACAGCACACTACTTGACTCAGCATACTCACCGACAAGCCACGCACACTCCGGATGCAGATTTTCCATCAATTGTGGGATGATGCTGTTACACAGTATGTAGGAGTCATGTCCAGATCCTGGATATTTGGCACATACATGGGAGATAATCATATCCGCTTGGCATACCACTTGCACATTAATGGAATGGAAATGCTTCCTGTTACGGTATATGTGCTCACGTGCCTGTGGTGGAACTAGGCCAACGTGTGTGCAGTCAATGGCTCCAACAACATTAGGTATGTGTCTAAGGTCATAAAAATCACACTTCACATCTGCCAATTCATGTCTCCTTGGAAAGTGGATGTAGCGGTCCTTGTAGGTCAACATTGCGGACAGGACATCACGCAGCACCATGCTGAACATAGCTTGAGACATTTCACCGGCGATGGCCACTGTGTACTGAAACGAACCAGTGGCAAAAAAATGCAGGGCAGCCCTCACCTTAACTGTTGGCGTCAAAGCTGTCGGATAGGTTCTGTGAGCCCTCAGATGGGGCTCCAACTGAGCACATAACTCTTGAAGGGTAAGGCGGTTCAGATGGAATTTCCTTATGATGTCCTCATCCTCCATGTTCGCCAGCACTGGAAAGGCTGATGCACATTGGTCGTCTCCTACATATAATGAAAGAGGACACATGTAAATTCAAATCACAGATGAGATGTGGCAAACATCTTACATAATGACTAACACAGCACCAACATTGACAGGACTGTAACAACAGCTTAATGCACAAGTCACATGCACAGACACCTTGATCTCATGTAGTCATTCATGTGGTCAGGATGTACATACTAACTGCTTCCAAATCAGAATCAGACTATGTGAATGGTAAATGGTACACTCCTACATCTTGTGTCACCAGCCCTGGGTGTACCTGACACAGCACATGTGGCAGACAGCAAAACTGCTGACTTCTACGTAGCTGCTGTACCTGCAACACCTTCTTGCTTTAGTCTCACTAAGCACAACATTTTTACACAATCAGCACAGTGTGTGTACGCTGGTCAACTATCAAGATAAATACACCTCTGTACACAGTGATATAGGCACATTATGTGGTCAGTCCATCATTACTGTGGGTTGAGTAGCCATTTAACACATTGACATGTTCACAAGTATGAGACTCCATTACACATCAAATCTGTGTACATGCACACAAATATCATATTTGACATGTGAGGAAGTACATGCCAATGCATGTACTCATGTGTACTGACATGACATGTGTGGGCATCATTGAGTTAAATGTCACACACTCCTTTCACTTTCCAACCAGGTGCAACAATATAGTGTGAATGTATAGTGATCAGTGATGAAAATTGCCAAGTGGCAATTCAATAGCACAATGTGTCCATAGGTGCGGTAGGCGTGCTCCGCCACTGTGGTCACGGCCATTGGACACAATTGAAAGATGCTGGATTGCGGTAGAGACCACCTGGCCCCCGTGGTGTGACACCGCCAATGACAATGCCATGGCAGCCAATGGGAACCTCCATCGCAGTAGCGCAATACAGTTTTGAAACTCGCGGTAGGCATGCTCCGCCACTGCAGTCACGGCCATTGGACACAATTGAAAGATGCTGGATTGCGGTAGAGACCACCTGGCACCCGCGGTGTGACACCACCAATGACAATGCCATGGCAGCCAATGGGAACCGCCATCGCGGTAGCGCCATACAGTTTTGAAACTCGCGGTAGGCGTGCACCGCCACTGCGGACACGGTCATTGGATACAATTGTAAGATGCAAACCAGGTAGACCAATTGCATCAGCAGAGTACCACTGACACAACCCTAGGGGCCTATAAATGTCTGTGAGAGAGCCACGCATGTCACTTGCATTCAGACACTGCTGCCTGCCATTCGTCACCACCAACTGCTGCTGTACCTGTACTCTGGACCCAGTGATGGCTCGAACAGAGAACATCAGGGCCCGTCCCTTCACCACAGAGGAGCTGGAGGTCCTGGTGGACGAGGTCCTTGGCCAGTATGGGAGGCTATATGGTGCTCCAGAGGTACTGGTAAGTGTCTGAGTAAAAGTTTGAGAGTGCTCAGAATGCTCACATGATGTTACTGTACAGTAGTATGTGCCTGTGAGTGCAAGCCAATGTTCATGCATCAATATTTTGCCAACAGCATGGTCCATACATGACCTAGTACTTAATGCACTTGAGTATGTGGGGAGGATGGCAACATAGACACTTGTGCAGCTCTTTTTAAGCCAAACAAACCACATGTTGTTCTGAGACTGGGTAATGTAAATGTGTGAGACACTGCCTAGCATGCTGATTTCATGTCAATGGAGTGTGAAGCCTTATTTCCACAGATCCCTGACTGCATTTAAGGATGGGAATGACATACTGTGTTTTAGCAGTTATACAATTACACTGCTGGTTTGAGACACTCGAACTCTGAACACACATTCCCTGTGCTATGTGATGTCATAGTCCATTAAGTGTTCATATGCTCCATTGTGACATTTCAAATGTATATTGGCCCGAGGGTACTGGATAATGTGTGTACAGCTTTCAAATTGACACTCTGGAGATGTGTTCATTCTGCACAGGAGTAAAATGCCTGAGTCTATCACTCTTGGTGCTAAATCACCTATGACACATCAGCTAAATGTGAGGTTGACATTTCATCCTACTATTGATTCCATGATGTGTTGAGTCTCGCATGTGTATGCACTGTTTCTCCATTCACATTGTACATGCATGTGATTTATGTGATGGACCACGTTTATCCCAAGTGTAAGGCCCTCTGGCCTGCACACTAACTGCCCAATGTTACAAGGAACCATCACTAAAAAGACTGAGTAAAACATATGTGTTGTCCACCACCCTATTTTTCCATGAGCTATCATAGGCCTGAGGAGTTCACAAGACAGGCCTCCACCTTGTGAGAAGAGTGTGAGAATGTAAGATCAGGGACCTAAATGTGACCACTATGACACATGTAGCTATGCAATGGTCAAGGACATTAAGGGGTGTGTAGTGTAGGACACAGTGAGTCTGACCACTACACATCATTTCCAGTGTATTGTATGTCATGCTTACTCACATAGTGCATCACAGCTGAGGCCCATTATTAATTTTGTTTCTGTGCTGGCACTCTGCATGTGTATGAGATGGGCATGTAGTGTGTCCATCATCATAGATGTATACATAGCTATGATATGGGTTGATCCAAGTGTACTATGTGACATGCTGTATGGGCTCTGCTCTCCATTGAGGTATTAGTGTGCTATGTATTTTCATGCTCCTGTACTGACACACAGTGGTACACAACACAGTGTCACAGAAACTTCCTCTTCTTGTCTCCCATGCCTGCAGCTTAAGGTCCATCAGTGTAAGGCCATATGGAGGGCCATTGCCCTCAAGGTGCGGTCTCTGGGTGTCTCAAACCGACGTCATATACACTGCCACAAGAGGTGGGATGACATCTGCCGCCTGAGCAAAAACGTCGCAGAGATGACGCTGGGGGTGCTCCCTGGAAGTGACAGGTTGGCGCGCAGGACCATGACACCACTAATGGCCCGCATCTTGGCAGTGACACAGCAAGAGCTGGATGGACACTTGAGGGCCCATCAGCAGCAAGTTGAGGGTGAGTATTGTGCAAAGTGTGACTTTGCGTATGAGTGACTGCATGAATCCCAGCCCTGAGCAAGTGCGGAACTCTGTGATGTCTCTAGTGTGATGCAATGGCTTCTAAGTGGCCCCAGTGTTGAGTGCAGCGGTTCTGCATTCGTACTACATTTTGTTTCTCATGTGTTAAAACCCATGAACCATGTCATATTAAATCATCTTGCCATGTTTTCATGTCACATTGTATGAATGTTGTCTGATTTGAGACCTTCATACACAGGATAATTCATTGTGTGAAGTGTGTAGCCCAGTACACTTGTCAGGCTTGTGTGTGCTATGTGGCTAGCACAATAGTGTGCTCATGTGATGATGTGTTAGGGGCTAGAGACAGGCACAGATGTGGACTCAGTAAGCAGTGAGTTGGGAAAGGTCACACCTGTCCCATGGGTCCTTTTTCCACAATGATAGAGAAGACAGCACCATTGCAAAATATATTAGCATGATAACAGCAGCATGGCATAACATGCTGTATTGTTGTATTCCGCTTTAGGTGTCCGTATATAGGTTTTCCTGAAACATGTCCTTATATAGGCACAATTCGCATTGCCCTTATATAGGCATAGAATCCCAGTCCTTATTTAGGCATTAGCCATGCACTCCAAATACAGGCATGGTCACCGACATCCGTCCACCCTAACGTCACAAAGAGTTCTTAGAAACCAAACCCTAAGCCCAGCACAGGATTATTGATTTCTCCAAGAACTCATCTATTATGCATGAACCACTATTCCTTAAGGGTTCATTCCTGACGTCTTCCTCTGTCCGACTTCACATCAATGCTAACATTCCAAGGCACCTACCAGGTATAAATATACCTTCCCTTGCCCAAGCAAGTTAGAGGAGACCTCGACTTCAGAGGAGCCCGTATCCCGGCCTGACGCACTGAGAAGACGCTGTCATACCTGCTTGTAGAGAATCCAGCTTCCAGTGTTCTGACTCCCTTCGTGGGGTGTTTGAGTTTGAAGATCCGGCAGGAGATTCCCACCTCTCTCATTCTCAAGGTATGGAGCTAACTAGAACCTAGAGGGACTCTTGGCATACTAGACTTAACATACTCTTAGTATACCATACTACAGAATACTTCTCCTACTTCTTACCTTGCCCTACACCTAGACTAGGTTAGATACACTGGGGTAGAATTAGCTTAGAGAAGCATCGTATGAGTACTCGCATTTTTAGCTCATGTTATTTATGTATGTGAATATATGCTAAAAGATAATGCTAGCGCAGTATTATTTATTTCTACTGCTTACGCTGTACATTATATATCTTGCATACTGTCTTGTGATCATAACAGCTCATATCTCTTACACGAGAAACAAGACTGTTCAATAAATCCCTTTTATTGAAACGCCCGTCTATTCTTTCTGTGTAACTCTGAGGAAACTAAGCATGCACGATTAGCTGAGTGAAACTGTTATCTATTGTTTCCACGATTCTGAGTGTTCCGATTCTAAAGGGAAACAAAGTTGTCATGTTTATGCGTTTGCCAGAAACTACTCCCTTCTTGTTTACAAGGAGTTTCTAGTGGCCTCTGAGCTAGCTGGCAAAAAGTAATTAGTTTAATATACTCGATAGGGACATACTGACCTCAGTCCTATGTCAAACCTATAGGGTATATTATTCCAATGCGCAGAGCCTATTAGGGAAATAGGAACTACACTACATGGCGCCCAACGGTTTGGTAAGGCACTAATTTAACGCTAGATACTGAGTAACTCAGTCGTGCTTTCACTCAGAGACCCCTACTCACATACTCCATAAGACGCCTGGAGTGGGTAGGGTTAAATATCCGCGAAGGCTAAATAGGACAAAAACCCTATATATTAGCTGTTTGGTTTAATCAACGTTGAAGGATACAGTGTTCCAAAATATTGTGCACATATCTTTTGTTTCCTTGAAACTTGTACTACATTTTTCAAAAAACAAATGTCCGAACACGGGGACAATGGCACAGAGAATGGTGTAAATACGGCTGACCCAGTCGTAACAGCTTTTAACTTTACCGGTTTCAATGAAGCCGATGAGGGTGTTATAAACATCCATCCAAACTTAAGGAGAGCCATCACTCTAAAACTTATAAAACACGGCCTATCACCAAGAGGTGGTAGAGCAGTTTTCGTGATAGAGGCACACGAATCCTTTCAGACAGAGGTATTCTATTCATGGATAGCATTCCCAGAATTAAATCCAGTAACAAAAGTGTTTGACTTCTTTAAAGAAGATGAACCACCAGAGGAATACATTCCTTTCGAGGATATTGAAATTCCACTCACATACCAGGAGCATCATCTCTGGTTTAAAGGCGCCCTAAAACATCACAAAAACATTACCAGGCTCGGTCCACTAGGTAGACCAGGAGCAACATGGCCGATTCTAGCCGGCTACACACCTCATCCTGACAGCGATGTAATGTCAGACGAGGAATTACTTACTCAACTACAAGAGTTAATAAAAATTTACAGACAACTAGTCCAATATGTCATGCGGACTTTCACAGTCCAACCACCAATGACCATTCCAATTCAAACCCCTCATCAGGGGAATACACTAAAAATTACTCCACAGACTTTATACGCAGTCGTGGGTAAAATGCCCACAAAACGTGAGCAAATTCCATTCTGGATAGCTCAAAAATTACTCAAATCGAAGCAGTATTTACAAATACTAGCACTTATGAGAAACACAGAATCCTAACAATCTGTTTACCAATGGGGATCACACCACAACTGGTAGACTGCACCACTTGGGGCGCAGTCTTTGCTGCCATCTATACTAAAACACATGGTGTTCCGTCAATCGCAGTAATACCAGATGTCCTGAAACAAATTCAAAACGAATACGGGGCAGAACCTGCTCTGAATTTAGGTATGAAATTACTGAAAAATTTCGACCAGGTCTCAACAATAATATTATCTAATATTAAAGGGGAGGCAGCATCAGTGGCGATCCGCCAATTTGATGTTACAGAACATAAACATGAACTACCCAGAATAATAGAACAATCTTATGCAGAATTAGGCAGAGATAGTTTGGGTGGAAAACCTTTGAAGCCAAAACTATCTGAAAGTCATGAGAAGGACTCTATTAAACAAACTCCTACATCTTATAAAAAGAAGTGGGAAACTAATAAACAAAATTCAAAAGAGACACGTTCTCAATCCCGAGGTAGGTCTCCTCAAAAGGAGCCCTCTGAAAGGAGGTATAACCTCAGGAATATGGATAATTTAAGAAAACCTGACAGGTATCAAGATACTGATACACTTTCCTCTCGTACCTTTCAGATATCGTCACAGACATCGGAAAGAAGAGGACGGTCAGAACACAGAGAACAACACGTGAAATCAAAAGACGATAAACACGTTCACAAAAATAAATCAAAACCTCAATTCACAAAAAAGAAGGTAGCAGGTCTGAAGAACAGACATGCCGAGAATACTGAGAACACAGCTCAAGAATGGAGAATGGGCTCAGACAATGCTGGACAGTGCAGCAGAAGTCACAATAGCTCGCCAGAACCTGAAGGAACTTCTGGAGACAGTGGACTTGAATGAATACTTCACAGTAGAGACTGTAGACACCAGGGTTAGTACTCCACAAAAGTTACATGAAATAACACTCCGAATGGAGGGAGACATACCAAGAAAAGTGAAAATACTCTTTTGGGAGAAACTTTCAAGGGGTTATGATATACTTCTAGCAGAAAAAGACTGGCCACCACAATTTGTCAGGGAGTGCCCACATGGCGAGGACATTATTATGCCTGCCTTCTCCAACCATATTCCAATTCACCTAAAATATACTTATGCCAGGAAATGGGCAGTTGCGCAGGCCCCAGCATTATATAAAAATCATGTAGGATGGGATGAGGACTCACCTCACCACAAAATACATCTAAAAATGAACCTACTGCACAAAGGCAGTACCCAATAAAGCAAGAAGCTAAAAACAGGTCAGGGATATCTTAGATCAACTTGAATACCAAGGGGTGATTGAAACATGCACCTCCTCAATGAACAATCCTTTGTTTCCTGTATCCAAGCCAGACAATACATATCGCCTAGTTTTGGATTACAGACACTTGAACACTTGTTCAAAAACATTTGCAGTGCAAAATGCACATAGTACAGCTTTAATGAATAACATTGTGCGTAAAAAATATAAAACCACATTAGACATTTCAAATGGTTTCTTTTGTCAAAACGTAGCACCTGAAAGCAGGTACTTAACAGCTTTCTCAATAATGGGGACACAGCGTCAATTCTGTAGACTCCCACAAGGGTTCAAAAACAGCCCGGGTTATTCTCAGCAAGAGTAACAGAGTTACTACAAATTTATGATAATGAGGCATTGTCATATGTCGATGACATCTATCTGACAGACGATGACCTAGATAGGCACTTGAACAGGGTAAGTACCATTATATTGGGCTTCGCCTCAGAGGGCTATAAATTCAACTTTCAAAAATCCAGAATTGCCCATCTCAATGTCCTTTTCCTAGGATATGAGCTTTCAAGTGAAGGCAAAAGCCTGGCAGCAAACTTTTTAGAAAAGTGCGCGCTGCTCCAACCTCCAAAACGCTGAAAAACTTACAATCCATCTTTGGTTTCCTAAATTTTGGAAGAACTTACATTCTAAATTACGCAGAAAGGGTTAAACCTGTTAGAGGGTACGTTATGGTTGGCCACACTCTTCTGCTTACCTCTCCCCTCTCAGAGTCTCTGTGTCACACTTTGCTTAGTCACTTGGCAAGAAAGAACCATGTGTTAAAATATAATAGTTTATTAAACAATCCAAAAGCATAAAAGAAAATACTTCAATTCAAGTGTTGCCCATCAACATATGGGTAATATCAGAGATAACTGCATCAACAATGTTAAAGATCAATTAGTTCAATTCAAACATGAATTCAAGAGTGATACAAATGATAGCGTTCAGAGGACAAACTTCTTATTGAGATAAAATAACCATATTCAAGACTACACAATTAAAACTGAAATAAATGCAATTGCTTGGGTACAGATGACCTGAACTAGATAATCTGACAAAGCCAATAGGCAAATTTATTAAATCAGATAAAGTGACAAAACCAATAGGCAGAATTATTAAGTCAGATAGACTGACAAAGTCAATAGGCTGAATCATTAAGTCAGATAGACTGACAAAGTCAATAGGCTGAATTATTAAGTAGGATAGACTGACAAAGTCAATAGGCTGAATTATTAAGTAGGAGCATTATCACCTTGGCAATAGGAGCTCTGGGCCCAGTCAGGAGCGATTGATCAGTCGGGAACCCTCACACGGCACCGGGGTGCTGGTTTGAAGAGGATTCGAAGCCACACCCTGGGTGCAGCTGTTTTATATGCTTGAATGCAGACGTTTTATCATCTCTGACATAGGTCCTGACGCAGCCCTTGACCGCCCTCTTACAATAACTATGGAAAATTCAACACTTTGAACTGAGAAGTGGTATCATGGTGAAATTAGGGGCTTTCGACAGGTGGTCAGTGCTCCTGACCGCAAAAAGTAAACAAAGGATAATTTTTACCGTAAAAAGCTCAGAGTTAATATTTTAATACATTAATTCTTTGTCACGTAGCCGTCTTTCACAGTTTCGATTAAGCAAGCGCGGAAAGTTTCATAACTAAAAATATTGCAAATGTACTTGTGAAACCGCCAGATGTACCAAAAATGTCCTATGCGTGTGGGCTAATCTAATTCTCGTGAACTGTGGAAATTTACAAGGGGGGAGAGTTTGTCGCGGAGGATGGCGCAGGCCTCTGCTGTCAGGTTAGTGAAGTCTATGTGATCAGTTTTTAATATTAGGAAAATGACAATAGGATTCCCTGACTTTATTGGGCCTATACATATTTCTTACAAAAGGTATGGTTGGTCCTGTATGTAGGTCTGTGAGAAGGTGAACTTGGGCCTATGTGTGGATGTGTAAGAAAGTGAAGGAACGTGGACAACTTAAAGACCCTTTATCTGGGCCTCAGTGGTGGGGCCTATCTAGGGATGCCAGGTTTGAAGGGTATTGCAGAATGGGGTGTGGGTTTCCTGTTAGATGGTAAAACGGGACCCTCCTACAAACCTCTCTACGAATTAATCAAACCTGATTTTTCAACAAAACATTGGACACAGGAACACACAGAAATCCTGCGTTCACTCCAAGCTAACATGTTAGCAACAAATCACTTACAAACACGCGTAAGTCAACGCAATTTAGTGATCCGAATAATTTCGGGTCAATGCGGATTCACCTATTTAACAGTTAATGAGGGTGAAAAAGTACCAATAGCATACAAATCACATTTGTATACACAAGCAGAAATGCGCTTCACTTCAACAGAAAAAATACTGACAGCACTTCAAACCGCTGTAGCAAAAGAAAGAGCTGTAGCCCAAGGGAAACGCATTATTGTCATAACTCCAGTACCGGCCTTAGAGGCGGTTACAAAAGCGAGCATTCCAAATGCAAAAGCTTTACATCCTAGATGGATACAATTGGTTAATTCTCTTGCTGCAACAGATGTTGAATATGTTTTTGATCCTGATTTAAAAACACAAGCGTTCCTGCAATATGAACATGAATGTCCTCTGCCCACTGAAATTCTGCCTCTAGATCAGTATGAATTTATAATTTACACTGACGGATCCGCACAACCCGCTACAGGAGTAAGCAAGCTTACAGTGCAGCGTGCGCAATCAGTTAAAGGTCGCATGCGCGATGGTAACTTCAGACCAATGGTCACTAAAACTCAATCTCTAGGAGATTGTACAGCTCAGCGAGCTGAACTACAAGCATACAAACTGGCACTTGAAAGTACAGATCGCGAATTCCCCACACTAATAGTGTGCGATTCTTTCTACTGTGTGCAGTCGTATAATGACTATATACAGAATTGGCTTGAAAACGGGTTCAAAGATGCAAAAGGTGGCACAATAAAGAATAAAACGCTTAGGGAACAAGTAGTTCAGTTGAGAAACGAACTTCCAAAGGCTCACGTAATACACACGCTAAGTCATCAACGTGATGGCGTTCACGTTGCAGGGAATTCATTGGTTGACGAAGCCGCAAAGGGGGCTGTTCAGACGGCTTCCGTAGCTGCGATCACTCGTTCAAAAACGAGAATAGACAGTGAGATATTGTTGGCTGTCAATGCTTCAAGCAAAGGCAGTGGTGCAGCGTTACCAAAGAGATTTCCACTCAAGTACTCTTATGTAATTGATGCAAACAACGTTCCTTTTGCTCGAATCCCTGAAGTGGGGGATAGGGTAATTCCAAACATGGAACGTAGATTAGGACTAATCCTAGCAGCACATGAGGGGATAGCCTCTGCCCATGCAGGTGTTTCTGCAACAGTATCTTTACTAAAACAAAGATATTGGTGGCCTGGCATTAGGAAACAGACCAAGAACTATGTTTTGGAATGTGAAATATGCCAACAGATGAAAGTCTCCACAGTGAAACGTCCTGCGCAGACACCCCTGTTGATTTCAGACAAACCATTAGCTTGTGTTTACCTGGACCACTGCGGTCCATTGCAAAGGGACGGTAACTATAAATATATAATGGTCGCAGTGGATTCGTGCTCAAGGTTCCTATGGATATGGCCTCAGCACTCGGCTGACGCTCGAACTGTTATAAAAGATTTGCAAGTCTTTATCGGCACATACGCAATTGGCACACTACATTCTGACCAGGGCCCTGCGTTTAGCTCTCGGGCTTACAAAGAAGCCATGGCCAGTTTGGGCGTAGCATTGCGGTACTCCTCTCCGTTTCATCCTGAGGGAAATTCTGTTGTGGAAAGGAAAAACCAGGACATAAAGCAGTCTATAACAGCTAGAGTATTAGGTTCGGGTGATGGGTGGGTCAAACATCTTTATGGGGTCCAACGCTCATTAAATAATTTGCCAAGAAGTTCTCTAGGGGGTCACTCCATATGAGGTCCTATTTGGGACAAGAATGTGGGTTCCTGATCTCGAATGTAAAGGCACAGTGGTGGAAAATAAACCCTTTGATATCAAAGATCGTTTGGCTGTTTTACAGGATCTAAATGAACTAAGATCGAAACAAAGCAACGTGTTCCTGAAGCCAACCACCACTGGGGAAAACTGGCAGTCCCAGCAAGGCCTGTCTGGATCCCAAAAGTTGGGGATCTAGTCAGAGAGAAGATTGCGGACAAGAAGGAATTTGGACCTTCTTACAGACAACCAGTACCTGTCCTAGCCATTCACGGAACAAGAACAGTACTTCTGCCGCCCTTGCTGGAAAAAAGGAGAAAACATTTGTGTCAATCGACCTCATCAAACCACAGTATGTGGCCAATACTAAACAGTAGGCCTCGTGGACTCCGACCTAGTAGCAGACACACTCCTCTCGCTACTATCCAAGAGGTTCAGACTGAAAGACTCATAACAATCGAGAATTCAGCAGTAACAGATGAAGGACTAAGCAACAATGCTATGGAACTCGTCCCTCTTGAAACTCAAGTTACAGTTCGTCCAGATACACCTGTCTACACCAACGTAACAAGTGATCAACTGGTTCCAGCGATTTCAACAAATCCTGATGCAATTCCAACAATTGACAGAACTGCTTCTGGCTATTTCATTAACTTTGATACGTTTTCTGAGGATCCGAGTGAACCTAAAACGACGCCAGCATCAAAAACTTTCAAACAGCAAGTACAAGACCTTTTTCATTTTCTGAAACAGACTTATCTGGTTTCACCATGGATTGAACTGTGGATTATTTCTGGAATATTTTTCTTTCTGCTTTGGTTATGACTATCAGAGTGCTTATAAATGGCATATACATCCGTTTGGACACTGAAAGTAAAAATGTGAACTTACTTTTGAAACCACACAAATCATCCCATCGTGAAGCTAGAGACTTGTCAGCAGTGAACATCAAAGCCGTTCCTATACAGGATGGTATAGTGTGGGACAAAATCGATTTCGATATCTTCGGCCCTACGGAACTTTTGAACATTCCACATTTATTTAAAATTTCATTAAGTGACTTTATTACCTCCAGTACCTATTCTGATGGTTGGGACTTTGAGACTGTAAATGATATGATGTCTGATCTAGAAAGGTCTGCTGCATTCTCTAACAATGAGGGTTCATCAGACTATGAACAGCTTTATTGTTACAACCACTATGGTCATCATTTCTTGCATAAATCTGCAACAACTAGAAATGTGTTTATGTTTAACCAATGGGAACATTGTCCTACACCACCAAATGATAGTTCTAAAACGTTTGCTAAAAGTTTCCCTATTTTTCAGGGTACAATACATCTGATCCAGAAACATTTTACTATAAAAATGTAAACAAAACAGGACAGAAAATTATGTTAACTAATACAAAACAGATTTATTCTGCAGCCTTTATTACCCAACTATCTAGACATGGATTTGACTTGTGGAAAGACACAATAGACACGAAATCTGTCTTGGGTTCTAAAGATTGGCAAGTACAGGGGATAAAAGCTTTGTTTAGCGCATGTATCATCCCTCAGCAAATAATGTTTTTGAATGACACTGTGCAACAAACGTCTTGCCTTGGTTTAGCCAAGATCAAAGACATGAAAACACCTTCTGTACCAACACCTGCAAGTAATAGCACTACACAGGGAACGGTTACAGTTGACACAATACTACAAACCAACAGAACAGCTCCTGATTGGAAACACTGGTTACTCTAGCCTACAGACACAAACATCTGTCAAGAAAGATTCCTGAATAGAAGACAGGGCTTTACTACCCATAGGCCAGACCCATGATACGTTCAAAGACAACATCCGGGGGTAGTAACAACATACAGTGTAGGAGAAAATTGTGCCTTGACTGGCTACAAAAATCTACACTTGAGGATGTGAAACAACACTTATCTTTACTAAAAGAAGACGCAGACCGTAGGGAATTCTTGCTAGGACCAAGAAAACCGCGTAAAAAATGTTTCATATATGCCGGCATTTATGCTGCTTATAATGAAGTATGGAAGGTTTCACAGGCAGAGGCCGCAGAACGAATACGTGAACTTGATCGTATTAACTTAGAGAAAACTCTCTCTGTGGTCGACAATGGGTTAACAACTTTGTCATCCAGAATTTATTCATTGGACAACATTGTATCCTCTGCTATAGACATACTGGGACAAGATTTAGCCATGTTACAACAAGGCCAATCTCAGTTACGTTCTATTATGTTATTAGGCTGGACGCTGCAATCCTTCCGTGCAGGCTATGTGCCTTGGCATTTTATCAACACGTCGGCTCTGTTTGCAGAATACAATCAAACTGATAAACAGATCGAACTGGCACAAAGGGGAGCAAAGTATACAGTGCTGAGCATAGAAAAACTGGAAAAATTACCATTTACAGTAGCAGAAAAACCAGCTACAGAATGGCTTATCCATGGCAAAATCACTCTGCCTGTCACTACTTTTCAATTTCAGTATTGCCTCAAACAAATGCAAGCAGGCAAATATGAAAGGTTGGGTAAAGAATACATTAAGACATCCTGGTATTTACCTTACGAATACAGATGTTGGAGTGGGGATCGTGAAATGTTTCTGAGCGGTACAAACTGTGAAAAGGCATTAAGCGGTTCACTCATATGTCAGGACATTTCTTTACACGGGGCTTGTAATGGTTCTGTGGCAAACTTGTCCTGCCACCAGCAGGGTACACCGGCTACTGTGATTAATCCAACGTTTGGCCAACTTTCTAACGGGAGTTACTTCATGTTGAATGATCAGAGTTGCTGTGGCATGTTGCCAGGCATCCCATATCTGGTAACGGTCAACTCCAGGGTTACTTGCTGTATGCAAGTATTGTTCCCCCCAATAGACACAGTCAGGGAGTCGCCTCTATGGCCTTCATTGAATGTTTCTTTTATACATTTTGATACTTTAAGCAGAATGAAAGCCATGCTTTTGCAACAGACCGTGCCTTTGACCTCGGCCAAAGAAATCTATGATTTACAAATTGCAAGGACTTCGGCTGAGATACAGGCTTTAATTCATACAAACTGCCCTATACATTTCGCAGAAATGATGGGACGTATCTTTAACATGTCTGATACGAGCGGTATTGTACATGTATTTAAGACCATCTGTTGAGGACTGTTAGCACCCTTCCAGGCAGTCCTCGGAATCATCCCAAACTTTGCACATTCGGTGTTTGGTGGTGTGCCACTAATTCTAGCACTTGTTGCAGGAATTCTATTTTTATTCCTACTATTACGCTATGGCAAGCCTATCCACCAACATCACTCCGAGCGATGTGGAGAAAGCTCTCCTAGAACGGAAGTGCCGTGAGCACATAGTGCAGCTTTTGGGCATGCCTCGTTTACGGGAACTTAATACAACATGGTTCCTGTCATTCAGACCAATCTGGCAAGATTGCATCTTACCTGTTCTACCCTGCCTGCTTTGCGGTGAAGAATGCGTGCTAGACACCTGTCTAACACTCCCATCAGTCATGCCACGGATATCGATACTCTGCTGGACCCGGTAACGGCCCATACTCTGTGTTGTCCCCAGAGGCTACCAATGCTGATGACGGCATTCATTGAGATCTCACAGACGCTTCCTGCTGCTGCTGAGGTACGAGATGGATCAACAGGCACACAGGTAACAACGGACGCGAACATTGCTGCGGCATCTTCTGCTGAAGGCAATGTTTCTCATCTCTGTGCAATTAACCTTCTGAACGAGGTGTTCCAAATGTCACCAACATCGGTAGACGATATTTTGTCTACAGAAATAGATGATTTCATGTTTACACCAGACCCATACACTGACTTTGATTCGGCTCACAGTGTACCAGGGAAGCAATGAATTTGGCCTTCATATTTTCAAAACTTGGAAATCTTCCTAAAATTGAACTTTTTCTTTTTCTCTATTTTTTTGAAAATACATGGCAAAACAATCTGCTTACAGTAGAACTATTCTTATAAAACGGACTTCTTTGAATATTTCCAGTGACACAATATCACCTTATTTGTCTAAAAATTTCATTTAATACATGATATGCAATGGCTTTGATTTTTGAAAACTTGTCAACCATTTCATCATATGTATATATTTCTGTTTATTCATTCATGTTGCATTTATTTCAATATATGCTTAGAATGAAAAAATGCTTTAAAATGTACAGTACCTATTGCATTACACGTTTTAGTAACAGTTCTTTTAAAAACTTCTTTTACTATGCTTTTAGAAATGTTTTTAGCAATATGTGGTACTCAAGTTTAATGTTTAGCATTTAGTATTATCGTTCATTCGAAAGTGGAGTGGGTGTTGTATTCCGCTTTAGGTGTCCGTATATAGGTTTTCCTGAAACATGTCCTTATATAGGCACAATTCGCATTGCCCTTATATAGGCATAGAATCCCAGTCCTTATTTAGGCATTAGCCATGCACTCCAAATACAGGCATGGTCACCGACATCCGTCCACCCTAACGTCACAATGAGTTCTTAGAAACCAAACCCTAAGCCCAGCACAGGATTATTGATTTCTCCAAGAACTCATCTATTATGCATGAACAACTATTCCTTAAGGGTTCATTCCTGACGTCTTCCTCTGTCCGACTTCACGTCAATGCTAACATTCCAAGGCACCTACCAGGTATAAATATACCTTCCCTTGCCCAAGCAAGTTAGAGGAGACCTCGACTTCAGAGGAGCCATATCCCAGCCTGATGCACTGAGAAGACGCTGTCATCCCTGCGCGCAGAGAATCCAGCTTCCAGTGTTCTGACTCCCTTTGCGGGGTGTTAGAGTTTGAAGATCCAGCCGGAGATTCCCACCTCTCTCATTCTCAAGGTATGGAGCTGACTAGAACCTAGAGGGACTCTTGGCATACTAGACTTAACATACTCTTAGTATACCATACTACAGAATACTTCACCTACTTCTTACCTTGCCCTACACCTAGACTAGGTTAGGTACACTGGGGTAGAACTAGCTTAGAGAAGCATCGTATGAGTACTCGCATTTTTAGCTCATGTTATTTATGTATGTGAATATATGCTAAAAGATAATGCTAGCGCAGTATTATTTATTTCTACTGCTTACGCTGTACATTATATATCTTGCATACTGTCTTGTGATCATAACAGCTCATATCTCTTACACGAGAAACAAGACTGTTCAATAAATCCCTTTTATTGAAACGCCCGTCTATTCTTTCTGTGTAACTCTGAGGAAACTAAGCATGCACGATTAACTGAGTGAAACTGTTATCTATTGTTTCCACGATTCTGAGAGTGTTCCGATTCTAAAGGGAAACAAAGTTGTCATGTTTATGCGGTTGCCAGAAACTACTCCTTCTTGTTTACAAGGAGTTTCTAGTGGCCTCTGAGCTAGCTGGCAAAAAGTAATTAAGTTTAATATACTCGATAGGGACATACTGACCTCAGTCCTATGTCAAACCTCTAGGGTATATTATTCCAATGCGCAGAGCCTATTAGGGAAATAGGAACTACACTACAGTATTTCCTACCATGGTGACAGCAAGTGCACACAGGTGCTGAGGGGTAGATGGTGATGATTGCAGTGATGCATTGGCTGATTTGCATTTGCCATTTGTGCACGTGGCAACTTTACTGGGATGGTTAGACTCTGTGATTTAAATGCAATGTAGCTGAAGCTGGCTATTGCAAAATTATTTTGGCACTATGGCTTAACATGGTTGGATGTGATCTGTGTGTATGGCAAATTGTGATGTCACTGAGGTGTTGTACAGTAATTTGTAAAATGATAATGAACAAAGGTTACTCAGAGTGTCAGTCCTCAGTATGTGTGCATTGTGGAGGGGTGTCCATGTGCATCAGTGCATGGTGAAGTTATGGCTAAAGCTTTTAATCAGTGAGTAACTTTTTGGCACATTGATGTGTCCTCAATGTCATCAGTCAGCACAACGTAGGGATGTCATATGCCAGACCCTAGGTATTCTCACACATTAGTTGTCCTAATGGAGTCCACCAACTTCCTCATCAACAGAAGACACTATCCTGCCTTGGATCTGTAGTATAGTTCCTATAGTACCCCTGCAGGACCTGCGCTTGTGGATAACATACACTGTGGACCTTGTGGCAGACTAATTCTGAGCACCCCCACCGCGTATGTTAGCCTGTTTGCATTAGCTAGCTTACAGTGCCACTAGAATCTCCTTTTTATCAGAGAGATTAGTTCTTGGCAACCTCAGAACACGACAACCCTGATTCCTCAGACTCGTGGAAACAATGTACTATTTTTCGCTCAGTCACTCGTGCTTGCTCATTTGGTCTCAGAGAGTTACACAGAAGAAACAGTTGAGCGTGTTTACAATAAGAATTTATTGCACAGTTGTTCTTCTACTATAAAATATATGTGCTGTGACAACTGTTAAACAGTAGCAGAGATATATGATCAGCAGTACAGTGAATAAGAAAGGATAGTACAGTTCTACCTTTTTGCAATAGTCATGAACATATACATGAATATAAAATCAACCTTGTCCCATACTATACCATCAGGAATATAGGAACTGCTGTAATGTTCACTGATGACAAGTCTCTTTGCTCACGATGTGATGATGGATGTGGCTTCAGTAGTATGTTGACCTTTGGGCTGTGGAGCTTTGTTGAAGATAGCGTCCATTAATAAGCATACTAAAAGTTAGTACTAAGCCAAGCCAGAAAAGAAAAACAATATCCCAGAAATTACCCAGAGTTCAATCTAAGGTGATACCAGGTATGGCTTTTTTAGAAAGTGAAGAAAGTTCTGTATTTGTTGCTTGAATGGTGTTTTGGCTGGCGTTGTTTCCGGCTCGCTTGGATCCAGAGAAAACGTATCAAAGTTCATGAAATAGCCAGAAGCAGTTCGATCAATTGTAGGAATTGCATCGGGATTAGTTGAAATGTTATTTTGCTCTCGACGAGGCATGTTGACGTAGACTTCTGTATTAGGTCTAATTGCAACTTGTGAATTAATCTGATGTTCATTTTGAATTTGAATGTCTGGTTCAAGTGGAACAAGTTCCATAGCATTGTTGCTTAGTTCTTCATTCCTTACAGGTGGCTCTTCAAACGTGATGAGTCTTTCTGTTTGAACTTCTTGGATTGTAGCGAGAGGAGGGCGTCTGCTACTGTGGAGACCACGAGGCCTACTGCTTATTATCGGCCACATAGTGTGGTTTGATTAAGTCGATTGAGACAAATCTTTTCTCCTTTTTCACGACAAGAGGCGGCAAAAGTACAGTTCTTGTTCCTTGTACTGCAAGGACTGGTACAGGTGTTCTGTATGAATGTCCAAATTCCTTTTTGTCCCCAATTTTCTCTCTGACCAGATCCCTGACTTTTGGGATCCAGACAGGTCTTGCCATGTCTGCCTTGACTTCCCCAGTGGCGGTCTGCTTTAGTCGGACATTGCTTTGTTTTCATGGATATCAAATGGTTTTTCATCCGCCACTGCTCCTTCACAATCAATCAATCAATCAATCACAGAATTTGTAAAGCGTGCTACTTACCCGCGAGGGTCTCAAGGCGCTGGGGAGAAAAAAAGGGGGGGGGGTGCTGCTACTGGTCGAACAACCAGGTCTTGAGTAGCCTCCTGAAGGTCAGCAGGTCTTGGGTCTGTCGTAGGCTTAGTGGAAGGGTGTTCCAGGTCTTGGCGGCGAGGTGGGAGAAGGATCTGCCACCGGGGGTAGTTCTTCGAATGCGAGGGACGGTGGCAAGGGAGAGGTCGGCAGAGCGGAGTTGGCGGTTGGGGACGTAGAAGAGGAGTCGTCTGTTGAGGTAGGCTGGGCCAGTCTTGTGGAGTGCCTTGTGTGCGTGGATGAGGAGTTTGAAGGAGATTCTCCTGTCGACGGGGAGCCAGTGCAGGTTCCTCAGGTGGGGGGTGATGTGGCTGTGGCGTGGTACATCGAGGATCAGGCGTGCGGAGGCGTTTTGTATGCGTTGCAGTCGCTTGATGAGCTTGGCCGGGCTCCCGCGTAGAGGGCGTTCCCATAGTCAAGTCTGCTACTGACGAGGGCCTGGGTGACTGTTCTTCTTGTGTCTGTCGGGATCCACCTGTAGATCTTGCGAAGCATGCGGAGGGTGTTGAAGCAGGAGGATGAGATGCGTTGACTTGCCTGGCCATGGAGAGTGTTGAGTCGAGGATGACTCCCAGGTTGCGTGCGTGGTCGGTGGGTGTCGGGGCTGCTCCCAGCGTCGTTGGCCACCAGGAGTCGTCCCAGGCTGAGGGGTTGGAGCCGAGGATGAGGACCTCTGTCTTCTCTGTGTTCAGTTTTAGTCGGCTGATCCTCATCCAATCGGCGACAGCCTTCATTCCTTTTTGGAGATTGGCTTTGGCGGCGAGGGGGTCCTTGGTGAGGGAGAGGATCAGTTGAGTGTCGTCGGCGTAGGAGATTATGTTGAGGTCGTGCTGTCTGGCGATGCGTGCGAGCGGGGCCATGTAGATGTTGAACAGTGTTGGGCTGAGGGACGATCCCTGGGGTACGCCGCAGATGATCTCGGAGGCTTCGGATCAGAATGGTGGGAGGCGGACTCTCTGGGTTCTGCCGGTGAGGAAGGAGGTGGCCCATTCCAGGGCCTTGTCTCGGATCCCTGCGCCGTGGAGGCGTGCGCGTAGAGTGCGGTGGCAGACAGTGTCGAAGGCGGCGGAGAGGTCCAGCAGGTTGAGGGCTGCGGTCTCACCGTTGTCCAGCAGGATCCTGATGTCGTCGGTGGCGGCGATGAGGGCAGTCTCAGTGCTGTGGTGCTGCGGAACCCCGATTGGGATGGGTCCAGGATGCTGTTTTCTTCGAGGTATCGGGTTAGCTGTTTGTTGACGATCTTCTCGATAACCTTGGCTGGGAACGGAAGCAGGGAGATGGGCCGGAAGTTCTTGAGGTCTCTCGGGTCCGCCTTGGGTTTTTTGAGTAGGGCGTTGATCTCTGCATGTTTCCAGCTCTCTGGGAAGGTCGCGGTCTCGAAGGAGAGATTGATGACGTTGCACAGGTGGGGTGCGATGGAGCTGCTGGCTTTGTTGAAGATGTGGTGCGGGAAAGGGTCTGACGGGGAGCCGGAGTGTATTGTGCTCATGGTCTTGATAGTGTCCTCAATGTTTACGCTGGCCCAGGCTGGCAGGGGGTCGTGGATGATGGTGTGCGGTGGGTCTGGTGCATTGATCTTAGTTGGGGCTGTCTGGGTGTTGAAGCTGTCGTGGATGTCGGCGATCTTGCGGTGGAAGAAGGTGGCTAGGGAATCGCACAGGGGTTGCGACGGCGGGATGTCGTTGGTGTTGGAGCTGGGGTTGGAGAGTTCCTTCACGATGTTGAAAAGCTCCTTGCTGTTGTGTGCGTTGTTGTCGAGGCGGTCTTTGAAGGAGATTCTCTTGGCGGACTTGATGAGGTGGTGGTGGTTACGGATGGCGTCTTTGTGGGCTGCGTGGCTGTCCGGTGTCTTATCACTGTGCCATTTCTTCTCTAGTTTCCGGCAGGTGCGCTTGGAAGCTAGGAGTTCCGAGGTGAACCAGCTGGCTCTTTTGGTGGTGTCACTGTGGGTGAGTTTTTTCAGCAGGGCGAGGGTGTTGGCACAGTCGTCCATCCATCGTCTGAGGTTGCAGGCGGCGTCGTCGGTGTTGGATGGGTCGGAGGGAAGGCTGAGAGCGAGGGTTGCCCGTAGTTGGTCTTCTGTGACTTTGCTCCAGCAGCGGCGTGGGATCTGTTGGGTGCGGTGGTGTGTGGTGGGTTTCTGGAAGGTGAAATGGATGCAGCGGTGGTCGGTCCAGAGGAGTTCCGTGGTGTGGCTGAAGGAGACGTGGGAGCTTGAGGAGAAGATGGGGTCAAGCGTGTGGCCGGCGGAATGGGTCGGTGTTGTGACGAGCTGGCTCAGACCGAGGTTGGCGAGGTTGTCGATCAGGGTGGTGGAGTTGCTGTCGTTGTTGTTCTCCAGGTGAAAGTTCAGGTCTCCGAGGAGGATGTAGTCAGTAGAGGTCAGGGCGTGCGTGCTGATGAAGTCGGCGATGGAGTCGCTGAACTGCGGTCGGGGCCCAGGGGTCTGTAGACAAGGGTGCCTCTAAGGGTGGTGTTGGGGTCCGTGTGGATCTGGAAGTGCATGTGTTCGGCGGTGCTGAGAGTGTCGTCGGTGCTGGTCGAGACCCTGATGGTGTTCTTGTGGACGATGGCGATTCCTCCTCCTACTGCGTTGACGCGGTCTCTGCGGGTGATCTTATAGCCGTCTGGGATGGCTATGGCGATGTCGGGGGCGGAGGAGTCGTTCATCCAGGTCTCTGTCAGGAAGGCTACGTCTGGTGATGATGTGTCGAGCAGGTCCCAGAGCTCGACGGCGAGTTTGCGTGCGGAGCGGGTGTTCAGTAGGATGCATCGGAGGTGGTTGAGATCCTTCTTGGCGGGCGCTTCGGTGGCTCTGAGGCTGGTGTAGCTGCAGTTCCGGCAGGTGAAGGGACCATGGGTGCGTTTCGGGGCAGCCTTGAAGCAGTTGTGCGTCCGTCCGGGGTTGAGAGCGTGGAGTGTGGTGGCATCGTAGCGGCGTCGGTCCTCGAGGCTGGTGCGGGGGGCGCACGGCCCAGGTGGTCTGGCGCTGGGCGCGGTCCAGGCGCGGACGGGCGCAGACGGGCTTGCATTAGGCACGCCTTAGGCGCGCCAGCGGCGCGGCCGCGCAGCGGCCGCCATATATGGGGAGGTGGGAGGGAGGAGCAGCTGGGAGGCGGGAGGCAGGGGCAGCAAATGGGCAGTCAGGGGGGCGGGGCCACAGGGGACGCAGCGGCGGGAGTGGAGAGAGGCAGCGAGGGGTACAGAAGGAAAAGGACACAATGGACAAAATGGACACAGTTCAAATGGGGGCAGCGAGGGGTACAGAAGGAAAAACAAGGACACAGTTCAATGGGGCAGCGAGGGGTACAGAAGGAAAAACAAGGACACAGTTCAATGGGGGCAGCGAGGGGTACAGAAGGAAAAACAAGGACACTGTGAAAATGGGGGCAGCGAGGGGTACAGAAGGAAAAACAAGGACACAGTGAAAATGGGGGCAGCGAGGGGTACAGAAGGAAAAACAAGGACACAGTTCAATGGGGGCAGCGAGGGGTACAGAAGGAAAAACAAGGACACAGTTCAATGGGGCAGCGAGGGGTACAGAAGGAAAAACAAGGACACAGTGAAAATGGGGGCAGCGAGGGGTACAGAAGGAAAAACAAGGACACAGTGAAAATGGGGGCAGCGAGGGGTACAGAAGGAAAAACAAGGACACAGTTCAATGGGGCAGCGAGGGGTACAGAAGGAAAAACAAGGACACAGTTCAATGGGGGCAGCGAGGGGTACAGAAGGAAAAACAAGGACACAGTGAAAATGGGGGCAGCGAGGGGTACAGAAGGAAAAGCAAGGACACAGTGAAAATGGGGGCAGCGAGGGGTACAGAAGGAAAGACAAGGACACAGTTCAATGGGGGCAGCGAGGGGTACAGAAGGAAAATGGACACAGGGAAAATGGGGGCAGCGAGGGGTACAGAAGGAAAATGGACACAGGGAAAATGGGGGCAGCGAGGGGTACAGAAGGAAAATGGACACAGGGAAAATGGGGGCAGCGAGGGGAAACTGAAGGAAAATGGACACAGGGAAAATGGGGGCAGCGAGGGGAAACAGAAGGAAAACGGGCACCGAGGCCACAAGCAGAGGGGCGAGCTTACCAGCAGCAGCAGCGGGCGGACAACACAGGCGGAGCTGTGTGGTGGGGAGCGACCTACCTGGCAAGATCAGGTACCTACATTTGTGTCCCAAAGAGGACTTCATATGGAGTGACACCCCTAGAGAGTTTCTTGGCTGGTTGTTTAACGCCCGCTGTACCCCATAAAGGTGTTTGACCCAACTACCGCCCTTGCTTAATACCCTAGCTGTTAAAGATTGCTTTAAGTCCCAGTTTTTCCTCTCCACAACCGAATTTCCCTCAGGATGGTACGGAGAGGAGTACCGCAATGCTACACCCATTCCTTCCATGGCCTCTTTGTAAGCCCGAGAGCTAAACGCAGGGCCGCGGTCAGAATGTAACGTGCTAACTGCGTATGTGCCGATAAAGACTCGCAAATCTTTGATAACAGTTCGAGCGTCAGCCGAGCGCTGAGGCCATACCCATAGGAATCTCGAGCAGGAATCCACTGCAACCATGATATATTTGTAAGCCCCATCCGTTTGTAAGGGGCCGCAGTGATCCAAGTACACACATACAAGAGGTTTGTCTGATTTTAATAATGGCGTCTGGGCGGGTTTTGCTACCGTGGAGCCTTTCACCTGCTGGCAGATGTCGCAATTCAAGACATAGTCTTTAGTTTTCTTAGTTAACCCTGGCCACCAATAGCGCTGTTTCAGTAAGAAATAGTCGCTGTAACGCCTGGGTGCGCAGAGCCCAAACCCTCGTGTGCTGCTAGTATTAAACCTTACCTACGATCCATATTTGGTATTACCCTATCCCCCACTCCAGGAATCTGAGCATATGGAATGTTACTTGCATCTAACTTGTAGGAGTATTTGAGTGGACATTTTTTAGGTACTGCTGTGCTGCCTTTGTATGAAGCAATGACAGCTACCATAATCTCACCGTCTATTCTCGTTTTGGAACGAGTGAGTGCAGCTACGGAAGCTGTGCGAACAGCCCCCTTTGCGGCTTCATCAGCCAATGAATTTCATTCAACGTGAACGCAATCACGTTGATGACTCAGTGTATGGATCACGTGAGTCCTTGGTAGCTCATTTTTCAACTCTGCTACCTGTTCCCATAGCATTTTATGCTTAATTGTGCCACCTTTTGCATCTTTAAACCCGTTTTTCTCCCAATGGCCTAGGTATTCATTATATGACTGAACACAGTAAAACGAATCACACACGATTAGTGTGGGGAATTCGTGATCCGTATTTACCAGTGCCAGTATTAGTGCTTTTAACTCTGCCAACTGTGCGGTGCAGTCTCCTAGCGACTGCGTTTTTGTGCAACTCGGATAGAACGTTCCATCCTGCATGTGACCTTTAACGATAGCACACGCTGCGCTGTATTGCTGCTTAATTCCTATGGCCGGTTGAGCAGATCCGTCAGTGTAAATAATATATTCATACTGATCGAGAGGCAAGATTTCATTTCGTAGAGGATATTCGTGTTCATATTGCAGGAATGCCTGTGTTTTTAAACTTGGATCAAATCTGTATTCAACGTCCGTTGCAGTAAGAGAATTAGCCTTTGTATCCATATTGGATGTAAGGCTTTCGCATTTGGAATGCTGGCTTTTGTAACAGCTTCTAAAGCCGGTACCGGGGTTACGACAATAATGCGTTTCCCTTGTGCCAGTGCTCTTTCTCTTGCTACAACGGTCTGAACAGCTGTCAGTATTTTCTCTGTTGAAGTGAAACGCATTTCTGCATTTGTGTACAGGTGTGATTTGTATGCGATTGGTACTGTTTCCCCTTCATTGAAGGTTAAGTAAGTGTACCCGCATTGACCCGCAATTATACGGATCACCAAGTGGCATACGTTTACGCGTGTTTGTAAGTGTTTGGAAGCTATCATGTCTTCTTGGAGTGAACGAAGAATATTAGTATGTTCTTGTGTCCAATTTCTGGCTGAAAAGTCAGGTTTTATTAGGTCGTAGAAAGGTTTTACCCTTTGTGCGTAATCTAAAATGTATGTTCTGCCGAAATTTAGGAATCCCAGTATTGATTGTAAATTTTTTAATGATTTTGGAGGCTGGAGCAGCACACATTTTTCTAAAAAGTTTGCTGCTAGACTTTTCCCTTCACTTGGCAGCTCATTTCCCAAAAATAGGACATTGAGGTGGGCTATTTTTGATTTTTTAAAGTTAAATTTTTAGCCCTCAGTGGCAAATCCCATAATAATGGTGCTTACCCTGGTCAAGTGCCTCTTTAAGTCGTCGTCCGTTAGATAAATATCATCCACATAGGACAACGCTTCTTCATCAAATTTTTGAAGTAACTCTGTTACCCTTTCTGAAAATACCCCGGGGCTATTCTTATACCCTTGGGGGAGTCGACAAAATTGTCGCTGGGACCCTAACGCTGAGAATGCAACCAAATACCTGCTTTCAGGTGCTATGTTTTGGCAGAAAAATCCATTTGAGATATCAAGTGTTGTTTTGTATTTTTTCCGCACAATGTTATTCATTAATGCGGCACTACGTGCATTTTGGACAGCAAATGTCTTTGTGCATGAGTTTAAATGTCTGTAATCTAAAACTAGACGATATGTATTGTCGGGTTTAGAGACGTGAAACAAAGGATTGTTCATTGGAGAGGTATATTTTTCAATGACCCCCTGGTATTCAAGTTGATCTAAGATCTCCCTGACCTGTTTTTTAGCTTCTTGCTTTATTGGGTATTGCCTCTGAGCATTAGGTGAAACTTTTAACGGGATCACGTGGTAAGTTGAATCCTCATCCCACCCAGCGTGATGTTTGTACAATGCTGGAGCTTGGGCTACTGCCCACTCCCGTGCATATGTATGTTTAAGGTGAACGGGAATATGGTCGGAAAATGCAGGAAAAATTATACTTTCTCCCCTGGGGCACTCCATTACGAATGCTGGCGGCCAATCTTGTTCAGCTAACAGGATGTCATATCCAGATGATAAGTTCTTCCAAAAGAGACCTTTTACTTTCCTGGGCTTGTCCCCCTCCATCCGGAGTGTTATTTCATGTAACTCATGTGGGACGCTCACCCTTTTGTCTGGTGTTTCCACTGTGATATAATCATTCAAGTCCGCTGTCACCAGAAATTATTTCAGGTTCTGGCGAGCTATTGTTACTTCTGCCGCACTGTCTAGCATCGTCAGAGCCCATTCCCCGTTCAGAAGTTGTGTCCTCAGAATTCTGGACATGTCTGATTTTCAGACCGGCAACTTTCTTTTTCCTAAATTGAGGTTTTGATTTTGGCTTATCTTCTTTTTTGGAAGTAAAGTCTTGAGCGCGCTGCTTGTCTCTGGACTGTGTGCGCTCTTCTCTGTGTTCTGACCGTCCTTCTCTCTCTGAGTTTTCTTCGAGTCCTGAAAGGAACGAGAGGAACGTGTATCAGTATCCTGATACCTGTCAGGGTTCCTAATATTATCCCTATTCCTAATGTTGTACCTCTTTTCAGAGGGCTCCTGTGGAGGAGACTTACCTCTGGACTGAGATCTGTTGTCTTTAAACTTTTGTTGTTTTTTATTATCCCACTTCTTTTTAGAAGAAGTCGGTGTCTGCTTAGAAGTGTCCTTTTCGGGACTGCCCATTAGTTGAGGTTTCTACAGCTTTTCCCCCCAAACTATCCCTGCCTAACTCTGGATACGCAGTTTCACTTATTTTGGGTAGTTCATTCTCCTGTTCTAATGGAGAGAACTCCCGTAGGCGTTGGCGGATTGCCACTGATGCTGCTTCCCCTTTAATGATAGCTAGTATTATGGCTGATACCTGGTCGTAGTTATTTAATAACTTCATCCCCAAGTTCAGAGCAGGCTCTGCTCCGTACTCATTTTGTATTTGTCTTAATACATCTGGTATCACTGCTAATGAAGGAATACCATGAGTTCTGGTATATATGGCAGCAAAGACTGTACCCCAAGAGGTACAATCCTCTAACTGTGGTGTAATCCCCATGGGCAAGCAGATTGTTAACATTCTGTGTTTTTCAAATGGTGTGGTATTTGGGAATACTGCTTCTAACTGGGTTATTTTCTGAGCTACCCAGAAAGGAATTTGTTCACGTTTTGTGGGCATTTTACCCATTACCGCGTGTAATGTTTGTGGAGTAATTTTAGTAGCTGTGCTCTGTGTAGGAGCTGTATTTGGTGTAATTACTGTTGGTTGGACCGCAAGTGTCCTCATGACGAATTGTGTCATGTTTCTGTAAAGTTTTATCAACTCTTTGTGTTGAAAAAGCAATTCATCATTTGGCATTGTGTCAATGTCAGGATGTGGTGCATAGGTCGCTAATATCGGCCATGTTGCTCCTGGTCTTCCTAATGGACCAAGTCTTGCTCTTCTTCTTGAGTGGGGTAGGGTGCCATTAAACCAGAAATTATGTTCCTGATAGGTAAGCGGAATCTCAATCTCCTCAAATGGAGTGTAGACTCCTGGGACTTCTTCATGTGTATAATAATGAAAAGTTTGTGTTATAGCATTTGCTGCTGGGAATGTAACCCATGAATAGAACACCTCTGCTTGGAAATCTTTGTGTGCCTCTATCACGAATATTACTACACCTCCTCTGGCTGGTACACCATTTTTGAGGAGTTTAACTGTGAGTGTGTGTCTTACATTGGGTGCAATTTGTATTCCATTGGCATCTTCCTCCTCGTCTGAGAGAGGTAATGGCATATTTACTGGGTCTAAAGCCCTCTCAGTCATTGTGTGTAAAAACACAGAATAACTTTCCAAGGAAATGTAATAAGGTGTTTTGCACAATTTTGGGAAAAATGTCCTTCAAGCTTGATTAACCAACAGCCAATAAATAGGATATCTCGCCTACTCAGCTGTGGCGAAGTTTGTGCCCACCCACTCTAGACGTCTCTGGTTTTTGTGAGTAGGGGTCTCTGAGAATAAGCACGACTGAACTACTCAGATTCTACTGTTAAATAAGTACCAAACCAACGTTGGTGGCGCCATGTAGTGTAGTTCCTATAGTACCCCTGCAGGACCTGCGCTTGTGGATAACATACACTGTGGGCCTTGTCGCAGACTGTTTCTGAGCACCCCCACTGCGTATGTTAGCCTGTTTGCATTAGCTAGCTCACAGTGCCACTAGAATCTCCTTTTTATCAGACAGATTAGTTCTTGGCAACCTCAGAACACGACAACCCTGATTCCTCAGACTCATGGAAACAATGTACTACTTTTCGCTCCGTCACTCGTGCTTGCTCATTTGGTCTCAGAGAGTTACACAGAAGAAACAGTTGAGCGTGCTTACAATAAGAATTTATTGCACAGTTCTTCTAGTATAAAATATATGTTCTGCGACAACTGTTAAACAGTAGCAGAGATATATGATCAGCAGTATAGTGAATAAGAAAGGATAGTACAGTTCTACCATTTTGCAATAGTCATGAACATATACATGAATATAAAATGCATTCATAAAATAAAGCGCATACTCCTACGATACCTGTCTAGATGTACCTAAGTATACCTAGCATGTGAGTAGGTGCGAAAGAAGCCAAGAATCCCGCTAGGATTTAGTCAAACCCCATTACCTGAATAATGAGAGTGTGGGACCTCGTCCTGGCTCGAGTTGGACACCCCGCAAGGGATGGTTAGACCACTGTCAGCTGGAGCGACTGCATGCAGGAGCCTCAGCGTCTCTGGTCAGTGTGTCGGCCTGGAAGTCTCGGTTCCCTCTAACTACTGATAGCAAGAGGTGCTGTATTTATATAGAAAAGTATCGATTCCCTTTGTCCCTTGTCCCTTGTGTTAGCCATTGTTGGGTATGAAGATGACGTATGAGATGAACCAGTTACGTAGATGTTTATGCAGGTGGATCCTAGCCCCTGCCTGGTTTCCTAGAACTCTTATGAATATTTAATCATACTGGATGAGCACATCGAAGATGGTATAGGAGGCCATTGTTTGTGAGAAACCCTCCTTCTGTACCCAAACCACAGTCTAGATAAGGTTCAGCCCTCAGCGCCCGTTATTGTGGATTATAGGGAACTAATGTAGGTGAAAGATTATGCCTATATTAGGGCATCTCAAACCATGCCTATATTAGGGCATCTATATGAAACATAACAGATCTATGAGGGCCTGTCAGGCACTTGTGGAGATGTTGGTCTGTGACATGTCACAGCCTATGAAGGCCTTGCATTTTTTTCCCATTCTCATGCTATTGTGCATTGTGTTTGTGACTACATTGTTACATGGGGCTCATTATCACTTCATTAACAAAAAATATGTGGCCTTGTGACATATGCTGCAGTGTGAGTGTCAGAGACATCAACCGGCAGTGCAAAGCAGTGAGCATCATGTTAGTGTGCATTTAGAAATGTGTGCTGTGCACATCAAATGAATTGCAACATCTACACAGCTGACACCAATGGACAACTGTAGTTGTGCTTCAAAGCCCAACATGGTGGATTTCAGGAGGTGATTGCCCTTGCAAAAGGACATATTTGATTTGGTATCTGTGGTGTTCCATGAAATATACTCCATATGTGACAGAGACAACATGTTTTGATGTATAGCTATCTTACCTACAAGCACGTAGGTGTGCCTACAGACAAGTGTATGTGTGGTTACAGGGAGGCACAGGCTCAGCTATTTGGCTGTGTCTACGCCACATGGAGCATTACTATCAACTATGCATGTTTCCATGCATCAGCTGATAATTGCATAAATGTGGCATATGCTGAAAGTACATGGAGTAGTTCAACATGGGAGTATCATTTGCAGGATTTGAGTTTTGATTGCGTATGATGTTTGTGAGTATGGCACTATCCTGAACCTATGTCTCTGTCTCTTGCAGCATCTACCGAGGACATGGAAGGACGGGGGCCTGACTGCATTGGGGAAGCTACTGGCATGACTGGGACACAGGAGTTCAGTGACACTGAGGGGACCTGCGCCTCGGAGGGGGACAGGAGTGCCCTGGATGATTCCCGCCCGGAACTACCAACCTCCACATCTTCCCAGTCCAGTGGTGACTCCTCGATATTGAGGGGCACCGGAAGTTCCAGATCTGCATCTTCTTCCGCCACACCTCGTCCAGTGCCCACCCTCCCGGATGCTCCCCCAAGTGCTGTCCGTGCCCGCAGCCCTAAGAAGGGTAGAGTCTCCTTTCCCAAAGGCACCGCTGCCCCTGCCCCTGTCTCCCCTGCTGCCCTCAGTGTGGAGGCCGTAGAAATTTTGCGGCAGCTGTGTGTGGATCAGACTGCTCTCCTGAATGCCCTCCAGGATCATGGCAACAAGTTGTCCCAGGTTGTTGCGTTCATGGAGGGCATTCATTCGGACGTGGGTGGCCTACACCGAACTGTCGAGTCTTTGTCCTCCACAGTGACGGCAGCCATTCAGCAGTCCCAAACTCCCAGCCCAGCTCCTGTCCCTTTGGCAACCACCCTGCCAGTGGCCCCACCTGACCAGAGTACACACACGCCAGAGCCCTCAGGCACCCAGTCATCCACACGCAGCAAACAACCTCAGCACTCTAAACGTACCAGACACCATACACCATCACCACAACCCAATACGAGCACACATGACCGCAAGACAAAAAGCCCATCACAGGACACTCAGGGACATATGGCAAAAAAGCATGCATCCACATTAGATTTCTCCAAAACATCACCATCCAAGGACACTCCCATCCCCACACCTGATCCCAAAGACACACAGACACTTGCCCTGTCTGCAGTGAACCTGGTGCCTGCCACGGCTAAGCCCAAACACATTCCAAAGGCAGTTTCACCCAAAACGTCAACTCCCACCCACACCCCTGTGAAGCATGGACAAGAGAGAAAAGTGGGGAGTGTACATCAACAACAGTGGATGCAGGGCAAAAGGCAAGGCCACCCTTAGCGTACCACCAGGTCCAGCAAATCCACACGTGGAGAGCCACCTGCACCTGCTACACCTTTGGGGAAGAGTGAGGCTGTTGTGCCCACCTCACTTCTCATTCCGGCCAAGACACTTGTGGGATATCGGATCCCCAAACAGTTGAGACCCAGCCCTCCACATTCACCCTCAGCCACTGAGCCTCCACACAGCATGTCTCCACCTCCCCGTGCCACCACTCCACCCGGTCGAAGCAGCCCTCAGGATCCCACATCCATGGATCCCTCTACCTCAGCCAGTTCTCTCCCTCCCAGGTCCAGTCCTCCAACTGGCGCCAACAATCAGCCCCCTCCCAGTTCAACTTCAAGCCAAAGTTGAAGCCAAGTCCCCCTCCCCACACCATTTCTCCAACAGCGGTGTCTGGACTGCCCAATCGAAGCCCCAGACCTGTGGTGATTCCCATGGCAGTGGACTGTGTTACCTATTTGATGTGCAAGTTTACATGCACACATGTGCAGACTTGAAATTTGGACTGGCAATGGCCTTGATGTTTTGCACTTTTGATGCCTATGCAGAGTTTATGTAATAAAGACTATTACTCATGTTGTGAGCTTTGTTGCTGTCCTTGCTAATGATGCAGTGCAATGTATGTGTATATGTTCATGTGACACATGCTCTGTATGCCACATTCACATTGGCATATACCTGATTTTCTTTTTCAGAGGTTGCCAGAGGTTACAGGCACTTTTTTGCTTCTTGACTCAGAGGCTTGAGGGGACACTGATGGTTGTCTGTGGTGATATAATCTTATCCTAATCATTCTATTGGCAGGTCTCCAATTTTGTACACGTCATATTTGGATGCTGTACCACAACAGAAGATATTTCTATCCACAGGATAATTTGCATGGTGGACAGGGTCCGTCATATCTGTGGGATCTATCTTGATGTGTGAACAACAGTGTAGATGTGTAGTCATCTTGTGTAGGCCTGGCTTCATAGTCACATGGGTACATTTGAATGTGTGCAGTTGAGTAGTCATACAGTGTGATTGGCCTATCATTGGCGGAAGTGTTGATGAGTATGTGCCCATGAACACGACACCTACACACATGTATGATCCAGGTAATGAGTGCCTGTTTGTTTACATTGACAGACATGTGCTTTAGATAGTGGGCACATGTAGGAGTTGTTGGTTGAGCACTGTGCAGTGTGTCGGTATGACCTTGCAGTCCTGGGGTACACCTACTTGTTGTCGCTGTCAGTTGTGAGTAGGCAGAGTGGTTCACTGCAATGTCTGTGTTGTGGTTTGTTGATCAGCCATGGCTCTTGCTTACATTTGTACTCACTGTGCTCACCTGCTCAGTCAAACTGACATTATAAGTGACGTTTCTCATACATTGGTGTCACTTTACATCATTTGTTGGACAAGTATGTGATATTGAGAGTCAGACCATCCCCAATGGGGGCTTTTGATGGCTACACATTGTGAGTTACTCCTCTATGTGTTTTTGCTCTGTACACTCCTCACCGGTCCAATACTGATGTACACACCACTTCAGTCTAATGTCTTCCACCCCATGCCTTGCCAGTGTGTGACCCCCACCACCACTTCATAGTGTGACACTATACTGTGGGAGGATGATCTGTATCCAGGACCAATGTTCCACTCAGGACTGTTTCACAATTTGTTATGTGCTATTTTCTTCTACTTGATTGCAGTCATGGTTGCTCATGTACAGTGCAGATGTTTGTCCAGCACAGTCCTCTAGTCATGTTCCATGCATCTGTGTTTTCCAGAGTTGTGCAGCAGTGGGTGATAGCTAAAGTGCATGTGTGTTTGCTGAGGTACTGCTACCCATCCTGAGCGTGATGTGATCTGTGCCCTGTGATGATTTGTGGTGTTGAAGTTCATGGTGGAGCACTCAGATATGTGTGATACTGGTTTTGTTGGCGTTCACACACTGCTTACTGTACATGCACTGCTGTGAGTGTATGTTGCCTTGTCCTTGCCTGGTGTGAGTCCCCCTGATGTCCAGCTGAGTTTGCTATGTGATGATTTTGTATGTGCATATGTTATGTACTTGTTGTTGATGGATGCAGTCTTTGGCCTGTGTTGGCTCTTTCCACTGACATGTCCATGTGTGTGTAATGTTATATTTGCATGACATTGTGTGTGAGGAGTTTGTGTAGTGGAATACATTCAGATGTGTGTAGAATTTGTTGTGTGCATTTCTTGTGTGACTGTCACATGCAGCAATGTGGGGTCTTGTTCATTGGCTTGTTTTGAGTGCACAATTGTGCTATGGCATCCTATATTTGAGCAGTCACTTGTCAGGAGTGTGCATGTGCATGCTTGTGCTACACATTGACACCATGCTCACTTGGTAACTGGTGGAGTGTATATGTCTGTGTTTGCAGCTTTGTCCTATTGCACACAGTTGGTGTTCATGATTGGCATTTGATCATGTATTTTTTGATTGGGTTGGGTGATGGTGTCTGTGCAGTTGGCCAGAGTAAAAATGTTATCTATTCCTGTGCTGTCTAGGGTCACATTGCCTATCCACTGTTTGCCTACACATGGGTGAGCTTGTTGAACTTCTTTGGATGCTGTTTGTGAAACATGTGTTTGGCAAATGGTTTTTGAACAGCATTGGTTCAGACATCCCTGAGTGGGATTCTGACATTTGTAGATACACACCAGGGTGTGGCATTGGTTCTCAGGAAACTCACAGGACATTATTTGCACCTTTATCTGTGTTTCTCACAGGTGCGGAGTAGTGAAGGTATGAGATGGGTAGATGAGGGGTATGTGTGAAGGTCATACTTGGGTTTGACAGTCAGGGAGTGTGACAATGAGCCATGAGTGTTGTGCTGGTGGCATGCACATGTCAAGGGAGTTGACACAGATGTGGGGCTGGTCACTGCATGGCTTATGAAAGTTCCTATCATTCCTGGGCCAATGCATAGCTTGCATTGCTGTATCACAGGGATATTGCACAGATACTTTAGTTCAATTTCATTCACTGTGCCACCCATGTCTGATTTGATGGCCTAGGTGTAGTGTGATATGTTGCACCTCTTGCATGTCATGTACAAATGCTATCTGAGATATCTCCATGTTTTTCATGCACTGAGCACTCTACTTTAGGCTAGTTTAGTTATTGTCATACATTGCTGCTGACTTATGCTATGTGTATGAGGCTAAGTTTCAGTGTGTGAGCTGGCTGAAGGATTTGACATGCAGTGTGAACAGTTCCATGGTTGTTAATCTGTACAGTGACTCTTCATTTCTTAAATTACTCACTTTGATTCACATGAGTGTAAGGCAGGTGTGAGTAGGAGGAGGGTTGTCCTGAGTCTCAGGTCAGAGTTTCCTGCTGTCAAGATGGAGTCTTCCTGACACTTTGGCATTCATTCTCTACTTTGAAGTTGGTGCTCCCTTTGTTGAGGTGTAGTGATGGTGTGTAGGTGTTCTGTGAGTTGGCAGTGTAGTCAGTGTTGTTGATGTACTGGACATACTCACATGGTGTCATTTATTGCAGCAGTACACTTGTGAGTCAAATGCACAGTGGTGCTTACTTTGAGTTTACTGTTTGAGTCAGGAATTTCTCACTGTGTTGCATGATATGGGCTGTCATTGTGTGATATGGTCTGCCATTGTATGTGATGGGCCTATCAATGTCTGCTTGGGGGCTGTGGTGATCTGTGATTGTGTGGCAGTGGTGTCTAATATGATGTGTCATCTACCTGGGCTCACTGACTCATTCCAACACCTTGTTGCCCTACTGTGAAATACAAATACACACCCTACTTGGTCTGCCCTCCTCTGTTCCACATTGTATGTTGACTGACCCTTATTTGTGTGCAATGATGACTATGGTCATTTTGGAGGGACTCTTGCCTCACCCTACACTCATGTTACTATACATTTGAAGGTGTTCCTAATGAGATGACACTCTAGACTGTGTCCCTGCACATGACTTCTTGCTGCAGATATGTTGTGCTGAGTGGTGCTTCTTTTATGTTACATGTGGTGTGGATGTTGTGATGTTGGTGTTGCTTATCTGGGACAATGTCCTGGACTCCTAGTACATTGTGGGCAGGTTTTACCGCGGCTTCACCGCTGCGGTGACATGACCGCCACGACTGGGCCAGTTGCAGTGATTTCTATAGTGATGGGTGACCCCGATGCAGAGGTGTCAATTTGTGATGTGCAGGACATGTGTACTTACACTGGGGGATATGTTCCTGTCTCCACCAGGCTGTCTGATGTCGACAGGACACATACTTCAGCGCGACAGTTGTGTTTTGTGGTTGTATGCGGGGATGTGTTGTTGACTTACCTGCGGTGTTGACCGCGACGGCATCGTATCTGCTGATAGTGGATGCGGTACAGCAGCGGAAGGGCTTGTAAAGCTGGATCCTTGGCGGCAAGGAACTTGTGGCGGTGTCTCGGATTCGAGTTTCTATCTCCGCAGTTGTGCTTCCGCCGTCTCCGGGTGGCTAGTTTCTCTGCTGCGTTCGGATGGGCTTTTTGAGGCATCGTGATTTGTCCGGCGGTCGTACCGTCATTTCGCACGGCAGTCTTTCTCTATTGGCTCCCTCCGCCACCATTGCGGAACGAAAAATATGGCGGATCCGAAAACTCCGCAACGGACGGGAAATGGGCTGTCTTTGCCCATTGTAATATGGCGGGCGCGAGGACCACCGCAGGATTAAGTAAATGGACGTTTTCCGCCACCGCTAGCACTGCGGAGGTGCCTACTACCGCCATCGTAATCGGCCCCTTAGTCTTTTGTATCAAAATAGACCAACATGTGTAAAAAAGGTTGTAATGTACCTGCAACTTTCTTTGAGTTCAAACTGATGATAACCTTTATTGAACTCAAGGTTAGAGAAAACCTTTGCACCATTAATTGCGTTATCATGTGGACCTGGATGTTTTTCTCATTCAATTACCTTGATTCCCTAACATATGTCAACGCATATGCGTATAGCTCCTTCACTGTCCTTTTTGGGCAGTGCCACTATGGGAGAAACCAATGGCGTTGGACCAGTAGAACGCTCAATGATATCATGCTTAAATAACAAATCAAGTTCTTTTTCAACAGCTTCTTGTAAACAAAATGCAAATTGTCTATGTCTTTGAGCAACAGGACAGACGTCCGCATTAATATGCAACTTTACTTTCATGGTCTTAAGTTTACCTAAACCATGAAACAACAATGGGAATTGACTTACTATTTTGTGATGAGCATTCATCTTGTAGTTTACGGAAATCAGTTACATATCAGCAGCTGTGCTGAAACTGTGTAGACAGGCACTTGAGGCTGTACCTTGAAGCACTTTGATAAGTGCTTGCACCTTAATTTTCTTGTGTTTCATTGTTGTTACAAATGAATCTTGACTTTTTAAGGGTGTCGATGCTGCCCATGTATACACTTTGGTTTTCAATGGCATAAGTTGCTGTACTGGAGACAATTCATTATATTTTTTCTCAGGCATAATGTTGATTGATGCACTACTGTCGACAATGACAGGTATCAAACAACCATTTATTTCTGTGTAATCTTTGGACAATTCTTAAATGACTTTGGTGCTTTGACATTTAGAATTTTCTTTGACTGACATTTTTCTTCACATGCAGCCATTTCAACATGTGCACACTTCTTTTAGGTAAAGATCGACATAGCACAACCATCTTCACTTTCCCCTGATACTGATATAGAAGAACTGTTTGGTGATGATTTAGATGACAATCAACTTTATTAAGTGTTGGTTTGTCTTAATTTGTTATCGTTTGGCCTTGTGGGTGCGCGTCGAACGTTGGTTTTGGAAAGTTCTGGTGGCTATTTTGTCTTCACGTCGTGATGCACTTGCTTTTTCCTTCGCTTTTCAAACCATCACAAAATGGTTCTCCTTCCCACAGCCTTTACATATCTGTCCAATGGCAGGACATTTACCTTTGTGTGGAAATGAGAAACCACATCTAAAACAGAACTTCTCTTTATGTATTGACATCAGTTTGTGCCCTTCAGTCTTTTGCTTTGGCTTAGTTTTCACACTCGTGACTGATTCATTCTGGGCACCTCCGGCCTCCATGTCAGCAGCTTGTCAATCAGCATGCTTTTCATCTCTGGCAGTCATTAATACTCACTCCAGACTAAGAGTTTCTCTCAGCATTTGTCGTCTGAATGAATCTGACAAGTATCCATCAATAACTCTAAGATGTATAGCTTCTTCATCATTAAATGTATTGAATTTACAGTGTTTGATGAGTGTGATGAGTCTCTCCACAAACTCATCAATGGTTTCACCAACTTTCTGTCATTCTTGACTGTAAATGTATCTTTCGTAATCAAAACTGGACATTGGATTAAACTTGAGATTCAAAGCTTCTTTAATCTGATTGCATGTGACTTCTTCCTCAGTTCGCAGCATTTTCTTTATGACTTCTTTCACACAATCACCAGCAATATTTTTTAGGTATTTGATAATCTTTTTGTTATCAGTCTCTTCAAGTGCATCAATGAAATCATCAAATGTCTCTATCCAAACAATCCATCTATCGCCAATATTTTGCTTTTTGGTGATATCAAAAGGTGGTGGTAGTTTCAGTAATGCAGCAGAGTTTTAACCAATTATGGGAGTGAATGACATATAAGGTGGAGCTTTTTCAGATATTGTTGGCTATCCACTAGGACCTGTGTCATCTGCGCCATCCCTGAGGCCCTGCAATGAATCGGTCTCCAAATCGTCCTGGACAGTCTGTGGCACTGTGACCTCCTTCTTGGTCTCCATTGGAGCCCTTCACTTTCTGGAGACTTCTGGAGTTGTTCTGAGCAGCCACCTGGCAGCTTTGGTGGTGTCATGCAAATAATGGAATGCACACCCTTATTTAATCACACTTCAATAAACTATGTGAAGACACATCATCAAAGCATACATAACAATTACATACACCAATGAGGCTTGGGAGATACTGGGCTGGTGGAGATTGTGGGGTCAAAGTAAATAGTGAAAACATTGAGATTCGGGCAAACTAACGAATAAAGAGATCTAAGTCCTGGAAACTCCAGAAAAAGGACTATATTTGGAAGGTGAGCTCCGCAGATAGTAACTCCTGATGGAGAGTAGCCAAAGGATAGACATTCTTGGGGACAGTGAAACCAAGTATTGTGGGTAGATGGCTCAAGCACAGAAAACAAGAGTAGAGCAACAAAAGGGTGAATGTGGCTGGGAGGTGCCAATCCTGACAATCCCTGGGACAAAGTCAATTTAAATATAAAGGCCCTAAAACCTGATTGCTCTGTTGGCTTGCTCTGGAACATAATGGAATAATTTGTGCCCCTCAACGCATAGTCCTCATCAATGTTCAGACACCCCTGAGTTTCATGAGATTGTCCAGCCATTACCATTGGTACCTTTTTGAAACATGTGACTTTTTTTTTTTTTTACAGAGTTTTATATAGCGCGAACTTGACCTGAGGGAATCAGGCATCAGAGCGCTTTACACAAGCACCAGTTGCTTTACATGAGAACACAAAAAGTTTTAAAATTATTCTCCAATATGCCGTGCAGCGACGAGAGTCCCCTTTTACATATGAAGCAACCCACTGTATTAGTTTGAATGCAATTTGGAAATTGTTCCATCGATGGTGATGTCAAGCTGAGACCTGATTTCTCATATGCTGGTCAGGTTCACAAGTACTTCACTTTCTGCTGATTTTGTAATTATTTTTTGTATGGTTTGGTATATGGCTTTCATGCTGGAGAATGTTTCCTCATGAGTACTCCTGGGTAGCTGCCAGAGCCAGTTCTAGTCACCAGCGGTCAACTGCAGATATCTTTGATCAAAAACCTAATCAGTCAGTTTGTTGGAGGTTGTTCCACTCAAGAGAAATACCCCATCAGATATAAGATCCATTTCTTCATTTGTTAGGGGTGAACTAGATGCTAGCTATGGATGGAAATTATTGCATGCCCACAAGATTGCAATTACTTCTTTCACAATGTGAGAATAGCACCCCCCCGTCATAGTAACAGCATAGCTGAGGACAGCAATGATTAACTCTGTATTTTAGCTTGACCTTAATATTTCATGCAGGTGACACTGCATAGGGCATGTTGGTGGCCTCCTCAAGGATGATGACTTAAAAAAGTCACAGAGTGGGTCAGTATGGGATGTCTAGTTTCTGATAAACCTTCAACACTAAGGGCCTGATTACGAGTTTAGCAGATGGGATAATCCGTCACAAAAGTGATGGATATCCCGTCCGCTGTATTACCAGTTCCATAGGATATAATGGAATTGTAATTTGGCGGATGGGATATCCGTCACATTTGAGATGGAGAACCCTGTCTGCCAAACTTGTAATCAGGCCCTAAGTCACCTTGTCCTTGAAGCAATCCTGAGGCTAATTTTGGAGATGGTGGCCTTCAGGTCTTCCACTCTTGTAGGATCAGGACCAATATCCATTGCTGAAAAATGGTATACAAAGAAGTCAATGCTGGACTAGAAGATTGCACTTTTTTTTAATTGATAGTCAGTCTGTTGTTTTGAATTCTTAGTGAACACACTGCTATGTATCCCCCAACTATGAATACTATCAACACAAATGTTATCTCTTAGATTGGTGATACCCAGTAGCCGTAACAAATCCTCCATAATACAGCTCTGAAATATTGTAGCCGTGCTTGTGATGTCAGTTTTATCATCACAGACCCACAAGGGTGGAAAAGAGGTAGCATATCAAGATTCCTGGTGAAGCATGAATTGGTTTTTGCAGGTTTGAACACATAGCGCAAACTGAATAAGACAAAGGCGCACTGTGGTGTATCAACCAAGGAGGGTCCCAATGCGATTCTTCATGATAAAATCTCTTGGCCTTGAAGGACGGCTCATCATGCGACTATGTCTCCCATGAATATGCCACAAAGGAAGATTAAAAATATGTTGTTTACACAAATATGCAGACTCCTAAGAGACGCATAAAGAGCAAGTGTAAAACTGCTGGAATGGTCTTGAGACATGACATTGACAGAGGTATGTCTAGCAGTGCTCTGGCCACTACTCACAGGCTGAAGATGAGCGATTTTGTTTAGATCTTCTGATCCAGTACTGAGTCATTAACTGCACTGAGACCAGGGAACACATCTCGACCTCAGTTTCCTCCATGACACTGGTAATGCTAATGGTGTCGTCTGGACCAACTGCCGGAGCTTGGCAATTGCCACATCTAGTTTTCATGCAATGAAGAGGCTGGGGCATAATGCAAGCCCCTACAGCCCTTGCAGTGCCGGGACCCCTGACCGTTCAAGGGTCCCCTTAACTCAAGAGAAGGTAAGCCCTCATTCGGCTTAAGGCCAAATAATAGCATAGAGATATGGAAGACTCCCCCCATTCACATTCTGCAGGGGGGGCTTCATTTTTCGTTATCCTACTGGGCATAGAGGTAGCACTGGGCCTACACACTTTGGTGAAGTAGTTGTTCTTGACACATTCCAAGCACTTGAAATTAGGTGTCTTGACAGTTTCAAAGGTGGCCTCCAGGCCATTCTGTGATGTAACAGCCATTCAGGATGACAACTCTGTTACCTAGTCTTATCGATCTGACTTAATGCAACCCTCTCAAGCACAGAATTTGGGTGCTTATCTCACACCTCAGTTTGCAGGAGTGGCCTAGCATCAAGGTGCTTTGAAGTGTGATCCTTGGCACCCGCAGGATGAGCCATTACTGCTTGGAAAATGAGCATCAAATGTGTGCTCGGCCCATACTTCATCATCTGCATCATTGAGTATGCACGTGCTGCCGAATTCCCGAGGATGAGCCTGTAAACCATCAATGAACACACCTTCATATTATTTCACCTGACAGAGAAGGCATCATAAACAGCCATAGGTAAGTAAGGGCTTAGCATGTTTTTAGGACTGCCAACACTGTGGTGTGATATGAGGGGGTCTTGTAATTGGGAGGGTTCTGAAGAGCCTGCTGCCATCTCCTCCATCCAGCTGGAGCTATTAATACCTTTTCACACCATCATCAGTTTCCCTGAAATGATAAGATAGTTGTTCAGCCTTCAAATTGAGACCCTTTGTTGGGGGTAAAGAAATGAACCCCACCATGTCACATCACTCAGTGTGGACAATGTTGGCCACAGCATCAATAAGTAAGGAACGCAAAACGCTTAGAAGTTTGAGGAGGCTAGCATAATGCAGTGGAGTACAAATTGGATGTCCCCTCCTGAGGAGGCAGGAATGTCTCTCAGGATAGAAAGTAGAGGAGACACAATTGGAGAAATGACAGAAAAAGTGTATACACTAGCGGCAATGTGAGAGTGATGATGTCATTTGCATGGAGGAGATAAAAAACAAAGAATAGAGAAACATAGCCCCTCTTGGAAGGAGAGGCATATGAAATCTGTCAGATGTGCGCATTGACCTTCCTCACCTCTCTCAGATGCCAGTTATTTATCACAATCTCTCCTACATAACAAAGTTCACCCTCATCAAATTAATATTCCTCAGAATCAAGAGTTTGTGCTGTCCTGTCTCTTACTGGGCTAGTTCAACGGAAAAGACAGCAGAGGCCCCCTCGATATCTCCATTCAGGGCCTGCTTTAGCTCTTGTGGTGCCTGGTGTGACAATCAATTTTGGTGCCTCCCATGCTCTCCTCCTCGGATTCCCCCACTACCAATGGATAGGAGTGCCCAGCATCTCTACATAGGCCCTCTCTCACATACATTTTATTTGTTTTAAAGAACTGTTTGGGATTGGCCTCACTAATAGGTGTGTATATCAACCTAAATGAACCCTTTCTCGAAACATCAAGACTAGATGATGAAAGACTGGGGAAAAAAACATAGCTTCTTAACCCATTTTATGCAGTGTGCATGCAGCTCTTTGATAACGGTTCATAATAGTCACTGTTCTATATTAGGGTTGTATCTTATGAACTGCGGTAACAAAAGGATCTCTTGGGCAAAAGCAGTAATTCACTCAGCAATAAACATAAAATACAGATCTGTGATCTGCTCAGTACGCGTTCTTTGCAGCAGGCACATTAGCCCACTGCACTACTTTATGGTGAGTCAAAACTGCCACTAGACAAAACTCTGATTTCTCTCTCCAGCAAGAACATTAAGAACAGGAGTGATCCTGTCATTTTTATTGCTGCCTGAAAGCTGGATGCACATGGAACTTGGCAGCAGGTGTTTTTAAATTGTACGTTATTGATAAAGACAGCACCCCGAGGTCAGCGCCTCCCTTCCCAGTTCAGCACCCAGTGCAGCCTCACGGGTCGCACTGCCCTAAAACCGATCCTGTCTCCATACAGCAAAGAGAATTCACCTCGCAGTTGCATGGATCCAGGTGGGGAGTAGCAGCAGTGTCATTGCCTGAAGCACAGGACAGGCCCACCTGTAGGGCAACTTGACAGTGTCAGAAGGGCTGGTCTGATAGGTCGGTGTGTGAGCTGGTTTTTGCTGTTTGTGGGTGTGTGTTAAGGTTTGGTGGGCTGAGTTAAACTGTTGATTTCACTGATATTACTACATACATTGCCTGCAGCAAGCACAAATACATGCATTCTCCCATACCTTGCAAAACACATATACAGTATGTCTTTACATGTTAAAAAATTCTCAAATTTGCAAATGTGGTCTATGTTTTTAGCTATATGATTCTCTAATGAGGCCACTTCTTTTGGGCCTATTTTCTGTCCCAGACCAATGCTGCAAGAGCACTGCAGAATTCAAGGTGGGCAGGGTTGTACAGCTAGGTGGGCAGAACAGCTGATCTGACTTTCATCTAGCACCAAGCTTATGCAGCTGTTCGTGGTGTTAGTAAGAGGTTGGCACTGCAATGCTTGGATGATTGGATGGCTGGTGTGGTATGCAGGGCCTAGTGCTTAACTGTAGCTGGTGGTTGCAGGTGGGGCCCACAGGCACTCATTTTTTCTCACCAAACTTTGTTCCAGAGCAAGAGAGAGAAAAAAACAAAAGGAGGAAAAGAGAAAGCGAAAGACAGTGAGTGGCAATGGGAGAAAGCAGGGATGAAAAGAACCCCCAAGAGTGAGATAAAGAGGCTGTGAGTGTCTGCTGGTCAGTTAAAGAGGCATGAGGTGGATTCAAGAGTACACAGGTTTGGCATTTGTCACCTTGATCTTCGATAGCAAGTGTGGACGTCTTAACAGAATTTGTGTCTTGACACTTCTGTTATGAAACGCTCTCATGTCACTTCTCACAAGTGTCGTGTCCAACACAGTAGGATGGTGGAAAGGGCATTTTAGCATGGGAGCTAATAAAACACTCCAGATGGGGGTTAATATTTTGGTCTTCGAGAGGCAGGCCTACATACTTGATTCTACGGGGCATATGTACAAGGGGATTGCGCCACCAAACTTCACTTTTTTCTATGTTACCGTGGCGCAATGCCCTGCTCCATATTTACAAAGTGGCGTTAAACCACTCTTTGTGGCTTAACGCCACTTGGTAAATATGGTACCCTCTCATGCAGGTGTCCGCATGAAAGGGGTGTGCAATGGGTGTTGCTGTGGGCGTTCCACTGCAACACCCATTGCTTTTGACGCTGCCCCAGATTTACAAGGGTGTGTAAATCTGAAGCAGTGCCAAAAACTAAAGCCATGCAAAAGCAGGCAAAATATTGGCAGAACGTGGAGTAATACTTTAATTTCTCCTCGTTTTTGCTTTTTCTATGTGTGCTGCAATCTGAAGCACACATAGAAAGAGCAAACCGCCATTCATGATTTTTTTGTGTATGAAGCTGTCCCTTCCTGCACAAAAATAATCATTAAATAATGAGGATTTCCTACTTCTATGTGTGCTGCAAAATGCAGCATACATAGAAGTAGCAAATCCCCATTATTGATTGTTTATGTGGAGGAAGGGACGCCTTCCTGCACATAAACAATCATCTCTGCAATGCAGGCACCCTTGCACTATGGCGCAAGGGTGTCTGTGTTAGTGCTGGCAGCTATTTTTAGCGCCGGCGCTAGGGAAAACGCAAGGGTGCGCCATGTTCTTGTAAATACGGTGCATTCCTGCATTTTGGAAATGGCGCGGTGCTGCACAATTTGCCTCAGCGCTGCGCTGCGCTGCGCCATTTCCTTATACATATGCCCCTAAATGTTGTATCATTGGCTGGCTATTGACATGAACTCTCTAACACAGGGGTCGTGCAACAACATCGAGTTGTAAAGCATGAATAGTAAGCTTTAAAACTCGTGTAGCAGGTTGCTCGAAGTTACAGAATTGATCGTTGATAAGAAACAAAAATAATCCGTCAACCTGGGAACCAGCACTGTCGATCTAACTAAGAACTAAAGTGGCATAAATATTATTATTTTCAAAGAAAGCATTCTCAAACGCCCGCTTCATATTAGCATGGAAACATATCAAGTAAACATGTATGTTTTTTGTGTGCTTTTCCTTTCCTATCCATTAGGAGAGCAGGCTCCGACGGCCATCACTGAGCTATCGACATGCAACTCCCACTGCTCAAACGACGAGCTTTCCATCAGCCATTTTACTTTGAAAGAGAGAGCGATTACCCTAAATCTTCTCAATTGGATTTCTAGTCGTGCCTCGAGCATCTAAACCTATCTTTCATGGGTATTTCTTCGACACAAAATCAATATGGCATGAACGGGTGCTTCTAGGGCCCCTTTGAAAAATCGCACAGCACAAGTCACTGACGCTAGTCCATCAATCAACCGGACGTGGCTGCAGGAGAACAGGGGCTTGTGTGCCTGTGAATGTGCGCTGCAGAGGGTTCCCTTCTTCATCACAGCGACAATCACTGGGGAGGACCAGGGCAGTGATGAAGACTTTGACGGATGGCATGCCAAGGCTGGCATTAATTTAGACATGCTGCTCTTCACAAGCAAAAACAAAATTAATTGTGCAGCCTATCGAATGTGTCCGTTGTTGATAAAACAGAGGGACGCTTCCAGAACTGAACTTGTGAACCCTTTTTGATGAAGATTCATAATCTGCCAGAGTGCCCTATTCCCCATAGACAATCCAAAAACTGTCCATTTTTTAAATCTAATTTAAAAGTTCAATAAGTGTACTCAGAAAGTCTGAGAAAGCGAGATTCTTCTTGTTTTATGCGAAAAAAAATTCAGATAGACGGTAAGGTTCAAGAATGCAGGGGGGGGCAGATTTTCAAGAAAGTGACGCATCTGTAGAGATATGTCACTTTCCCTGTGCCACCCTGAGAAACCCTTGCGCCACCATGGATGCGCCGTATTTACAATACGGCACACCATGGCGCAAGGATTGACAGATGGGTCAGAAATCCTGACGCATTTGTTGGGGCAATTGTCACGCATTGCTGGAGTCGTGTCGCAAGCACGACGCAACTCCAGCAATGCATTTTGAGGTCTATTCCCACTACACCACTCCTTACGCCTGCTTCAAGCAGGCGCAAGGTTTTGACACTGTGGCGTCCTAGAAGTGATGCAGTGAAATATTGTGGATTTCACTGCGTCACTATTTACGAGGCTTTCCTTCGTGGGAACGCCCACTCTGCATACACTATACCTGACGCAGGTATAATGTGACGCAGGGCTTTACAACGTTACGCATCTCCCTAGATGCGTCACGTTGTAAATTGGCCGCATTTTTTACGCCACCGCTGCGTCACAAAAGTGACGCAAGGCGGTACAAAAGTGTCGCAAGGGGCTTGTAAATCTGCCACAGGGTTTTGTTGTAATATTAGTTTAGTTTTTATAATTAAAGTTACATTTGTATTAAGTTACATTGGTATTAATAGTAATGTTAGCTGCACGAGTGCCTTTGTTGGTATTGCCATGTATTCTATGTTATACATTCCCTGTTGGAATGATACATTTTAAGTCTCGGGCAGTTGTATACTGGCCACCTTTCCGGGCGGTCACTCCTCCGCTGCTGGGGACAATTTATCTAGAATAAAAGTTAATTCTGCTCTTACGTCCGCCTCGACATGATCGCTTCCGGTTTTTATATTTTTCTGGGCAGCAGCAGTTGTGCACAATCTAGTAACAGTCATTGGCCTCTTTGAACGCATTTTGCTGTCTCAGAAATAGGGAAGCATCTCATGAGATTCAGGGCAGCAAACCTGGCATGATGCATTCTACAGCAGAACAACTAGTTTCTACCCAAAAATGGCAAATAATAGTGTCACTCCAAAAGGTAGAGTTGCAGACGGCCAATTATGACGGAATTGCTATTCACACGAACTATGACGTAATTTAGAATCCAGAGCTAGGAAACATACTGTTATTGCGAGTTACGCATCTATAATTTTATATTCTGTGGGGCAGATTTACAAGCCCCTTGCGTCATTTTTACGCCGCCGTTGCGTCACTTTCTGTGACGCAGCGGCGGCGTAAAAATGCAGCTCATTTACAACGTGATGCATCTAGGGAGATGCGTCACGTTGTAAAGCCCTGCGTCACATTATACCTGCGTCAGGTATAATGTATGCAGGGTGGGCGTTCCAACGCAAAAAAGCCTCGTAGAAGTGACGCAGTGAAATCTACAAGATTTCACTGCGCCACTTCTAGGACGCCACTGCGTCAAAACCTTACGCCTGCTTGAAGCAGGCGCAAGGAGTGACGCAGTGTAGTCAGAATAGGCCTCAACATGCATTGCTGGAGTTGCGTCGTGCTTGCGACACGACTCCAGCAATGCGTGCCTTTTGCACCAACAGATGCGTCAGAATTTCTGACGCATCTGTCAATCCTTGCGCCATGGTGCGCCGTTTTGTAAATACGGCGCATCCATGGTGGCGCAAGGGTGTCTCAGGGTGGCACAGGGAAAGTGACGCATCTCTACAGATGCGCCACTTTCTTGTAAATCTGCCCCTGTGTGCTCCCCGCGGCCCCTCACCAACCCCACTGTAAGCTCGTCCAATGAAGGAGCTCTGGAGGGGGAGAGGCGTAGCTGTAGAACAGCACGCATAATGCCCTTCCTCTTACAATTCATAATTCCCTCAGGCTCTCTCCCTTAATCACTTTTGATCACCATAGCAGCTCCCACTCAATAGCCTTAAGTATTAAAAAAAAAAAAACACAATACCAGGCATCCTGCCATTTCCCACCAGTTCACAACCACAGCTCCCACGAACGCACCATCTCCGAACAAAATAGTAAAGCAAAAAATCCCGGTTTAGTGACATTGTCCCTGACCACACTCAGTTTTCTCGAAATGGGATGAGAATGGGAATACCAGGAAAGCAACCACTTTTCCTACTTATGTCACAGCAGTGGCAAACGTCTTTTGTTTCCACTGCTATGATGTTGGGGCATTTTAATGGCTTCTACTGGACACCAAATAATACATTTTGTGTACTGAGATTGGCCAAGTCCAGAGACCGTGTCACTCACAATAATGTCAACATTCAGGCTAAATTCTCTCAATTGGGTGCCCATATTAAAACATGCCAGCCCTACAATACTTGAGTAAGCTAGGGTGGCGGTACCTACACATCTCCTGAAGCACAGAAGTTGGAAAATGCCTCCATTTATGACAGAATTTCTCTCAACCATTTATTCCACTCATTCCTCTTTGTTGAAATGATTCTGTTGATCCAACATTTAGGTCTGGCCCAGAGTCAGCTTTAGGCGTGCCACTGTGTCTCTCCAGCCTCATGTAAACAAAGAAAATCATAAATAAACCATAAATACATACATGCATACATAGGGAATTTTTTGTCAGCCCTTATCACCCATTGGTCTGTTCTAGTAAAGTTCATATTGTGTTCCTGCCCATCTCAGCATATAGCATGGGGATTAGGTTGGTCCACTCGAGCCATTCCCTCTATTGCACTGTGAGTGCTGGTAAATTTGCCTGAGTAAATGTGCACATTCCCCGGGGAGGGGGGTTGGATGGCTGTACTTTGCTTAGCTAATGTTTTTTTTCTTTTTGAAATATTTATTCCTGTTTTTGTGCTTATACTGTGCCTCCCATCTAATTAAATTCAAAGTCAACTGTACATTTTATTCACACCAACAAAAATCGTATTTTCTTTCGATAGTCATTAAAACAAAAGAGAGATATTATAACTGTCCTAAACACATTTGCCTGCTAGGAAGCACAAGCACTGTTCTGCAATAATTCTATGATACAAATATTTTATTAATGTAATTTTTTTTATGCAAGTATGTGGCTCCCTCCTTTAGGTAGCAGCATGTTTTCTTCTTTATATTTTGGTGACATTTCCCTAAATGTAAAAATTTTAAAAACATATTTTACTAGCTTTTCAAGGCCGGACTTCTTGGCTTTGCCAGTGCATGCTATGCATTGCAATGTTCTCTTAATTGGCTGGAAGGCTCCCATTTGGTATTACACGAACTAAAGAAAGTAATAAGTACATAGACAGGGGCACAACTAGACCCGAACTTTGGCGGGGGCTAACACTCCCAGCCAGGACTGGTCCTATCTCTGGTCGCACGCGGTGCAACAGTCTTTTTTGGCGCCCCTCCCCCATTTCCTCCTTCTCCATGAATTCCCTCACTACCACTCACCAACAATGCACCTCATCTCTCTATAGCACTGTAGGAAAGTAGGATCTGCTTTCATGGTCACCCCCACTTTTTGCTGGTGTCATTATGTTTTTCTGAATAGTCTGACGGGGATCTTGCTAATCAGGACAACAGTCTGTGCTTCCGCCCTAAATTGGACATGGTGAGTAATTAGGTACCCCCCAGATTGGCTACTGATCTATTATTGTAAGTCCCTAGTATATGGTACTAAGGTACGCAGGGCATAGATACACCAGGGGTCCCCCATTGGCTGAAGCATGCTTCATGCCACCCACAAGGGACCACTCAAATTGTGACTACAGGCCTGCCATTGCAGCCTGTGTAAGCTGGTGCTAGCACCTCTTACGACAGATATAGGTTTATCTATATCTGAGGTCACTGCACTTAAAAACTTTAAGTCACCCCTAAGGCAGGCCTTTCAATCCTGAAGGCAGGGTTTTCAGTTCTAAGTATGAGTGTGCCCATGCATGAGCAGGGCACCCCCACAACCTTCCGAGTCCATTCTCCTGGGTTGTGAGTGCATCAGCCATTACGATACATAGAGTGGCCATGAGTCATAAAGCGACAGCCATCTCTAAACTGGCTGTTATGAACCCTGTTGTGTTTGGTATCAAACATGGAATCATATCCCAACACCATAAACGGTGTTGGGGGTATGATTCCATGTAGTGTAAAGCTCCTCCGGGAGGCCCTCAGTGCTCCCAGGACCATTCTTCTAGACCTGAACAGCAAGCTATGGCTGCTGCCGACCAGAGACACGATTCTGCCCCCGTGCTGCTGAGCCTGGCTCGGGCAAGGGAAGGCAAGTCAATAGATTTCTTGTCACAAGCAGGTGTAACCACCTCCAGACAGGATTTTGGGGGATATTCACAAGAACGTGCGCTAAACACCTCCAGAAAATGTTAACACAACTTTACACATCGCAGCCTATCACGGGAAAATAACCCAGTGTTAACGTGGAATTCACAACACGGCGGTACCATGCAATAGTCTGCCGAAAACGCGACCAATGTCCGCGATACAACCACCTCGACGGAGATAAAAACACAAACCCCAACACCAAAAAACGTGCGATGAGCCCATTCGCGATGAGGAAAGCAGCGATAAGCAGCGCCAGGGCCGCGACACACACACGGCAGGCGGGAATAAGCACAACAAAAGCAGGAAAAAGGAAGACAAACCAAACAGAAAACAACAGCGAAGCACAATGGAGGCAGCCGGAGCCAGCACACAACCCCACAAGCCCCATTGGCAACAGAACATTGTACATGGCAGTCCATCGTGGACAAGGTGAATGCAGCCGGAGAGCGGAGGAGAACAATGGAAGAAAACCAGAACAGCTGGAATGATGCGAACGCACAAACAAGCAGAAACACGCCAACAACCAGAAGGCAGCAATGCACACCGGAGGTGGGAGTCCAGCGCCACACCAGGAGCTGGATGACATGGAGGAAATGGTGTCCACCACATCAGTCTGGAGATGGTGGCAGGAGTCGAGGACCGAAACTGCTCAAAATCAACAGACACAACAGCTACAGGGAGAGGAACGACCAGGGACTGGGGGGACTGGGGGAGATGGGCACAATGGCACACATGCACAATTAAGCACAGCACAACTGAAGACAAACCATGCCCAAGAGTAACAACACCAACCAAGAGCACAAGTCACACAACCCGGCAATATCACACCACTGAACAAGCACAGAAGTGAAAACCACACTGCCTGAAAGGGAGAAGGGTGAGCCAAATCAGAGCTGAAGGGACATCTCACACACAATGCAGCACACACACATAGGAAGCAGACCACCCCAACATCGAACACAATGTGGTACAAACACCAACATTTGCACAACCAAACACAGGACACAAGTGCACCCACTTGTGGCCGGCAAATGGCCATACGCATCTGGCAAAGCACGAAACAGGGACATGATATTGCACAAGTACCAACCCACAGCCCTGATGGGGTAGCAATGCATGTCTGGCAGGGACCGAGATAGGCCGTGACACACACATCGGCATACAAATCAACACTCAACACAGTTGGAGACAAGTGAAAGTGCGGAAACTTTATCAACAAGTGCGTGTCAGTACGGCCAAGAGAAGTGCCACGACATGCAGACCAATGCAGCAGCATGTCTGAATGAGGAACGTTGGAAAGCGCCCATGTCCACCCCGGGGGAGTCCATCACCAACACAAGTCAGTGCCAACCCGCGTTGGTTGTCCGCGCATGGATCAGGAGTCCAGGCCAATGCAGCCATGTCCACTGTCGTCTTGGGACATGTGACCAGATCCCCAACATGCAACCAGGTGTCGGGACACGTGCAAATGGTCACATTCAGTTGTGGCTGCAGGTACCTTGTCACTCGTCCATAAACGCGAGTGCAGCAGCGTAGGCCAACATTTCCAATGAGAGATCGTTGTCCACCACATCTAACATGTCGGCGACGTAACCCATTAGCTGTCCCGGACAGATGTGCTGAATCCAACCCCTGGCCCCAATTTGCACCACAGCCCAATCAGGGAGCGGCTCAATGTGGTCACTGCACACGACGACTCGTGCAATCTCCCAGGTCCAATTGCCAGCATGCATGCCAAACATCCAGGCATGCCATAAGCGGGCATCACGGTGACACTCCTGGTCATGGGCCAACAGGGGGTGCACACACACATCGAAATCCAGGTCAGCTACCGTTACGTTGGAGAGGCAGACATCCATGGCCCACTCGAATATGCATGAGCGACAATGCAACACAGGCTGAACGCAGGTGACGTTGGCAAGGCGGAAGCTCAGTCGGTAACTGATCCGCAGCACTGCCAATGGCAGTGCCCCCAGTACATGCAGCAGACGTGCACGGTACAGGTCCACGTGATTGGAGTTGAGCATGTGTCCGGGATGGTCTGCCATTGTGTCAGTGGCTCTGCTTGAAGCGGCACTGGCTTGCCCCGCGCCAGTCCTGTGGATGAAATGGCACAGCTTGGAGCAATGAGCAGTGTCAGTGTCTGTGTGCAACGGGTGCAGGCCTGGGGTGGGGTGGGAGTACGTGTGAAGGCCATTTCACGCACGCTAACTATGACCAAGGACTTCTGCGTGTGGGATGTTTACATATTGGTCTCACGTCGGGCAGTGCGTAGTGTGGGAGTCGCAAGCAAATGCTATCGTATCTGTCAGGGGGTGCTGGGCACATGCAAGTCCCAGCTCAGAGCTGCAGATGTGCTACCGCCTGATAGTTCAGACAAAGGACATTTCATCCCTACAGTAACTTCACCATCTGCATGCATACAGGAGATGTACAGAGGCCTGTCGTGGGTGGGGTGGGATGTCTGCGACCCAGGGAATCAGGGATGATATGCCCAGCACGTGGCACATGAGCAGCCACACTGTGTGTTACGTTGGCTCACAGCTGCACCTCCCTCCCACGAGCCCCCACACTTGTGTGCGCTGCGCGGTTGTATCACGTGCACTCCAACGGCACACCATTGTAATGCCTGTCCGCGCATGTCCAGCAGCATGCCAACAACACCGTGAAGCTGGCCGTTGAGGGTGTGCGGCCATGTGAGTGTAGGCCAATGATCTGGATAGGGCGGACACAGGTGTGCAGTCCATGGCTGGCTGTGATCACGCTGCGATTGAGGCTAGGCATCTGACTTATGCAGCCGCAGGACTGATACACATAACACTTGGCATGCATGAGCCAAGACCCCGAGCGGTCTTGCGCTCCTACATTTCCCCGTACGTGCGGGCCCGCCCTCCGGGTGCATGCTACACTGCAACATCGACTACTGTGGCCCTGGTGGCGACAACACTTCAACTCAGAGACATGCTTACCGCACTTCCTGCTCAAGGCCAGACCAAAGCCACACCCTGAACCCCCTTGCCGAATCAGCACACCCCGGCGCTGACCTGACGTACGCCGGACCAGCACACACCGCCTGTGCATGCAGGGGGGGGCGGGCGAAGCTACATGTCCAAGGTCTTGGCCACTGCTGAGGTGACATGGTATCGTCCGCTGAAGACAGCACACTGTGATGTTGCAGGGCTCGGGCCCATCATGCTGACATAATGACCACACGGACACACTTGCTTAGATGGTGTGAATGGCTACGGGCACGTGCGCCCGGCCACGTTTATTAGCAGGCTCACATGTCGAGTGACACCTGTGTTGGATGTGTGTGGGGTGTGTGTACACCAGCCGTCATGGAGTGCCTGGTGCAGTCAAAACAATGACAACAGTGTACATCGTTAAGGACACAACCATTCAACCATAAAGGCTCCATGACTTGAGCCGCACAGAGTTAGTGGCCCCGGATGCACAGCGTCCTGCACGGGCCTACCGTCGCTTTCATCCGGACTGAACCGCATCTTCCTCTTACTCCTCTCCATGCGTTCACTGGTATGGACTCTGCCATTCATGAATCATGACTATGTGCTGGATGTGGGACCTACTGGACCGCAGTGTAGGCCGGGGGCAGCGGTCAGCACGGGCCCACAGACACGTGTCGTGTGCTTGCGTGGCAGACTTTGGCTTCACTGATCGGAGGGACTATAGTGATGTGGCGGCTGCCACGGACTTGGGGTCACTGCCATTCAAGACTCAGGACACAGTTCCACATGTGGGACCTACTGGGCCGCAGTGTAGGCCTGAGCCCTCATCCAAGTGTCGCCGGCTTGCGTTGAACAGGGTTGGTGGCACCACGTGTCGCCAGCTTGCGTTGAACAGGGTTAGTGGCACCACGTGTCGCCGGCTTGCGTTGAACAGGGTTAGTGGCACCACGTGTCGCCGGCTTGTGATGCAGACTTTGGCTTCACTGATCGCAGGGAGTATAGGGATGTGGCCGCTGCCACGGATTGGGGTCACTGCCATTCAAGACTCAGGACACAGTTCCACATGTGGGACCTACTGGGCTGCAGAGTAGGCCTGAGCCCTCATCCAAGTGTCGCCGGCTTGCGTTGAACAGGGTTGGTGGCACCACGTGTCACCGGCTTGCGTTGAACAGAGTTAGTGGCACCACGTGTCGCCGGCTTGCGTTGAACAGGGTTAGTGGCACCACGTGTCGCCGGCTTGTGATGCAGACTTTGGCTTCACTGATCGGAGGGAGTTTAATGATGTGGACGCTGCCACAGACTTTTGGTCACTGCCATTCAAGACTCACGACTCAGTACAACATGTGCCAACAACTGGGCCGAAGAGTACGCCGGTGGAGTATGTCAATGAAAAAGGAGTACTGTGGGCCAGCGTTGTGGAGGCCAGCGATGGTCTGCGGTGGCTGCAAAGGTCGCGGGACTGGGGCTTGGAGCTTGCACCGGCACGTGGTGGGCCCTCTTTGACACACGCCGGTGTCGGCAGGTGAGCGGAGCATCCTTGGTGCGCTGGGGCAGGCATGACGGGTCTGGGGAGCAGCGGTCCGGGGTGCAGCAGGCGCACAGGGACGCAGGCCCCGCCGCGCTCGGCACCGGCCTCGTGGCGGGATGTGAGGCGCCGCCCTGGCAGACACGGCCATTCTGAAGGAGAACCACGCCCAGTGCGACGGGTTTTTTTTCACACCCCTACGCAGGCCTGGCGTACGCAGGGCCAACCCACTCCGCCCACGGATACAGGGGGGGACGTAGCGTGTGACATTTACGCATTCTGCCCCACAGCCTGTGGGGACATGGTAGCGTCCACTGGTCACTACACTCCATGCACCAGCAGTTCATGTCCACATGGCCATTTCCGTGGTTTGCACATTGGAGTCTGTCCGGCACCTCCACGCCACACCTGGCATTGGGTAGGTTCTCATTCATTAGTCACTTGCCGCTCTCGCACATGCCTGCTCCAAGCCTCTCCTCACATTCTGCTATTGTGTGGCTGTGGTGCCATGCCGTGGCTGGTTTGTGTGCATGGCAAGCCCAGGTTCCCAATGGAGTTGTGTCGTCGTGTCTGGTCGGTTGGCATGTTGTGTGGCATGTTGCATGTAGTTCTGCTGCGTGCCCATTGCCAGTGTCGTGAGTTGCATGACTGTGGGGTGGAGGTGTGTGGTGTGTTCATTTGGTACTTACCAACGAGCACTGCATTTCCATAGGTGCCATCCTGGGAGCGCTGGTTGATGATGGACTGTCAGGCGATGTAGGTATCATGCACTCTGCCTGGGGAGTTGGCCACGACATTGTTGAGGAGTCCCGGGTGGTCCACTATTGCCTGCACATTAATGGGATGCGTGTGCTTTCTGTTGTGGTAGTTGTGTGCAGTGTCGGCAGGGGGCACGAGGGGTACATGTGTGCAGTTGATTGGCCGGACACGTGAGGGAATCCAGCTATGGCGTAGGGGCCTTGCTTGGTCTCCAGCTGCTCCTGCGCAGTGTGGGTGAAGTGGAGGTGCTGGGGTACCAGGCTGATGATTGCATCCAGGACAGGTGTGATGGACTTGGATGGGGCTGGCTGTGAGACTCCTCCGACTCTGGCAGTTGGGGGTTGGAAGGTACCAGAGGCCAACATGTGCAGCACAGCCGGCAGCTTTGTCTGTGGAGGGATGTTGGTTGTCCGCTGTGTTGATACCGTCAGCAGGTGGGCGATGTGGGTCAGGATGCAGGGGATGGTTGTCCTTTTGGGCCTGTAGTGGGCAATGTCCTCCTCTGGCGTTTGGTCTGTGCGGCTGGTGCGTTTAAGGTGGGTCCGCTGTCTTTGTGTACGCTGCCTCTGTGGTGGTCAGGGGGGGGCGGGACGGGTCCTGGGGGTGGTGGCGGGCCTGGGGTGGGTGGCGGTGGGTGTTGTGGCCCTCATGGGTCTCGGAGCTGCATGATCATTGTCTCCATGGCATCTGTGGGTCTTCAGATGTGGCTCTTGGCTGGGCTCCCTTTCATGCTGCAGGTAGTCGTCCTGCTTAACACCAGCAAAAGGCAGGTGTTAATTCCCTGCTGCTACCGTGGCTTATCACCTGTTTTTGGTTCGCATCGCAGATCTGACAGTTCGTTGTGAAAGTGGTGTAGTGGTGTTTTCATGAGTTTTTGCACGGGAACGCCTACTCTGCATCTCATTAGGGTTAGTTGGTGGTGTCACCCGTGGAGATGAATTGTGAGGCAGTTATCGCGGGAATACTGGCGATGTCTGCAGTTTGCACCCGCTTGTGAATGGGGCGTTAAATCTATCTCCACTTTTGATGCGTTAAGGTGGCGATAACTCGGAGATAAGTCCTTGTGAATATGCCCCTTAGTGTATTGGGACAGGGTGTGGGCGCTTGCCAGGGCCACTGAGACTGCTTAAAGGGCACATTTGGTGCCCCCCTTGCATACTCCAGTTCAAACCAGCTCAGGGAGCCATTGGCTCCCACTCTGGCGTGAAACTGGACAAAGGACATGGGAGTATCCTCCCCACTGTCCAGCCCCTCCTCTGGGAGGGACCCCTGAATCGTCCCAACCCTCTCCTTAGGGTACTTAAGTACTTACCTGTGGGTGGGTCCCTAGATTTGTTGTAGGACAAGATTCAGATCCAACTCCACTTCATCTTTGACTTTCTGTGCACTCTGGACTTCGCATTGGGAACCGAGCCTGCAACTGGGAAGACTCCTGCTGCTCCTGGTCTTGTCGTTCTGCAAGTTTTCTGCAGCGTCTGTGTCCATGCTCCATACAGGTTCTTCACAGGGCCTGTGAACATCCAAGACACCCGAAGGAATCTCCCTTGGAGTGCAGGAGTCAGTCCCCTGCATCTGCAGGCACCGCAACGCAGCTGATAGGTCTGCTGATCCTGGGCTCCCACGGACTCCGAAAGGCTCAGCAACACAGGGAGTGGTTCTGCACCTCCCTCAAGGCCTGACCTGTCTTCACAGCAAGTTTAAAGCCAGTATCCCTGGTTGGAACAGCTGGAGCAGTACCCCTGTTCACCGCATCGACTTGCCGTTGCCAAAAACACAATACCTGGCATCCTGCCATTTCCCACCAGTTCACAACCCCACCTCCCACGAACGCACCATCTCCGTACCAAATAGTAAAGCAAAAAATCCCGGTTTAGTGACATTGTCCCTGACCACACTCAGTTTTCTCGAAATGGGATGAGAATGGAAATACCAGGAAAGCAACCACTTTTTCAACTTATGTCACAGCAGTGGCAAACGTCTTTTGTTTCCACTGCTATGATGTAGGGGCATTTTAATGGCTTCTACTGGACACCAAATACCACATTTTGTGTACTGAGAGTGGCCAAGTCCAGAGACAGTGTCATTCACAATAATGTCAACATTCAGGCTAAATTCTCTCAATTGGGTGCCCATATTAAAATACGCCGGCCCTACAATACTTGAGTAAGCTAGGGTGGTGGTACCTACACATCTCCTGAAGCACTGAAGTTGGAAAATGCCTCCATTTATGACAGAATTTCTCTCAACCATTTATTCCACTCATTCCTCTTTGTTGAAATGCTTCTGTTGAGCCAACATTTAGGTCTGGCCCAGAGTCAGCTTTAGGTGGGCCACTGTGTCTCTCCAGCCTCATGTAAACAAAAAAAACATAAATAAACCATAAATACATACATGCATGCATAGGGAATTTTTCTCAGCCCTTATCACCCATTGGTCTGTTCTAGTAACGTTCATATTGTGTTCCTGCCCATCTCAGCATATAGCATGGGGATTAGGTTGGTCCACTCGAGCCATTCCCTCTAGTGCACTGTGAGTGCTGGTAAATTTGCCTGAGTAAATGTGCACATTCCCCGGGGAGGGGGGGTGGGGGGCTGTACTTTGCTTAGCCAATTTTTTTTTTCTTTTTGAAATATTTATTCCTGTTTTTGTGTTTATACTGTGCCTCCCATCTAATTAAATTCAAAGTCAACTGAACATTTTATTCACACCAACATAAATCGTATTTTCTTTCGATAGTCATTAAAACAAAAGAGAGATATTATAACTGTTCTAAACACATTTGCCTGCTAGGAAGCACAAGCACTGTTCTGTAATAATTCTATGACACAAATATTTTTTAATGTAATTTTTTTATATGCAAGTATGTGGCTCCCTCCTTTAGGTAGCAGCATGGTTTCTTCTTTATATTTTGGTGACATTTCCTTAAATGTAAAAATTATAAAAACACTTTCTACTAGCTTTTCAAGGCCGCACTTCTTGGCTTTGCCATTGCATGCTATGCATTGCAATGTTCTCTCAATTGGCTGGAAGGCTCCCGTTTGGTACTACACAAAGTAAAGAAAGTAATAAGTACATAGACAGGGGCGCAACTAGACCCAAACTTCGGGGGGGGGGGGGCTAACACTCCCAGCCAGGGCTGGTCCTATCACTGGTCGCACGCGGTGCAACAGTCTTTTTTGGCGCCCCGCCCCCATTTCCTCCTTCTCCATGAATTCCCTCACTACCACTCACCAACAATGCACCTCATCTCTCTATAGCACTGTAGGAAAGTAGGATCTGCTTTCATGGTCACCCCCACTTTTTGCTGGTGTCATTATGTTTTTCTGACTAGTCTGACTGGGATCTTGCTAATCAGGACCCCTGTCTGGGATTCCTCCCTAAATTGGACATGATGAGTACTTAGGTACCCCCCAGATTGGCTACTGATGTACTCTTGTAAGTCCCTAGTATATGGTACTAAGGTACCCGATGCATAGATACACCAGGGGTCCCCCATTGGCTGAAGCATGCATAATGCCACCCATGAGGGACCACTCAAATTGTGACTATTGGCCTGCCATTGCAGCCTGTGTTAGCTGGTGCTAGCACCTCTTACGACAGATATAGGTTTACCTATATCTGAGGTCACTGCACTTAAAAACTATAAGTCACCCCTGAGGCAGGCCTTTCAATCCTGAAGGGAGGGTGTTCGGTTCTAAGTATGAGGGTGCCCCTGCATGAGCAGGGCACCCCTACAACCTTCGGAGTCCATTCTCCTGGGCTGTGAGTGCATCAGCCATTACGATACATAGAGTGGCCATGCGTCATAATGCGACGGTCATCTCTAAATAGGCTGTAACAAACCCTGTTGTAAGAACAGTGAAAATCCAGGAGGTAAGTGAAGAATGAACTTTATTGTAAGATCGGCACAGCGCATCCGCTCAGTGCAGGAATCAGGCAGTAACTGACAATCCTCGAACTCTGGAGCATAGAATCCAAAGCGTACACGCAGGTACGTGGTTCCATGTTCCAAGAGGAGAGAGAGCACGAGGGAAAAGAAGAAAGGGGAAAAGAAAAGAAAGATGAAAAGGAATGTAACACCTGTTGTGTTTGGTATCAAACATGGAATCATATCCCAACACCATTAACGGTGTTGGGGGTATGATTCCATGCAGTGTAAAGCTCCTCCGGGAGGCCCTCAGTGCTCCCGGGACCAGTCTTCTAGACCCGGACAGCAAGCTATGGCTGCTGCCGACCAGAGACACGATTCTGCCCACGTGCTGCTGAGCCAGGCTCAGCAAGGGAAGGCAAGTCAATAGGTTTCTTGTCACAAGGAGGTGTAACCACCTCCAGACACGATTTAGAGTACTTCTTTGAAACCTATAAAGTCAATATTAGAACCATCAAAATTCTGTACTACAATATCAGGTTTGCATAAAGATCTCAGGTCAATTAAGTTCCCAAAAGATTCCAAACAGTATTGCCTTGTGATAATAGTCCAAGGTGACCCAGAGTCCGCCATAAGCTCAAGATTCCTTCCAAGAATACAAACCATACATTTAGGTGGACCAATCTTGTCAGCTTTTGAAACATCAAATGAGTCACGAATGGCAACAACAATTCCGGATTCTAATTCAGACTGAATATCTTCACCCAAGGGTAAATCATGAGAAATACAAGAAATCTTCCCTTTGGAGTAACTGGAAGACGAAACAGAAGAAGTACTTTTCTTGGTATTAGTATCCTTGCACATCTTGGAAAAATGCCCCATGCGTCCATATTTACTGCACTCTTTCCCAATGGCAGGACATCGTGGAAAAGAAGCTATGTGACCAGGATTACCACATCCATAACAGTAAAAACATTTGTAATTGGAGTTACCCCTCAAGTTGGTATTGTATGGACCTTTAGAAGTGCCAGGCGTGACACTTGAAATGGAAGGCTTATTTTCTTTGTTGAGGGACTTCATCCACTTTTCCGACTGTTCTAAGGCCTTGGCAGTGCTGATGGCTGTCTCCAAATTAGGGTCACCTAAAATCCAAAGTTGTTCTTGGACTTTTTTACTTCTCACATGAACAATGATTTGGTCCCTGATCATCTCATCAGTGATCAAACCAAAGTTACAATGCAAAGATAATGCACGAAGGGCAGTAAGAAAATCATCAAAACACTCTCCCTCTTCTTGGGCCCTAGTGTAAAATTTAAACCTATTTAACGCAACACTAGTAGTAGGTTTAAATCTGTTTTCAATGCGTAAAATAGCTTCATCGTAAACATTATAATCACCCCCAGACCTTACAGGAGGAAGAGTCCTGTAAACCACTTGACCCTCAGAGCCCAAACAATGAAGGAAAATGTTCTTCTTTCTCTCAGCAGACATGCGTTCACCATCAATGGCTTTTAGATAAGTGATAAACTCTTCTTTCCACCTTGACCACGGAATAGGTGGTTCACCTTTACTTTGCAGAAACTTACTTGGTCGATCAAACTGCATGGTACACATAAACTAGGCAAAAATACCTCTAATATAATATCAAAGTAATAAAAATGGCAATAAATGCAAAGAATAAATAAATAACAGTCAAAATGGAAAAAAAGAAGAGGAAAATACTAATAAACTTCGAAAACAAAGAGTAAATGTTGATAACTTGCAAAAAGGTGTATAAAAGTCAAGGTGTGCCTGTCACCGTAAATAAACAGGCTGAGTAAGGATTGTCCAAATTCATAGTATAGCAAAATATGGTGTGCCTGTCACCGTTGAATGAACAGGCATCCTACCTGTACATTAGTCAGAAAAACACCATATACGAACAAGTACAACAAATGAAGAAAAGGGTTGAAAAATATTCAAGGCTACCGTTAAAAACGCTGTATCCGGGTGCTGAACAGACAAGGTACTGTGAAAGAAACGTAGCTGAAGAAAAAGATCAGCGCTCCTCAACCTGAAATAATCACCGATTTCGATCAGATGGTTTCTTCCGACATCAGGAGGGTTTCCGGTGAAATCAAGATGGCCACCGTCGTGACGACGCGCGACGTGGCCGACGTGGAGATCACACACACCGAATATGAAGTGCAGGAGAAAGCGTCACAGCAACAGTAACCTAGCAACATAAGCGTCACGCAGACAAGAACGAAGTGACGAAGGTGTCCGTCCCACAATCTGGCAACCGTTGCTAAGGACAACTAGCAGACGTCACCACCATCAGAAACGTAGAATCGAAGGCGTTCCATTGTCTAGGCAACCGTTGACGTAACAACTGGCTGAAGTGGAGATGCCCGTTGATCAAGGAAAACCGCCCAAAATGAAAGAAATCCACCGGAAACACATAAGAAGAGTAAAAATGATATGGATTTCACCAAATAACATCAGGATCTCACCAGAGTTCATGAAAGCTGTTCCGGTGATTAGAACATGCAGGAAACGAAGAACGGGTCCGGAAGACGTCGCTGCACCTGTGCCACTGGGATAATGCAGCAAGCGAAGTCTTCAATGAATCGTCGCCACTTGTAAGAAAAGTGAAAATCCAGGAGGTAGGTGAAGAATGAACTTTATTGTAAGATCGGCACAGCGCATCCGCTCAATGCAGGAATCAGGCAGTAACTGACAATCCTCGAACTCTGGAGCATAGAATCCAAAGCGTACACGCAGGTACGTGGTTCCATGTTCCAAGAGGAGAGAGAACACGAGGGAAAAGAAGAAAGGGGAAAAGAAAAGAAAGATGAAAAGGAATGTAACACCTGTTGTGTTTGGTATCAAACATGGAATCATATCCCAACACCATTAACGGTGTTGGGGGTATGATTCCATGCAGTGTAAAGCTCCTCCGGGAGGCCCTCAGTGCTCCCGGGACCAGTCTTCTAGACCCGGACAGCAAGCTATGGCTGCTGCCGACCAGAGACACGATTCTGCCCCCGTGCTGCTGAGCCAGGCTCAGCAAGGGAAGGCAAGTCAATAGGTTTCTTGTCACAAGGAGGTGTAACCACCTCCAGACACGATTTAGTGTATTGGGACAGGGTGAGGGCGCTTGCCAGCACCACTGAGACTGCTTGAAGGGCACATTTGATGCCCTCCTTGCATACTCCAGTTCAAACCAGCTCAGGGAGCTGTTGGCTCCCGCTCTGGTGTGAAACTGGACAAAGGACATGGGAGTATCCTCCTCACTGTCCAGCCCCTCCTCTGGGAGGGACCCCTGAATCGTCCCAACACTCTTCTTAGGGTACTTAAGTACTTACCTGTGGGTGGGTCCCTAGATTTGTTGTGGGAAATGATTCAGATCCAACTCCACTTCATCTTCGACTTTCTGGGCACTCTGGACTTCACGTTGGGAACCGAGACTGCAACTGGGAAGACTCTTGCTGCTCCTGGTCTTGTCGTTCTGCAAGTTTTCTGCAGTGTCTGTGCCCGTGCTCCATACAGGTTCTTTACAGGGCCTGTGGACATCCAAGACACCCGAAGGGATCTCCTTTGGAGTGAAGGAGTCACTCCCCTGCATCTGCAGGCACCACAACGCAGCTGATAGGTCTGCTGATCCTAGGCTCCCATGGATTTCGAAAGGCTCAGCAACACAGGTGGTGGTTCTGCAACTCGCTCGAGACCTGAACTGTCTTCACAGCAAGTTTGAAGCCAGTATCCCTCATTGGAACAGCTGGAGCAGTACCCCTGTGCACCGCCTCGACTTGCCGTTCTCAAGGCTTGTTGACTCTCTCCTTCAGAGATTTTCGGGCTCCAAGAAGCTCCAGCCTCAAGCATCCCCTGCAGCCAAGATCTTTATCCTCACTGCATCCTCTGCACGTTGGCCCTTCATCCCTGGCGAGCTGTTTGAGGTCCACTTGCGACTAATGTGCCTCTGGCCTGTGGGTCCTCTCGAGGGTCTTCTTTAGCTCCAGTGGGCTCCCCTGCTTGCTTCAGGCGTGCTCTGATGTACCTGATCCTGGTGAGTCACTTGGACCTTGCTGGTCCCGACATTGCACCTTTTTTTAATACTGCGCCTATTGCCGTTGCCAAGGCTTGTTGGTGCCCCCGGTGGACACTGACCTCCTGGCTCTCGACACCTGACATGGGAGAGCTTGTAACCAGCTCCTGGTCACCCTCAGTGTCACCTGGTCCGCACAGCTGCAACCTCAAGGGCACCGTCAACTCTCCTGCATCTATCAACATCAGTGGGCATTTGTCTTCCTTGCCTCCTGGTCACTCCTGAGTGGCATAGGCTCTGTCCCCTCTGCTTGCAGGTTCTTCTCACCTTGAATCCGCCTTTGGGTTCCACCGGACTCTTTCATCTTCTTAGCCAGCGGCATCTTTACTGAAGTCCTCCATTGTGGTGTACGGCGATTTCCGATGTCACTTCACACCTATGCACCCGGCTTCCCTGGTGAAGGTATCCTGGTTCGTGGGGTATCCACAGATGGAGTGACTCTCCAACCTTCCATCTTCCACTGGGTTTCTTCAGGGTCCACTGGGAAGGGTCCTTCTTCTTTAAAACTGCAACCGCTACTTACCCATTGTCTTGTGTTGAGGACGCGGTCATGTTCCCACTCTGCTCACAACCTCCGTGGGGTTCCTAGATACTCACTGTGGGTGTTTCCTTGGGTACTCAACGCTTCTATGTCATCTGGGTCCAGTCTCGACTTAGGTCATGGTTCGCATTCCACTATTTTAGTATATGGTTTGATCTCCCCAGGGACCACTGTGTATTTGTGCTACTTACCTGTTCTATTACTGAAGTATTGTGTGTATTGTGGTTATATCTCCGGGTAGGAGATATTGCAATGTGTTAGTGAGTGATTATAATAAATACCTATTTTTGTAAGTAAACTGTGTAGTTCTTTTTCACTTAAGTCACACCATAAGATTACGTACTGGTAAAATAACCTGCTTTACACTCCTTCTGGACTAAGCCTGAAGTCTGCTCTCCACAGCTACCAGTTAGAGAGCTTTCTATGGTTGTCTAAGACCACTAAAATCACCATAAGGGTTGTCTGGATTAGTGCAGGGTGCTACACTCACATAAGTGAGCACCATATACTAAGCCAGCCTCCTACAAGCACCTTTCTGACAAACATTTCATTTTTTTATAGCACTACTCATAGTTTACTCACACTCAGTTCTGTGATCTGCATGATACACATTCTTTGTAGCAGGCACATTAACCTTCTGTGCTGTGTGGGTGGCAGGAGTGCCCTTGTGAGTGCACAGTGAGCGATGCAACAGTGTGAGAGAAGGGTAAGAGGAATGACTGAAGGGTAAGTGAGGTGACCATATGAATTTGGTTGCGGATGTAAGTGCAGAGTGGGATGAATGAATGCATGGTTAGTGATGGGCTTGTTTGCGATTGCAGATTGAGCAGTGAGGGGGACAGGTGAGTGAAGTGTCACATGAGTGCAGGGTGAGTAGTGTGATCGTGTGATCGTGTGACTGCAGGGTGAGGTACAGGGTGAACAGTGCAAGTGCATTATGAGTGCAGAGAGATCACTGTGAGTGCAGGGTGAGCAGGTGAATGGTGTGAGTGCATTGTGATCAGTGTGAGTGCATTGTGATCGCTGTGAGTGCAGGGTGAGCATGAAAGTGAAGGGTGAGAATGAGGAGTGAGTTATCTGAATGCAGGGTGCATCCCATACACTTGAAGTAACTCAGCATGTTATTGACAGCGGCGTATGGTTTCAGATATTTAAGTTAAACTATTGCTATTATGGCATTAATCAGGGATCGAGGGTGGAGAAAATAAATAATGTGCTGATCCTGCAACAAACTTCCAGTCTTATGATTAGGGTTGCCAGCTCATTATTTTGATGTCCCAGACGGTACAAAAATAAGCAGTCACCTAAAGCCGTATTTTCAGCACTTATCTGTGCATACTTCGAACAGCAAATGTAAATAGAAAGCACTTTTAAATGTGGTGTAGGGCTGCCAAAATGATCCATGACTGATAATTAAAGGAAACAAAGACAGAAAAGTCACATTACAAACGAATACATACTTTTTTATTTATAACCCTATTTAGTGTCAGGACAAGGTCTTTGCAGACTCTTTAAACAACACATGGCTGGCATTTTTCTTCTGGCAACCCTACTTTATATTCCTTTTCATGAAATGAATTCTCACACTACAGAACCAGTTTACAAAGGTATGCAAATGGTCTTTAAAGACCTGTGAAAAACTCGGGTGTGCCGGAGGTAAGACTCCAGACACTGCCCAGCCGAGCCCACAGCAGCCCGAGCTGCAGCAGCCCGGGCTGTGACACACAACGGGGGATGGGGGCTGAAGCCCTTTCAGCCCTATGGGCGTTGCGCACCTGTACATAGATGCATATTGTATATGTAAGAAGATGGAGGCTCACAGTTTCAAAATTACAAGGGCAATTATACTCTTATTATGTTCCAGACTTGGCTTACTGCAGCTGGCACATATTTCGCGCTGACATCGTTTTTCAAGACTTAAAACCAGCAATGAAATTGGGAATATAGAGTTCTTGGTCAAGGGTGTTTTTTTCTGACGCAAAGGGAGGAAACACCAGCTTGGCTTTTACAGACACACAATTCAATATGTCAACTTGAAAGTGTGTTCTCTATCTTTTTCACAAAACTTCAGATTTGAAGAAGACTTGACGACCTTCAGATGCTGAGGGGTGCGCCACAACCTGAGTTATATTTCCGAGCTTGTCAATTAACTGGTGGAACACAGCCACTCCCAGAAGAAGCTGAAACCTTTTTCCTCGCAATGAATGCATGAACGAATGAGTAACCTTCTTGGTACTTTAAAAGTAAATTAAATAAGAAGTTGAAATCAATTAAATGATGTGTATGTATGTTTTATTTGTAAGATTGAAACCTAGCCAAAAAGGAAGTGGGGCGATTTACAGGGTAGAAATGCAAGAGTCAATGACAAGCACACTGTCAAAGAGTGATATGAGAGTGCGCTGGTTATTGGCTTGTTAATGCATTGTGAGGTAGTGTTCTTTCAATAGGCGCCTTCAACTTTTTCAAAATTGGAACAACTTTGGGGTAACCCTTATTGGTATGGGATATTGTTCCAGCTACATAGATGGAGGAAAAGGCCTGCTGCATTTTTTTTCTTCTTTTATACACTTCTTATCCTCCAGTCTGTTGGTGACGTGGCTGCAAGTGTGCTGAGAGCTACCGGAGCTGGTGAGCTTGTCTGCAAGATAAGAGGGAGTGCTGGTCATGATGACTTTGCAAATGATTAAGCTGGTTTTGAAGATAGTGTGGCAGGAAGGGAAACCAATAGAGGTCAATCAGGATGGAGGTGATTTGACCATATTTGTTCTTACCTGAATGAGATGTGCTGTGAGATTTAGAATGACTTATTTTTTTACTATTGCGCTGTTCGGAGTGGAAATAGTAAATTGTAATCCTCCGAAATGCAACGGTTTCCGTACTGTTGCACTGTTTGCAGTAGAAATAGTAAATTTAACCCCTCCAAAGCCCAACACTTTCCCTACTGTTCTTTAGACTGGTGTAGGAATAGTAAATTTAGCCCCTCTGAAGCCCTACTCTTTCCCTACTGGTGCACTGACTGGAGTAGGAATAGTAAATCTAACCCTTCCAAAGTCCAACACTTTCCTTACTGTTGCTAAACTGGAGTGGCAAAAGTATATTTAATATTCTTAGACTCCAATAGTTTTTATATTATTGGTTCAATAGATTTTATAGTATTAATTGTTTATCTTTCTATATTGTATATCATTTGTTTTATTTTTAAATTAATTTTAATGGTCATAGTATTTTTGTAAATGTGTTTTTGTATATTTATATTAAAATTGTTAATAATTTATTTATTGTCTACATTAATTAATATATTTTTTCTTATTGATTTTTTATATTTTTTTGTTTTATTGTGTATTTTAAATATATATACATAGATATATGTTATATATATTATATAGTGTAACATAATTAATAAAAATACTTAGTTTTACATTATATTAACGTTTTAATATTACTATGAAAATATATATGCATGTATCTTTTAATACAACATAAAAATATGTATATAATGCAACTTTTTTTATTGATTAGATTATATATATATTCATAGTAATGCATTAAGAATACTACAAAAATAATGTAATGTAAAATAAATATTTGTATATATACATATATATTACCTACTGGCGGTCGCCATTAGGTAGTTATAGTTAGGACCTACTTTCCATAGGAAAACCATTTTTTCTTTTGCCAATATCTTTGGCGCCGTTTGACGAATCTTTTGCAAAATTTTCAAAACTAATGGGGCGGTCGGGTCAGCTGCTGTGTTGAAAGTTTCGGGGTGATTCGTCAAGCGGGAACCGAGAAAAAGGGGGGGTCCCAAAACGCGTTTTTTCCATGTTAATTTCCATAGGAAACTTTAGACACGGCTACAGCCCGAACTGCTGAACGGAATTACACCAAATTTGGCAAAACCGTAGCTCTTGGTTCAGAAAGTAAACTTTTTGTTAAATGGTGTAAATCCGTTCAGTAGTTCCTGAGAAATTTAAACATTTCTCAGATATACAAATATGGCTGCGGAGGATCTGCGAACCCTCCTGATCTCAAGCCTGCGATCTGATTGGCTGCCAACAGTTCCAACCAGGAAGTGTTGGCAGCCATCTTGTGACTCAGTTGAACTGAGTCACAAGGAAAAAGGTTGAAAAACATTAAAATTAAGAAAAGGGGGCGGGGTAGAAAAGCCCTGACCCCCTAGGCCTGCTGAGGGGGTCCCACAGGGACCCCCAGGGCCAAAAAAACCTTAAAAATACAAAGATTTCGGCGGGAGTCGTGTTGGGTCCGCGAATCTCGCTGAAAATGTTTAAAAAATGAAGTGCGGTCTACCACGCTTCGTTTCCTTTAGGCCCCCAGGTGGACCAGGTCCTGGGGGAAATGATCTACATAGATTCTGGTGCCAGCGGGGGCCCCCGCAGCCCCAGGGACCACCACCTTCCCGGGGCTATGTTCATTGATTGCGGGGGGTCATGTGGGCCCCTCGCAGCACCTGGGACCGCCACCTCCCCGGGGCTTTTTAAAAAAAATAAAGGTGTGGGGGGCTCCTGACCCCTCCACACTGCCCCGGGGACCGCCACCTCCCCGGGCTACATTGAAAAGTTGCCATGCCCCGGGAATCGGGTCCCCGGGAATGAAAATGGCCTGGGGAGGGGGGCCAAGTCCACCCCCTCCTCTTTTTGGTCAATTTAAAAAAAAAATGGGTCAGGCCCTGGCGGATGGGGTCCCCGGGGCTCAAAACAACCAAAGGATGGGGGGCCACACAGCCCCCCTTCCTAAAAAAAAAAAGAAAAGGAAGCCGGCAACTCGCTGGAGGCCCCACCCCCTCAATGCACTACTCTGTAAACACGCCTCCTGGAAGTCCCCTTCGATGCTGAGGGTCCTTAGGGGCCAACTAGCCCACCTGTTACCTCCAGTATGCCCCACACAGTGGGGTCGCTGAGAGGTGGTCAGAGGCCACACCCCTTTTTGCACCACTCTGCAAACGTGCCTCTAGGGGCATTGCTGGTGGGTCGATGAGTGGGTGCATCAGCAATGCTATGGATGATGTCATCAGCGATGTCATTTGAGATGTCATCAGTGATCTCATCAGTGATGTCACTGACCATGTTATTAGTGATGTAATATGTGAGGTCATAAGCAGTACTTTGCAGGGGCGTGAGTTATAGTTAGCTCAGCAAACTATAACGGCTGAATTTCTCTGGTTTTGTATGAGTGAAATGTCAGCCTAACTATAAGATCCTGTAACCTTTGTTTTTTTCCGTGAATATCTGAGGTTTTTTAAATGCTAATTTCTACCTATAATGTCCCTGAAACCTGTGGTTTTTTCAGTAAATATACATATATATGTATATATATCCAATGTGCTGTGGTCCGCTGCTTCTGTTCTGCTGCACGGATTGTTGTGTGGTGCCAGGCCCGGCGCCCTGTCAGGAAGAATAAAGCAGGATACTCAAACACGAGTCACGCGCACTCAATAGGAATATGTAAAGTATTTTTATTTCAGTGTTTCTAGCCCCTGCAACGCATTTCGGCCAACAGCCTTGATCACCCATGAGGGGGGTTGTGATACAAGCATTTTAATACCAGTTACCAAGCCATATGTGACAACATCTTGAAAAAGTAGTAATAGACATCGGACTGGATTTCAGTGCAATTGCAAGTTAACAGAAACATGTCAGCCATCTTATCATGTACAGAGTACTAGGAAGACTTAGTCAAACATAATGAGACTGCCCGTATTGAGGACACAAGTGTACATATTAGAAGGAGTATGCCCACAGGTATAAGTTCAAACATAGTACACGTATTAAAATGCATATATAGGAAATTGTACCATACTTTGAGTAATTTTTTAATCTACACCAATGGATTAGAGGCCTTTTTAATAGATAAAGAAATTGATTGTCTGCGTATTGGTGGCACACAGGTCCCGCTACTCTCCTATGTGGATGACACCATGTTAATGGCCCTGACAGCACTTGGCCTCCAAAAAACTGCTTAACGCATTCACAGATTTTATGCTGGCTCTTGACCTGAAAGTGAATTTCATAAAATCGTATATCATGGTGTGTGGCCCTAAAATGGCAAAAACAAGGAAATATATGGTGGGAGATAAGAGAATTGATAAACTGAACAATTTTAATTATTTAGGGAATGTTTTTAATAATAGGTTGAGCTGGGACCTGCTCGTTACTGCAAGGGTGCAACAAGCGGGCAGGGTAGTTGAGGGGCTTTTCCGCTTTGCCAGAAAGCTGGGTCATAAGCCAGTGACTGAGCTGCTTACACTTTACAAAACAAAATGCGTGCCTGTTGTAACATACGGGGCAGGAGTGTGCGGATACCATAACAGCCGACAGCTACAAGTTATGGAAAGCAAATTTATTAAAAGATTATTGATGACCCCAAACCGTGCCCCCACGATCTTCAGTCACCAAGAGCTGGGGCTTGACTTCGTAGAGGATCGCATAGATATTGCCCCCCTGTTATTATGGGCTCAAATCTGGCTGTCCGAAGAGTTAGTGTTCTCCAGAGAGGTTATTAAAGATTGTATCAATCTTGATGGAGCACTTTCTATCCCTTGGCTCCGTTTCGTAAAGGATAGCTTTCATAAGCTAGGTTTGGGATAGTATTTTGATTGTCCAGACAGCATCCCTGAAAATGCCAAAAACATCATAAAAGAGGTACATTCTACAGGGGTGAAGATATCCCGCTCTCACCCTGATGTAATAGGCCGCCTTTGTGTTTCCCTGGATCAACTGCAATTTTATTTAACATTTACGATAAATGTACAGACTCGATTTTATTTAACTAGATTACGCTTACTTACCCTGCACTTTTTGGTGGCTTTCCCAAAACAATCGGGGTGGGAAGTTAAACTGGAGCCTTGCCCCTGTGATAATTTGGCAGCTCAGAGCACTGTGCACTTTATGCTATTTTGTCCCCTCTACAAAGAACCAAGAGGAAGATTTTTAGTCCCGATTTTAAAAGAAATTAGGCCGTGTTCTTATATTGAAGGTTTTTATTATCTATCTTCACTGGCCACTTATGATATATGCACTAGGGTTTCCAACTATATTAAAGTTGCTATGGCGATTAGGAAACGGTATTAGGCATTGCTACTGAACCCGATTAGTGTAACTCTCTACCACATAACTCTAAGTATTGATGTATTTTTATGGTAATAAGTGCCTTGTAATATAGATTGTAATTTTATTAGAATATTGTTTTAAGGTGTATACTTCTTTCGCATTTTACGCAATGAATTGATGTGTATGAACTGTTTACTATGCTGTTTGGTATATAGATGGTATATACTGATTGGTATATAGATTACTGAAATAATAATTTGTTATGATGATTTTATGAACTTTTATGGTCTTCGTTTGAAACCAAATAAAGTTACTTTGATTTGAGTAAGAAATGAAGAGTAAAATATAACATATCACATAGTTTAACTCAGAGATTGATTCCTGTTAACTTCTAGTAGCTACATTCTACAAATTAGAACAAATTAGGGGAGGGGGGCCCGGCCTCTATTGTGGGTGCACTGATCACATCATCTGTTAAGCTAGAGGTGGATATTAGTAGGACAGGCTTGCGTTGGCTTTTCTTATCCCTAAAGGCACATGCTAATACGCTTTTCTTCCTCATATACTTAGATTTTACTGCCTACGCTGCATGAAAGGGAAAGGGCAGGAATGCACAGTTTTTAACATTATAAGGTGCATTCCTGTCCTTTCCATGCACTGGCGCACTGTGTACAGCCTAGCGCCATTGCAGGCACCCTTGCATGTGTTTTAGGCTGGATTGTTTTTGTGTAGGAAGGATCCAACCATAATAGATTAATGACCTTGAAAGACTAAGAAAAGTGTCATCAGAGGTCAAAGGTTAAGAGACATGATCCCCCGACACCAATTAAACCAATGAAAATGCAAGCATTTATCAAGACAATTACAATAATGCAACACTAGTAACAAATGTTCCAAGGGTAGTGCCCTAACGACCTTGAAACACCTAAACAAATACAATTAGAGGTCAAAGGTCAAAAAGCATAATCTCCTCCAACATAGTAACTAAATAGGATGTAAGTACTCATCATGACAATTCCAATAATGCCTCACTTGTAACAAATGATCTAACAGTAATGGATTAATGACCATGAAATGCTTAGAACAGTGAAAATAGAGGTTAAAAGTCAAACCATATGACCCCCCACCAATTTAACCAAGAAAACTATAAACACTTATCATAATGATTTAAACACTTGTAAAAAATAAACTAACCATCATGGGATAATCACCTTGAAACACTTACAATATGTGCAATAAGAGGCCAAAGGTCAAATATTATGACCTCTTCAACAATTTGAACAAGGAAAAAGATAGTACTTTTCATGTCAATACCACACAAATTGATCCAAGGATGACAGCATAAAAGCTAAACAAAGTTTTAAAAGTGTCTATTTAAGGGTCAAAGGTCACATTTTTGACCTCTTACAAAATTTGACTAGTTGACCTGTGAGATCATACAATGGCCTTTCGAGTGATACCTCATTTTGCAAAAAAAAATTCACTGTTACAAAGATACATCCTTTGCACACTTCCAGGAGCTACCATTTAGGGTCAAAGGTCAAGGACTGTGACCTTCAAGAGACTATGTATTAAATCATATGCCACCTATTCACAAAATATGCATCACTACTGTGCATAAAAGTCAGAAAATACATTTTGAGATGTTGAACATATCTCCAATAACAAGATTGAGATCATTATATGAAAAACATCAACAGACGAAACAGCATGTCGGCCATTTTGTAGTACATAAAGTGCTGCCAAAAGCAGCAAAAATATGTATTTTCACATCTTTAATAACAGTACTCTCTGAAACATCCATTTTACTACTGTGAACCAAGTCTGCTAGGCTTATGACTTTAGATTCTGCACAACAATAAAAACACATGAAAAATGTTTGTGCCTTATATCTATGTCATAGTATGACAGATAGCCATAAAAAACACAAATTACAAAAAGAAAATCAAAATCTGTCTTTTAGTCTGGCGAGCAAACAAAATAATAAATATTTCTGTGCATTTGCTTTTGGAAAACACTATTTTTTTATTACCCTACCAACGCCGTCATTTACACTTATCATTTTCACTGTCACTATCTTGAATTGTGTCATGTGACTTCAGGGTGTTTTATAAATGCACGTTTTATATATAAATTGATAGCACAAGAAGTGCTGAAACCAAAAATATATAGTTTCCCAACGTTATAATCATAATTAGACAAAATACAGCATCTTAAAGTAAAACACTCCAAAAAGTCATTAAATGGCTTGGCACTGAAGGATTTTCAATGTGCACTAATAGGGTTAAGGGAGTGGGGTGACCCTACTGCACATGGTGTGTGCAGAACTCTTCTTGAGCAGACAGGTTGCTCGCGCAGGCTGCAATGGCAGACCTGTTCGTACTTTTATTTAGGTCACACTGGGTGGCACAATATAGTGCTGTAGACCTGGTGACCCCTCTTATCACACTTACCCTGGGTACCACTGGTACTGTATAATAGGGACTTACAAGGAGTGATAAGTGCTTGCCAATTGGGTGTACCAATTTACATTACTTTAGGAGAAAGAGCACTGGCACTGGGGCCTGGTTAGCAGTTCCCAGTGCACTGTCAGAGTTAAAAACCAGCATCTAGCAGTTCAAATGGGGGCACATAGTGGGGGGCATCTGCAAAGGAGCCAAGCTTGCTACACAACTCCCTCCAAGCCAGCACAACAAGGAAACACATCCCACCCCTAGGAGAGTATTCCAAGCTTGTTAGGTGAGGAAGCAGTAAGCAAGCTGGCTATTTTATTGCAGGGCCTACTCTGCCTCACATCCTCTCTGTAAGGTCACACCCTCTGGGAAGCTGACCCATCTCAACAGTGATAGGACCCATTTTACAACTTACTTTTACTGTACCTGTAATTTTCTCTTCCTCCCCTTGTACCTTGGGTAGTGAGGTACCCACCTCTTCTATCCCCAACTTTGGTAGGGCAACACCTAGCTTACCCACAAGGATCACCCAACACTTGAGTAACCCCACCATGACCAGCAGGGTCAGGGGACCTAACTTGCTTTTGGCTATGGGGTCTGCCTCCCATGCCAAGTGCAGTGCTGCCATGAAGGCTAGCACCCAGCAGAGTCTACTGACAGCTGTCACTATCCAAAACCACACCCTAGCTCCCCACTGACAGGTGGTTGAGCTGTTTTAGGGGCAACTGTGGGTTCTTGGAACCTCTCTTGCTGTCTAGAGTGGGAAGCTACTACATCCTGTGGCAGACACTCTTTTTCCACTCTCTTCTGTCAGAGAAGGGACAACACCCTTTTCCTGCACAACTGCCTGTCTGTTCAGGATTTCTTTAGGAACCGGTGAAGCCTCACCAGTGCCAACTTTGGGATCTGCCCCTACTGGGTCAGAAGGCCCTTGGCTTACTGGAACTCTATCTAAGAGTTGCGTTCCTTTCCCTCTGTTCTTCCCTTTATATTGGGACCCTTGTCTTCTAACTGTAGGGACAGGATTTCCAGGGGCCTTGGTTGGGGGGCATCCTGGGCGACCACCCCACCTGGGATTTGACCAACCTCTGGGAGGTCATTACCTAAGATGAAGTCTAAGGGGAGGTCAGGGCTGACCACAACCGTAGGCCAGCTAAGGGGACCTCCCTTTCTAGGGGCACTATGGCCACAGGTCTAACAGAAACTTTCCCAGGGACTACTTGTCTTGTTTCTCCTTGCACATACTGAGCTAGGGACACCAACCTGTTACTCACCAGTGTGTGACTGGCACATGTGTCTATCAGGCCAGTGGTAGGAATCCGATTCACCTGAATGGAGTGGAAGTGTCTGCTACCACCCTTAGGGATCATCAGCTTACCATTTTGACCCATCTCCTAGTTAAATGCTATGAGGACCTCCTTGTCTGAGGTGTCCTTCCCTATGGCTACACTGTACAGACCAGTGCTTGCCACCCTCTTGGAACAGACTGGGTCACCTCTTTTGTGGGATCCCAGTTGTTGCCCTGGTACCCCATTCTTTTAGTCTGTGTATAGTTTCGGGCCCACCTTCCTGAGAAGTCTTTTGGGGGCTTGTGGTCAGTGCTTCCTCTATTCCACTGCTATAAAGTTGTGGCACCCTTCTTGGGTCACCCCCACCGTAGGTCTTTTTCTGGGTTACCCTGGATCTGACCCCTTTGTCTGCTTTCTACCCTAACTCGATAGGAGGAGATAAGTCAGAATCTGCCAGATGCAGTCTCAGTAAATCTGCGGTACAATTAATCAAAATGTGCTATTTTATAATTAGATTTTATAGCCCATCATAAGTGTCTACTCTGTTACCTACAATCCAGCCCTCCAGTGGCTTGACTGAGGAGGCAACAAAGTCCGCCCAGGTTCGGTCCTGTATTTTCTGGGTCTCTCTGAACTTTACTCTATACTCCTCTGTTTTGAGCCCAAACCCCTCAATCAGTGTCTCCTTCGTGTGTGAATAGGACTCATCTAGGGTCAGAAATCTATCTCTGCCATTTACTCAGAATAACTCCCAAAGTAGAGAGCCCCAGTGTTGGCGACCTGATGTCCCCATTCTGCAAGCTCTCTCAAAAGCTGCAAACCACTTGGTTATGTCATCTCTGTAATTAAACTTGGGGACAATCGGTTTGAGGATCTTGGGGTCAAAAGACTCCTATTTCTGTTTGTTAAGATTGCTGCCACCATCTTTGGGAACTAGTCCCATCTTAGCGCTCTTGATATAAAGGACTAGTCTCCTTTCTTCCAATTCTAACTTTTTCTCCTCCAAGGAGAGTCCATCAAGCTGGTCATTCAAGTTTCCTACCACCCTACCAATGGAGAGGATTCTAGAGTGACCTGTATCACTGTCCACTAGTGTAGGGGGTCTGGGGAAGTTATGTGATTCAGTCATATTTTCATGCACCCACTGACAGACCCACTTAGAAACATGTGTACCCACTCACAGAGCTAATCAGAGACTCATGTACCCCCTCACAGATGCACTCAGATACTCATGCACCCACTCACTCAACCACTCAGAGGCTCATGCACCCACCCACTCACAGACTCACTCGAATACTCTTGCATCCACTCAAAAACCCACAGACTCCTGCATCTATTCACAGACCCACTCAGAGGTTCACTCACTCACCTACTCACTCACCCAGTGTGAGGCTCATACAGCCACTCACAGACCCAATGAGACACTCACATTCCCATTTACAGACCCACTCAGAGACTCATGCACCCCTCACAAATCCACTCAGAGACTCAAGCACCCACTCACAGACACACACAGACACTCATGCACCCACTTACAGAACCACTCATATTCTCAAGCACTGACTCACATGCCTAATGTTACACTCATGACCCACTCAGACCCTCATGCACTTACCTAAAGACCTACAAGGAGACTCAGGCACCCACTCATAGACCCACTCAGGGACGCATGCACCCACTCATTGACCCACTCAGACTCATGCACCTATTAACAGACCCAGTAATCTCATGCATCCACTGACAAACCCACTTACACATTCATGCACCTACTCACAGAGCTACTCAGAGACTCACTCACCCACACACAGACCCACTCAGACAATCATGCACCCACTCATCCACTCAGAGGATCATGCACCCACTATCAAACTCACAGAGACTCAAGTACCCACTCATAGATACACTCAGAGACTCACACACCTACTCACAGACCCACTCAGACACTCACACACCCAATCACTCACCCAGTGAGATGCTAATGCACCCCCTCATGACCCACACATATTCTCATGCCCTCACTCACAGACCTATTCAGACACTCACACACCTATTCACAGACCCACTCAGAGACTCATGCACCCACTCACAGACCCACTCATATTCTCATGCACTCACTCAAAGACCCACTGTTATACTCATGCATCACTCACAGAACCACACAGAGATGTATGTACCCACTCACTGACTCACTCAGATACTCATGCACCCATTCACAGACCCAGTCATATTGTCATGCACCCATTGAAAGAGCCACTCACTCACACACCCACTCACAGAGCATCTCAAAGACTCACACATCTACTCATAGACCCATTCAGACACTCATGCACCCACTCCCTCAGCTACTCAGAGGCCCATGCACCCACTCACAGACCCACTCAGAGACTCATGCGCCTACTCACAAACCCACACAAGAGACTCATGTACCCACTTATAGACCCAGTCAAAGACACACGTACCTACTCACAGATCCTTTCAAACACTCACACACCTTATCACTCACACAGTGAGATGCTCATGCACCCACTCACAGACCTACTCATATTCTCATGCATTCACTCACATACCCACTCAGACATTCATATACCCAGTCAAAGACTCATGCACCAACACACAGACCCACTCAGACACTCATGCACTCACTCACACACCCACTCAGAGGCTCATGCACCCATTCACAGACCCGCTCAGACTCTCATGCACCCACTCACAGACCCAGTCATTTTCTCATGCACCCACTGACAGACCCACTCAATCACCCGCCCTCTCATAGAGCTACTCAAACACTCACACACCCACTCGTAGATAATCTCACAGACTAATATACCCACTTACAGACACACTCAGACACTTATGCATCTATTCCCAGTTCTACCCATATTCACATGCACCTATTCAAAGACCCACTGATAGACACACTCAGAGACTCATGTACCTACCTACTCACAGACCCACTCAGACACTCATGCACCCAATCACTCACCCAGTGAGATGCTAATGCAACCACTCACGACCCACACATATTCTCATGCACTCACTCATAGACCCATTTAGACACTCACACACTTACTCACAGACCCACTCAGAGACTCATGCATCTACTCACAGATACCCTCAGACACTCATGCATCAACTCACTCACCCACTCAGAAGCTCATGTATCTACTCAGACACTCATTCACCCACTCACAGACACTGTCATACTCTCATGTACCCACTCACAGACCTACTCTGACACTCATGCGCCCACTCATAGAGCCACTCAGAGACTCATGCACCCACTCACAGACCCACTCAGAGGATCATGCCTATACTCACAGACCAATTCAGACACTTACGCACCTACTCATAGACCCATTCAGAGTCTCATGCACCCACTCACAGACCCACTCAGACACTCATGCTCCCACTCATATTCTCATGTACCCACTCATAGACCCAGTGAGATACTCATGTACCCTTTCACAGACCCACTCAGACACTCATGTACCTACTCACAGACCCACTCATGCACCCACTCACTCTCCCACTCTAGGGCTCATGCGCCCACTCATAGACCCACTCCTATTATCATCCACCCACTCACAGACCCACTCATATTCTCATGCGCATACTTACAGACCTACTGGTACACTCATGTACCAACTCATAGACCCACTCAGGCACTCATGCACTCACTCACAGACCCATACAGAGACTCATTCACCCACTCACAGAACCACTCAGAGATGTATGCACCAACTCACTCAGACACTCATGCACCCATTCACAGATCCAGTCATATTCTCATGTACCCATTCACAGACCTACTCAGATACTTACGTTCCCATTCAAAGAGCTATTCAGACACTCACATACCCACTCACAGATCTCTTCAGACACTCATGCACCCACTCACAGAGACTCATGCATCCACTCACAAACCCACACAGAGACTCATGCACCTACTCAGACCATCTCGCAGACCCACTCAGAGACTCACACATCTATTCACAGTTGCACTCTGACACTCATGTACCTAATCACTCACCCAGTGAGATGCTCATGCACACACTCAAAGACACACTCATATTCTCATTCACTGACACACAGATCCACTCAGACACTCATGCACCCACTCATTCACCCATTCTGAGACACATGCACTCATTCACAGACCCACCCAGACACTTATGCACCCACTCATTTACCCCTCTGAGGCTTATGCACCTACTCATAGACCTACTTAGACACTCACGTACCTACTCACAGACCCATTCATAGACTCACAAACCCACTCACAGGCCCACTCAGACACTCATGCACCCACTCACATACATACACAGATACTCATGCACCCACTCATAGATCCAATTAGGGATGCATAGACCCACTCACTGACCCACTCATGCACCCACTCACAGACCCAGTCATATTATCATGCACCCCCTGACAGACCTACTCAGACACTCACACTCACTCAGAGCCACCCACTCACACACAGAGCCACTGAGACACTCATGCACCCACTCACTCAACCACTAGGAGGCTCATGCATCCACTCACAGACCCATATAGACACTCATGTACCCACTCATAATCTTACACAGAAACTCATGTACCCACTCTCAGACCCACTCAGATACTCATGTACCTAATCACAGACCTACTTAGACATGCATGCACCAATCACTCACCCAGTGGGATGATCACACACCCACTCACAGACCCACACATATTCTCTTGCACTCACTCACAGACCCACTCAGATATGCCACACCTACTCAGATATCTACTCAGAGATCATGCACCCACTCACAGACTGACTCAGACACTCATGCACCCACTCACTCACCCACTCTGAGGCTCATGCACCCATTCACAGACCCACTCAGACACTCATGCACCCACTCATAGACCCAGTCATATTCTCATGCACCCACTGACAGACTCAGACACTCATATACCCACTCACAGAGCCACTCAGACACTCATGTACACACTCACAGATAATCTCAGGGTCTCATTGCACCCACTTGCAGACCCACTCAGACACCCATGCACCCAATCACTCACCCAGTGAGATGCTCACTCACCCTCTCACAGATCTACTCATAATCTCTTACATTCACTCACAGGCCCACTGAGACACTCACGTACCCACTCACAGACCCACTCAGAGACTCATGATTCCATTCACAGACCCACTCAGATCCTCATGCCACCACTCACTCACCTACTCAGAGGCTCATGCACTCATTTACAGATCTACTCAGACACTCATGCACCCACTCACAAACCCACAGAGAGACTATCACATCTACTCAAAGACCAACTCATAGACTCACGTACCCACTCACTCATCCAATGTGAGGCTCATACAGTCACTCATAGACCCACTCACACATCCACTCACAGACACATATCCACTCACAAACTCACTCAGAGACTCATGCACCCACTCACAGACCCACTTCTATTCTCATGCGCATACTTACAGACCTACTGTTACACTCATGTACCGACTCATAGACCCACTCAGGCACTCATGCACTCACTCACAGACCCATACAGAGACTCATTCACCCACTCACAGAACCACTCAGAGATGTATGCACCAACTCACTCAGACACTCATGCACCCATTCACAGATCCAGTCATATTCTCATGTACCCATTCACAGACCTACTCAGACACTTACGTTCCCATTCAAAGAGCTATTTGGGGACTCACATACCCACTCACAGATCCCTTCAGACACTCATGCACCCACTCACAGAGACTCATGCATCCACTCACAAACCCACACAGAGACTCGTGCACCTACTCAGACCATCTTGCAGACCCACTCAGAGACTCACACATCTGTTCACAGTCACACTCTGACACTCATGCACCTAATCACTCACCCAGTGAGATGCTCATGCACACACTCAAAGACACACTCATATTCTCATTCACTGACACACAGATCCACTCAGACACTCATGCACCCACTCATTCACCCATTCTGAGACACATGCACTCATTCACAGATCCACACAGACACTTATGCACCCACTCACAGCCCCAGTCATATTCTCATGCACTCACTGACAGACCCACTCAGACACTCATATACCCACTCACAGAGCCAGTCATATTCTCATGCACCCACTGACAGACCCACTCAGACACTCACATACCCACTCACAGAGCCACTCTACACTCACATACCCACTCACATAGAATCTCAGAGAGTCATGCACCCATTTACAGACCCACTCAGACACTCATGCACCCACTCACAGATATACTCAGACACTCATGCACCCTCTCACTCACCCACTCAGAAGCTCATGCACCCACTCAGACACTCATTCACCCACTCACAGACCCAGTCATACTTGCATGCATCCACTGAAAGACCCACTCAGATACTCATGCACCCAGTCACAGAGCCACTCAGAGACTGATACTCCCACTCACAGGCCCACTCTGACACTCATGCACCCATTCACTCACCCACTCAGAGGCTGATGCATACACTCACAGACCAACTCAAATACTCACGATCCCACTCACAGGCCCACTCAGAGACTCATGCATCCACTCACATGCCTACTCAGACACTCATGCTACCACTCACAGACCCACTCCGAGGCTCATGTACCCACTCACAGACCCACTCTTATTTGCATGCACCCACTCACAGACCCACTGAATCACTTATGCACCCACTCACAGAACTACTCAGAGACTAACGCACCTACTCACAGAGCTACTCAGATACTCATGCACCCACTCACAAACCCACACAGAGACTCATGCACCCACTCACAGACCCACTCAGACACTCATGCACCCAATCACTCACCCAGTGAGAGGCCCATGCACCCACTCACAGACCCACTCAGAGACTCATGCTCCTACTCACAAACCCACACAAGAGACTCATGTACCCACTTATAAACCCAGTCAAAGACACATGTACCTACTCACAGATCCTTTTAAACACTCACACACCTAATCACTCACACAGTGAGATGCTCATGCACCCACTCACACACCTACTCATATTCTCATACATTCACTCACATACCCACTCAGACATTCAGATACCCACTCAAAGACTCATGAACCAACACACAGACCCACTCAGACACTCATGCACTCACTCACACACCCACTCAGAGGCTCATGCACCCATTCACAGACCTGCTCAGACTCTCCTGCACCCACTAACAGACCCAGTCATTTTCTCATGCACCCTGTGACAGACCCACTCAATCACCCACCCACTCATAGAGCCACTCAAACACTCACACACCCACTCATAGATAATCTCACAGACTAATATACCCACTTACAGACACACTCAGACACTCATGCATCTATTCACAGTTCCACCCATATTCACATGCACCTATTCAAAGACCCACTCATAGACTCACTCAGAGACTCACGTACCTACCTACTCACAGACCCACTCAGACACTCACATACCCAATTACTCACCCAGTGAAATGCTAATGCACCCACTCACGACCCACACATATTCCCATGCACTCACTCATAGACCCATTTAGACACTCACACACCTACTCACAGACCCACTCAGAGACTCATGCATCTACTCACAGATACCCTCAGACACTCATGCATCCACTCACTCACCCACTCAGAAGCTCATGTATCTACTCAGACACTCATTCACCCACTCACAGACCCAGTCATACTCTCATGTACCTAATCACAGACCTACTCTGACACTCATGCGCCCACTCATAGAGCCACTCAGAGACTCATGCACCCACTCAAAGACCCACTCAGAGGCTCATGCCTATACTCACAGACCAATTCAGACACTTATGCACCTACTCATAGACCCATTCAGAGTCTCATGCACCCACTCACAGACCCACTCAGACACTCATGCTCCCACTCACAGACCCACTCATATTCTCATGTACCTACTCATAGACCCAGTGAGATACTCACGTACCCTCTCACAGACCCACTCAGACACTCATGCACCTAATCACAGACCCACTCATGCACCCACTCACTCTCCCACTCTAGGGCTCATGCACCCACTCATAGACCCACTCCTATTATCATCCACCCACTCACAGACATACTCAGAGACTCATGCACCCAGTCATAGACCTATTCATACACTTCTGCACCCACTCATTTACCCCTCTGAGGCTTATGCACCTACTCATAGAACTACTTAGACACTCACATACGTACTCAAAGACCCATTCATAGACTCACAAACCCACTCACAGGCCCACTCAGACACTCATGCACCCACTCACATAAATACACAGAGACTCATGCACCCACTCACATAAATACACAGAGACTCATGCACCCACTCATAGATCCAATTAGGGATGCATGCACCCACTCACCGACCCACTCATGCACCCATTCACAGACCCAGTTATATTATCATGCACCCCCTGACAGACCTACTCAGACACTCACACTCACTCAGAGCCATTCAGAGACACCCACTCACACACAGAGCCACTCAGACACTCATGCACCCACATACTCAACCACTAGGAGGCTCATGCATCCACTCACAGACCCATATAGACACTCATGTACCCACTCATAATCCTACACAGAAACTCATGTACCCACTCACAGACCCACTCAGATACTCATGTACCTAATCACAGGCCCACTTAGACATGCATGCACCAATCACTCACCCAGTGGGATGATCACACACCCACTCACAGACCCACACATATTCTCTTGCACTCACTCACAGACCCACTCAGACATTGCACACCTACTCAGATATCTACTCAGAGATCATGCACCCACTGACAGACTGACTCAGACACTCATGCACCCACTCACTCACCCACTCTGAGGCTCATGCACCCATTCACAGACCCACTCAGACACTCATGCACCCACTCATAGACCCAGTCATATTCTCATGCACCCACTGACAGACTCAGACACTCATATACCCACTCACAGAGCCCCTCAGACACTCATGTACACACTCACAGATAATCTCAAGGTCTCATTGCACCCACTTGCAGACCCACTCAGACACCCATGCACCCAATCACTCACCCAGTGAGATGCTCACTCACCCTCTCACGGATCTACTCATATTCTCATACATTCACTCACAGGCCCACTGAGACACTCACGTACCCACTCACAGACCCACTCAGAGACTCATGATTCCACTCACAGACCCACTCAGATCCTCATGCCACCACTCACTCACCTACTCAGAGGCTCATGCACTCATTTACAGATCCACTCAGACACTCATGCACCCACTCACAAACCCACAGAGAGACTATCACATCTACTCAAAGACCAACTCAGAGACTCACGTACCCACTCACTCATCCAGTGTGAGGCTCATACAGTCACTCATAGACCCACTCACACATCCACTCACAGACACACATCCACTCACAAACTCACTCAGAGACTCATGCACCCACTCACAGACCCACTCATATTCTCATGCACCTACTTACAGACCTACTGTTACACTCATGTATCGACTCATAGACCCACTCAGGCACTCATGCACTTACTCACAGACCCATACAGAGACTCATTCACCCACTCACAGAACCACTCAGAGATGTATGCACCAACTCACTCAGACACTCATGCACCCATTCACAGATCCAGTCATATTCTCATGTACCCATTCACAGACCTACTCAGACACTTACATTCCCATTCAAAGAGCTATTCGGAGACTCACATACCCACTCACAGATCCCTTCAGACACTCATGCACCCACTCACAGAGACTCATGCATCCACTCACAAACCCACACAGACACTCATGCACCTACTCAGACCAAATTACAGACCCACTCAGAGACTCACACATCTATTCACAGATGCACTCTGACACTCATGCACCTAATCACTCACCCAGTGAGATGCTCAGGCACACACTCAAAGACACACTCATATTCTCATTCACTCACACACAGATCCACTCAGACACTCATGCACCCACTCATTCACCCATTCAGAGATACATGCACTCATTCACAGACCCACCCAGACACGTATGCACCCACTCACATCCCCAGTCATATTCTCATGCACCCACTGACAGACCCACTCAGACACTCACATACCCACTCACAGAGCTAGTCATATTCTCATGCACCCACTGACAGACCCACTCAGACACTCACATACCCTCTCACAGAGCCACTCTACACTCACATACCCACTCACATACAATCTCAGAGTCATGCACCCATTTACAGACCCACTCAGACACTCATGCACCCACTCACAGATATACTCAGACACTCATGCACCCTCTCACTCACCCACTCAGAAGCTCATGCACCCACTCAGACACTCATTCACCCACTCACAGACCCAGTTATACTTGCATGCATCCACTGAAAGACCCACTCAGATACTCATGCACCCAGTCACAGAGCCACTCAGAGACTGATACACCCACTCACAGGCCCACTCAGACACTCATGCACCCATTCACTCACCCACTCAGAGGCTGATGCATACACTCACAGACCAACTCAAATACTCATGATCCCACTCACAGGCCCACTCAGAGACTCATGCACCCACTCACATGCCTACTCAGACACTCATGCTCCCACTCACAGACCCACTCTGAGGCTCATGTACCCACTCACAGACCCACTCTTATTTGCATGCACCCACTCACAGACCCACTGAATCACTTATGCACCCACTCACAGAACTACTCAGAGACTAACACACCTACTCACAGAGCTACTCAGATACTCATGCACCCACTCACAAACCCACACAGAGACTCATGCACCCACTCACAGACCCACTCAGACACTCATGCACCCAATCACTCACCCAGTGAGAGGCTCATGCACCCTCTCACACACCCACTCATATTCTCATGCACTCACTCAGACACTCATGCACCTACTCACAGACCCATTCAGAGACTCATGCACCGATTCACAAACCCACTCAGACATTTATACTCCCACTCGCTTACCCACTCAAAGGCACTTGTACCCACTCACAACTGACTCAGATACTCATGCACCCGCTCACAGTCCTAGTCATATTCTCATGCGCCCACTCACAGACCCACTCAGACGCTCATGCACCCACTCACAGCCCCACTCAGAGACTCATGCATTCACTCACAGACCTATTCAGACACCCACATACTCACCCACTCAGAGGATCATGCACCCACTCAGACACTCATGCACAGAGCTAGTGATGCTGGCAGTTCTGGATGAACTCAGGCTGATGGCAGATACCAAAAAACCATGTGCCTTGGTTCTGCTAGACCTGTCCGCGGCATTCGATACGGTCAACCATGGCCTACTCTTGTCGCGGATGGGGGAACATGGAGTTCAGGGGGTAGCACTCCAATGGCTCACCTCCTACTTATCAGACCGATCGCAAAGGATCCAACTTGCTGACCAGGTTTCTGATTCTGGTGGGCTGACGTGCGGCGTCCCGCAGGGATCGGCCCTGTCTCCCCTCCTCTTCAACGCCTACCTCTACCCCCTGGTGGCGGCTTTATCTGGTATGGAGTGCCAAGTCTTTAACTACGCAGATGACACCCAAATCATCATCCAGATTGCTAACTCCCCCTCGGCCTATGTTCGAATACAGAACATCCTGAAGTTCACAATAAACTGGATGGCAGCTAACTCCTTCAAAATTAATCCCGATAAGACTGAGGTTTTGGCTGTCACCACAGATACTAAACCCTGGAGTGACCGATTCTGGCCTCAAGAGCTGGGCCCCACTCCAAAGCCAGCCCCAGTTGTAAAGAGTCTGGGGATAAAATTAGACACCAAACTCTCCATGTCCCACCAAGTTTCTGCCGTGGTGGGAACATGCGTGGGGCTGCTAAGACTGCTACGCAAACTTGCCCCCCTTCTGTCGTTCACAGCACTCCGCATGGCAGTGACTGCACTGATTATCTCTTGTTTAGACTACAGGAATTCACTGTATGTTGGCCTTCCAGAGAAGCAGCTAACAAAACTCCAGGTAGTCATGAACGACGCTGCCAGACTGATTTTCAGGCTCCCTAGGAGGGCCCATGCTACCGCGCTACTACAGCAGCTACATTGGCTCCCAGTGAAGCAGAGAACCAGATTCAAGGGGCTATGTATAGCCCATAAAGCAATCCATGGACAGACCCAGCATACATTAAAGAACGCTTGGTAACCTACGTACCAGGGTGCTCCCTTCGGTCTTCAGATGCTGGGTTACTATCCTGCGCTCGCTTCCTGAGCTCCTCCAAGGGGGGCAGAGCTTTCTCCACATTGATCCCCCAGTTCTGGAATAAGTTGCCGGAAGGCCTCCGCAAAGAACCAGCACTTCTCCCTTTTAGGAAAAAATTAAAAACCATCCTTTTCACAGAAGCCTGGGGCACAATCTTGGCCTAGTTAGGGCGCACTACCCAGTAGAGTTGCTATGGTGCCTTCTCTCACAGCGCTTAGAGACCAGTTGGTGAGATGCGCTTTAGAAGCTCCAATTAACATAACATAACCCACTCACAGAACCTGTCATATTCTCATGCACCCACTGACAGGTACACTCAGACACTCATGCACCCTCCCACAGACCCACTCATAGACTCATGCACCAACTCACCCACTTAGAGACTCATGCATGCACTCACAGACCCACTGAGACACTCATGTTCCCACTCATGTTCCCACTCACAGATCCCGTCAGAGACTTATGCACCACTCACAGACCCAATCAGACACTCCTGCTCCCACTCACAGACCCACTCATATTTTCATGCACCCACTCACAGACCCACTGAAACACTCATGCACCCTCTCACAGACCCACTCAGAGAGTCATGCACCCACTCACTGACCCACTCATACACTCATGCACCCACTCATTCACCTACTCTAAGGTTCATGCCCCACTCATAGACCCACTTATATTCTCATGTACCCACCCACAGACCCACTGAGACACTCACACACCCACTCACTCACCCACTCTGAGGCTCATGCACCCACTCACAGATCTACTCAGATACTCACTCTCCCACTCACTGACCCACTCAGAGACTCATGCAGTGACTCACAGACCCACTCAAACACTCACTTGAACTACTCATGTACTACATATAAGTCACACTTAAGGTAGGCTGCAGGTAGGCATAGGGCATGGTGCTAAATGCATAAAAGGTAAGAGATATATTTCGAAGTTTCAGTGAGGTACATGCACACTTACAGACACATTCACCCAGCTATACATCCAGTGTCTCACCCATACTGTAACTTACATCTGTATTTTTAAAAGCACAAAGACAGTCACACACTCTGTCAGGCAGCAACAGAGGGAGTTAGATATTCACTCACACAGCACTCATGTATGCAGTACCAGAACTAGTTCACACACCGTTACATACCCTAACACTAAGACAGCTCCTAAGCTATTCATACAGCACTTGCATATAGATATACATACCCATAGAGTTACTAAGAGAGCCACTTTTATACTGACATTCTTACTTACGGAAACACTCACACACCCATACAGGGACTGATACAGTCACTCAGATTTGTACTCAAGTGCTGATACAAGCAACTCACCCATACAGACAAGTAGCTGTTTACAAGTCTGCCAGGCATGCTAGTGCAGAGCCTGTGTGTGCGCAGTTTAATTGCTATTTCCATTTGGTATTTAAAAGACTTTGCCATGTGGTCTTAAAGTACTCTTCTACTACATACAAGTAACTCTTGAGGTAGGCCTCAGGCATTTATATAGGAAATTAAATGGTTAAAATATGCACTTTTATAAGATATAATAAAAAGCTAAATATATTTATTTGGTTTTTTGTTTGCAGAGTTCTACTTCTACTTAAAAACAGATACTTAAAATGCCAAATGAAACACAATGAAGAAAGAAACAGAAGAAAGGATACTGTTTCCTTACAACACAAAAAGAAAAGGGACAGAATGTGGACAATGTGGTTAAAGAGAAAAAAGCTTCTGGTAAGAAAACTAAGAAGTTTCTTAAAATTGTATGTGGAAAACTACAAAGTAAGGAAAAACAAGTTAATAAAATGGGAAGTGTCAAAGCAGCTAAGAAAGGAAAAGAAGTGAGAGCAAGACTAATAAATCATATAAGAAAGGAGATTCTTTAACAAGGATGCAGAGGTAGCTTAAAGAAATTCAAGTCAGAATGTTCCATAGTAGGGTAACTCAGAATCTCATACAAACTATGAAACAGTATAAAAGGAGGAGAAGCAGTCAAGCAGAAGTAAGGTGTTGAGACTGTACTTGATAAGGCATTTGCCCTGAAGAGGAAGCTATTTGTTTTGAGACTTGTGAATATACATCATTTTTGCAATGTTTTCAGTTGTGAATGGAAGCATACTTCCAGTACTGAGCCTTTCTTTAATGAAGACAGCTACTTTCAAGAAAACACATTAGCTCATGCTGTTGAAACAAGTGGTCAATGTTAAGAGGTGAAGGATGGTAATCCTATTCCAAAAGAGGAGATTGTTCCTAGGAATCTTGAAGCAGTAATAGCTGAAAAGGTACAGTGAAGGTGTAGATAGGCCCTTGTATGAAAATGGAACTGTAGCAGTACTGCAGTGTTCATCAGGAATCAATTGATGTATTGAGAGCTTTCCCACATATGTTTCCATGCAGAAGTCTGAAACAGAAAATAGGGATTTTGCAGGGACATTCACTGGCATGTCTTTCAAAGAAAGTGTGCCAAAGCACCTTTCATCACTTTAGAATGTTAGCTGTTCACCACTTTAAAATGTAACATTTTGTTAGGAGACTTTACTATGTCAAAAAGTCTGTCCTGTGTTTAGGAGAAATGAATAGAGCTCTTTTACATGGTACAGTAGCAGAAGTAGAAAAAGTTTGTGAAGATGCTCAATTTTGTTTCTTTGGTCCATAACAGAAGTGTAGGGGAAATGAGGAGTTGGTATGTACAGATACAGAAGAACAGGACACAGGTATTAGTGTTGATAACTTTACAGAAGAGATTGGGAAGTTTAACACTGTTTCTTCTGAGAAACCAAACTCTGTTTGTATTTGTTGTCGACGCTCTCACTCAAAAAGCCAAATTCGCAATGTAGCTGTATTCTCAAAAACTGAACAGAAGAATAGAGCTAAGTGTCAAGAATTTGCTGTTTATTTTTTTTGTAGAGGAACGATTTGAGTTCTCCACATGGCAAATTATATGCAAGTACTGCTACAATAAGTTAGAGGAAAACAAATGGCAGCTAGAGCAGTACATAACAAGTTAGAATTACTATCTATTCCTCAAGAACTGCGAGATTTGAATTTTATGAATCCATTCTCATACAATGTGTAGACCCCCATGTATGGAGACAAAAACAGGAAAGCTGCCACCAACTGACCTTCAGAAAGGCCTTAAATGAAGGGTTGTCTACTTATCTTTAGATTTTAAACAGAATATTGAAACTGTTGGTGTACACAGAGATGATCATGAACCACTTATCATTCTTCTTATCACAATTGGTGTGCCTGCGAAGAATAAAAAAATCTGGCAAGAGTTAGTGGATGTTAGTAAAGTAAAAAAAGCAACATTATACCTGGTACAAAATAATATAGCCTTATAGCCCGCCGTAGCGGGCTATACCGGCTATTAAAGGCCCGCTGCAGCGTTAAAGGCCCGAGCCGAAGGTGAGGGACTTTAACAAGGCAGCGGGACTTTAATAGCCGGTATAGCCCTGCTACGAAGGGCTATAAGGCTATTAGAACATTCTGCCACTAGAGGGCAGAATGTTCTAACAAATTAAACAAAGGCTTCAGGGAGCTCGGGGATTGAAATCCTCAGGCTCCCTGAAGCCTTTGTTCACAGCCACAAAGAAGCATTGGAATGTTGGAGCTCCAGGCTTATACCAGCCATTATAAGCCCGGAGCACTCCATTGTTTTCAATGGAGCTTCCAACATTCCAATGTTCTAATATTTATTATAAAAATGTTGATGTTGTTCGAGATGTGACATATGTGGAGGATGAAGCATTACCATCAAGTGGAAAGATTGAAAAAGTAGATTGATCAATCAATCAGGGGAATTATAAGCGCACTACTCACCCGTGAGGGTCTCAAGGCGCGGGGGGGTCAGCAGTTCCGTATCAGTCGAAGAGCCAGGTCTTCAGAGCCTTCTTGAAGGTGTTCAGGGAAGGGGCACGTCTGATGTCGGTGGGGAGCTCGTTCCAGGTCTTGGCCGCGATGTAGGAGAATGATCTTCTTCCTGTTCTGGCTCTGCCGATGCGCGGGGTTTCGACGAGGAGGAGGTTGGCAGAACGGAGGTTTCTTTTGGGTACGTGGAGGGTGACTCTGTCGTTGAGGTATTGGGGTCCGGTGTTGTGTAGGCATGTGTAGGCGTGGATGAGTATCTCGAAGGTGACTCTTTTCTCGACGGGGAGCCAGTGGAGCTTGCGCAGGTGTTGGCTGATGTGTTCGTGTCGAGGGATATCGAGGATGAGTCTGGCGGCGATCAGTAAAGATTTACGAACACTACAGCATCCCTCCTCTGCAGTCTAAAGAAGTTACCGGTGATGCTATTGATCTCTTTCCAATGAAGCAAGAAAAAGGAGCTTCCATGTGTGTGTGTGAAAGAAAAGTTTAGAAGCTCCCTGTTTTCGACAACAGGTTCCTACTGAAGAAGGTGCCCGCTTTGACGACCATCCTGTACAGATACCAGCAGCTGAAACCCGGTCAACCAGATTGCACTCAGAGGGACCAAGATTTCGGCAGTGTATTCCCTACATATTTCTTCTTCTGTTTGAGAGTGACTTGTCTGGACTTTCGTATGCTGTTAACCACATACTGAAGACAGGAGTTAATCTTCAAAACCTCTCTGGGTAGGAATTCATTGACAAAGTTCATGGAAAGGATGAAAACTTAGAATACAGCTTAATTAATTTGATGGTGTATCAACGTGGCACCAACGAGTATTGGTATCACCGCCATAGAGAACTGAAATGTAGAAATCTAGGTGCACCTCCTTGGTTTCTGACTCTCAGTTGTGCTAAACAACACCCTCATCAAAAAGGTTTTTTAATTTGCTTGATTGATATGCCACAAAAACAAAGGGGCATATTAGCAAGGGCACTATCGCCGCTTTAGCTGCACTTTTTGCCGCTAAAGCGGCAATATTCATATCGCCCTATCAGCAAACTGTCTCTAACAGCAGTTAGAGACAGTTTGCGGGCATTAGCGCCCGTTTTTTACCGCTTTGCATGTCAGCGATATTTATCGCTAATGACATGCAAAGTGGGCGTTCCCGACGAACAAACCTGGGAAACACTCGCTAACAGGCCTATCGCCTATTAGCAAGGTGGCCATGGCCCCAGTTAGCGACGTGAAAAGTCGCGCTAACCGGTGTCATCGCCATTTATTTAACACCTGCAATTAGCAGGTGTTAGCCATACCTAACATGGGGGTGGATTATGCTGATACGACCACAGGGTCGTATCAGCAAGGTGTTCTCCCTTCTCCATGCAACATCGCTGGTTTTTCAGCGATGTTGGCCCATTTCCCCACTATCGCTGGAATATTCATCGCCATAGCGCTAATCGTTGCTAATACAGCGTTAGCGTGGCGATATATTCCAGCGATAGCCGGCGATAAAAAAAATCACGCTAAGCAGGGTTAGCGATGATTATCGCCTCTTCTTGCTAATATGCCCCAAAGTCCTTAAAATCCAATGGTATATACAGCAGGAGTTGCAGACAAAGAGAGTGATACTTTCACCTTGAAATCCAAATGAAAAGTGACAAGGGGATGGACAAAGCACTGGGAGGAGCCTTCTGGACAGGAAGAGGAAGTTAAAGTCTCTTTGGCACCTCCTTCCTGTTACAAAGAAAAGTAAAATTTAAAAAAAGTGTGTTTCCTGCTAAAAAAAACTACTTGCGCCATCCATTCCAGTAGCATATTCACTCAAAAAGGTATTTTCAAGTTTATTTAGCTGCTCCTCAAGTAGAAAATCTACTCAAGAAGCAGTCCCTACCAGTCGCAACCACCCGCGTTGAAAAAATGGTGGCAGAAGGCTTCCTGGTGACCAGAAATTGTGCCAGGGTCTGCAAATCGTGCTCGCAAGCTCACTTCATGGAGCAGTGCGTTGTTCCTATTGTCATCGCATTGCTCAAATGGGAGCAAAATTCCACCATGCTGCAAGTGGCGAAATTTTTGCCAGAACTCTGCGTTAAAGAGAAATGTGAAGGGACCATAATTCCGCCAATTCTTTGACCGAAATTACATTTTCTGGCCACCCCTGGAAATGAAAAAATGTAGGGTCTTTTTTTCCTCATAGAAATTATGAGTGGTGTTTTACAAATGGCTTTTAAACTAGTTTTTATTTTTATGTTTTTTTATCCAGTTGATCAATTTGCTTAAGAATTTTTGCACACTTCTATCATTGGGATATATTTGGGTGTTAGCTGGACTACAATTGGGCCCTTTTTCTCAGGTGGCCATCTTGTCAGATTTTTGTTATCAAGGCCCCTCATTTCTTTCAATTCTACAGCTTTGATTTTATTATCCATTGGCCTAGTGTGCCACACTTTTGTCATAAATACAGAATGTGAGCATTCTAGTTGCTCAATCGAACACTGTGGTGAAGCTGCATTTAATTCCCAGGCAGTTAACTGGCAGGCTGCTGGTGTTTAAAGTACATTTTTCAGTCTGCATGTCAGACTGTTTTACTGAAATGTAGGAGAGAGATATTTGAGAACTCATACAAAATGCATCCTAACTTTTCTTTCTACAGCACTAGCCATAATTTCTAGTATGACAAAACAAGCCTCCTCATTCTGTTAACAATCCCGCTCATTCTGTTAATTTCTAAAGGAAATGGTTTAGTTTTACAGCTTTGATTCAATCATGATGGTTTCAGGTGTACTACACTTCTGTCATAAATAAGAATATTAGCACTATAGTTGTTCATTAGAAAACGGAGGAAGGGTGCAGCAGAACACTGGGAAATCAACAGACTTTATTCTCACAAAGCTGACAAAGTTTGTGTGAATTAAATATTTCCCAAAAAGAGTGAAGGAAAGTTTCAACTCTATTAAGGACATGGAGGCAAAGATTTTGCTTGTTCTTTCTTTACTGTCAACCAGACCACACCGCTTTGTGCTCTACCCCTTTATAATGCAGCTCCAACTGGCACACATACTCGTGTAATTGATCAGGAATAGGAGAGCTGTCACTATGGTTCTCCTAGGTGTAAGGAACAAAACGCAAGAGTTAATCTTTGTAAGAAGCATTGTTTTTTTTGCCTGGAATCCAGGCAGTGTGGTAGCTTCTTCACTGCTCTCATGAACACACTGGCCTCCTATCCTTTTAGCCTAGCTGTAGAGTTTCCTACAGTGGTGTTTCTGCACTGGAATAATGAAATGCGATTTTAACAAAAACTAAAAATAACAAATAAAGATCCTTAACAGAAAAGACATAAGGTCATAGTTAAGGGATAATTGTTGCAAGTTTTCATTCTGTTTTTGTTTTCATTATATTTTTGGTGACCTTTTTGATTTATGATTTGTTAAAAAGACAGAGAGGGACCTTGTGAAAATGTTTGACCAGACTGCCACAAGCATGAGAGAGATTTAGAAGACTAAGGTACCAGTGTGTAGGTGAAAGGTGAAGAAGCTGACCCCAACATTGTACAATGACATCTGAGAGTGCTTCTGCTTTTGCTGGTACTAGAACATTCTCAGTATGAACAAATCCAGGCACGCTTGCACACAGAATATACAGCTAACCCTAGGAAAATTAACTTGTAAAGAGAACACATTTAAATGGTGTCCTGAAAACCACTCAAAGTAAGTTAAATCAGAAAAAACACTGTGCACAGTGTGCTCTTCAAACACTTGTCAAACAGTTTTCATATGCATATATTCAAACAACCGGTGGTGGGAAGAAGTGTTATGTGTATGATAAGCTTAGCTCTTACCTACACCCCTAGTGGTGCAAAATAACAGGCAGCATCACGATTTGCATTGGATTGTAACCCAAAGTAATGCACAGCAGCGCAATGAGCTGTCTTGCATTACTGTGCATCAAGGGGTCGTTCCGAACAACTGTAGACAGGGATTTGTGCTAAAACCGGCAGACATCAGAACCGGCAGACATCGACGCGCCCCCTCCCTGAACACCTTCAGGAAGACCCTCAAGACCTGGCTCTTTGGCTAAACAGATCTGCGGACCACCCCCCCCCCCCTCTCAGCGCCTTGAGCCCTTGAGTAGTGTGCTTACAATTCCATGATTGATTGATTGATTGAAAATCCTGTGTCTCCTTGAGGCAGGTGTAACAAGGAACAATGGGGTATATTCACAAGAACGTGTGATAACTACCGCAAGAGTAGCGTAACGCAACTTTTGTTATCGCAGCCGATCGCGGGAAAATAACCCTGTGTCAACGTGGAATTCACAACAAGGCGGTACCATGCAATAGACACCAGATAACGCGCCAAATGCCAGCGTGTAAATCAACACCACGCCCAAAAAATGAGAAACACGAACGCGAGAAACCATGCGATGAGGCCAATCGCGGTACAAAAAGCTGCGAAAAGCATCCTCAGGCCTGCAACTCCCACGCGTCTGGCGGGCAATTGCACCATAAAAACCACAGGCACAACACACCAGAAACAAGCCGAAGCACGTAGCAACATCCATGCACCCTGACCCAGCGCAGAGGGCAACGCGAACCCCACAACCCCCACAGACCACCAGCAAGGAACAAGTGGGTCGGGGAAGGCCAAGGAGAAAATGGAGAGGAAGACGGGGTGCAGACCACAGGAAAACAAGACCAAGGCCATGGAGGCGACAGAACACTACCAGCAAATGACCCACACGCAGACCCCCTGAAATGCAGTCGCAGAGCCCAGGACGCCAATCCAGGAGGCTCCACCAGGATGTGACAACCTAAACCAGGCACAAACCCGCTGCCAACAGGAAGGCAGCAACAGCGACAGGAGGTGGCAGTCCAGCGACACAGGATGAGCAGGAGGAAAGCCAGGCCAGAGTCACCAGTGTGGAGAGGGAGCAAGGAGTACGGAGTACGGACACAGCTCGACAGGACCTGACACAAACAACAACAACAGGGTGAGGATCCAACAGGGACTGGGGGGACGGGGGGTGATGGGCACAATGCCACACATGCACAATGAGGTGTAACACACTGCACATCCACAATTACCCAGGGATATGTCCCCCATCCCTGTAGCACACTGCAGCACACACACATATCAATCACAGCACATACCATGACAATGTGGCACAAAGTGCAACACCCACACTGCAGAACAGGGGACACAACTGGGTCCACCCAGGCGCAGAAACAGAACAATCACATTGGACAGAGCAGGGAACTGTGAGATGCACACCTACCCCTACAACCCCACATCAGCCATGTAGGCAAATGTACACTGTCCCAACTCAAATAGCCACCACCGCCCAAACACTCACAATGTACATTGTCACACAGTCTGCATGTCGACAAGAACAAGGCGCCAACACAATGACAACATGCACCTCCCCTTCACAATGCAGAGGGACAAACAACACCTCCAGCAGGTCTGAACAGACAACCCATCAGTGATGCCTGAGACGAACACCACACCCCCGACCCCGAAGCCCTACAACAGCCCATGGACATCCCACACAACCCACCACCAGGACCAGGGCAAACAAGCTACTCAGAGGAGAACCCAGACCCTGCAACAGACCACACAGCATGAAGCACCCGCAATCACGGCTGCCTCACAACACGTCACCCACCCACACATGGCACCCCAATGCCAGGGGGCCGAACGCCAAAAGGAGGTGGCCCAACAGGTGAGGGTGTTGCCTAACCCATGAAATGCGAAGTAGAACACATACGTGGGTGTCCAATACCCTTCAGGGACCACCTACAACCTACAAAGGAGACCCACACCTCCACAGAGACACATGCACATATCATGTTGAACTGGCTACGGGCACGTGCGCCCGGCCCCTTTATTGGCAGGGCCACATGTACAGTGACACCTGTGCTGGATGTGTGTGGGGTGAGTATAAGCCAGCCCGCACGGAGTGCTTGGTGCTGCCAACAACCTGAAAAGTGGACACCAGTGTCATGGAAACAGAAAACACCAGCATAACAGAGTCAAATGCAGAGCAACATGGAGGGATCCGGAGTAAGGACAGAGGACACCCAATATTCAGTCAGGAGGTTCCGTGAGTTGCAGTGCACTGAGTCACTGGCACCTGGAGTGCTGAGCAGGGTATCAGGCCGATGATGGCATCCACGACAGGTCTGAGCAAATCCGTAGGTCTGTCAGGACCACCCTTTCGACTCTAGCAGATGGCGGTTGGAGGTGGTCCTTGCAGTGGTGGCGTGTGCCTCCTGCGGTGATGCGACGTCTGGGCCGGTCAAGGCTCGATGCTATGTGTGGGCCGTGGTGGCCCGCAGTTGAGGCCTGAGGATGCGGACAGCGCAGGGCCACAGACACATGGCGTTGATGACCCCAAGACCATCGCTGCAGAGGCCATTCATCATCTCAGAAGAAGGTGTCCCAGACCTGACTAGTACAGAGTTAGTGGCCCCGGATGCACTGCGGCCGGCACAGGCACACAGCCACGGGACGGTGACATGGGGTGCAGTCAGATGGGCCATGCGACCTGAGCGGGTCCCCATCAATGTCCGAGGTGTATGTTGCAGAGGGTTCCGGGGGACAGTGGAAGGTGTCCTCCAGGGCATGATGCGGAAGGTCTGATGTCATCTGGAAGCAGCAAATGGAAGAGTGGAAAGCGCAAGCCTCGTTTGCACAAACATTCCGGGATCAGCTACATGAGGATGAAAACTAGCCCCTAGTCCACAGACTCAAACGCCACCAATGTACGACCAGTGAGTGTCCATGTATGTCGGGGAACAAACTTAGTGGCACAGGTGCTGTGAAGGGATGCAGTCTGCGATGATGCCGGTACACAGATGTGAACTCCAACATTGACAAATCAAGACTCTGTGAGCTACTGGACCGCAGTGTAGGCCGGAGGCAGCGGTCAGCATGGGCCCACAGACACTTGTCGTGTGCTTGTGATGCATTTGTTTGCTTCTCTGATAGCAGGGAGTTTAGTGATATCACCCCTGCAGTAGACATCTGGTCACTGCCATGGTGTAATCAAGACTCAGTTCCAAATGTGTGACCTACCTGACCGTGGTGTAGGCTTGAGGCAGCAGCCAGCACGGCCCATTCACCGAGTGTCGCCGGCATAGGTTGGATGGCCCCACCGGCCTGCATAGTTCAGGTTCAGTGGCACCACGTGTTGCCGGCTGGCGTCGAACAAGGTTAATGGCACCACGTGTTGCCGTCTGGCGTTGAACACGGTTAGTGGCACCACGTTACGCAAGATGCCCATATGGAACTATGCCTCACTGATCGGGGGGGTCTGGTGCTGTGGCCGCTGGCCCGGATTTGGGGTCACTGCCATTCATGACTCAAGACACAGTACCACATGTGGGACCTACTGGTCTGAAGAGTAGGCCGGGGCGGCAGTAGAGTATGTCAACGGAAAAGGAATGAAGAGGGCCGGTGTCGTGGCAGCCGTGATGGTCTGAGGTGGCTGCCAAGGTCTCGGGCCTCGGGCTTGTAGCTTGTGCCGGCACGTGGTGGGCCCTCCTTGACACACGCTGGTGTCGGAAGGTGATCAGTGTGGTCTGGCTGCGCAGGGGCTGGCCTGACGGGTTCGTGGACCAGCGTGCCGGGGTCTGGCAGGTGCACGGCATCTCAGGCAACTCCGCTCACGGGGATGGCGTCGGCCTCGTGGCGAGGTGGGAGGCGCCGCCCTGGCAGAGACGTGGGTCTTTCTGGAAGTGGACCACGCCCAGGCCTACGTGGTTTTTATTCACACCCCTACGCTGGCGTGGCGTACGCCAGGCCATCCCACTCCGCTGACGCTTAGGGGGGGCGTAACAGGCAACATATCCGCGAGCTCCCCCACTGGCTGTGGTGACATGGTGGCGTCCACTGTCCACTACACTCCATACGCAAGCGGTGTATGTCGCCATGGATATGGGTGTGTTCTGCATACTGCGAGGTGTCCAGCACATCTCCGGCACTCTTGGCATTGTGTACTTTCCCAATCATGGTTCTACTGCATTCTTCACACATGCCTGGTTGCCACCTCTCCCCACATTTGGCTAGTATGTGGCTGAGGTGCCATGCCGTTGCTGGCTCATTTTCTGGGCTTGCCCATGTGGACATTGTGAGTTGTTCTGTCGTGTCTGGTGGGTGGGCATATTGTTGTGCCTGTCGTATGTGATTTTGTGACGTGTGCATTGCCCGAGTTGTGAGTTGCATGGTTGTGGTGTTGAGGTGTGTGGGGTGTTCATTTGTATATTGCCAAGGGGCTGTACATTTCCCTTGTTGCCATCCTGGGAACGCTGGTTGATGATGGACTGTCGGAGGATGAAGGTATCATGCACACTGGCTGTGTATTTGAAGGCGACATTGTTGGGTGTTCTGTTGTTGCCTGCACATTGATGTGAGACGTGTGCTTCCTGTTGCGGTGATTGTGTGCTGTGTCACCAGGGGGCACAGGTAGTACATGTGTGCTGTGTGTTGCCCCCAACACATGCGTGCATCCTGCTATGGCGTCTGGTCCTTGCTTGGTCTCCAGCGGATCCTGCGCATTGTGTTGTAGGTATGGGGACTGGGGTACCAGGGTGATGGTGACGTCCAGGACAGGTGTGGGGGACTTGGATGTGGCTGGCTGTGGGACTCCTCCGACTCTGGTGGGTGTTGGATGGGGGGTCTCAGGGGCCAACAGGTGCAGCCACGCCATCAGCTTTGTGGGGGGTGGGATGTTGGTTGTCCGCGGTGTTGTTGCCGTACGCCTGTTAGGCGATGATGGTCAGGATGCGTAGGTTGGTTGTCCCTTTCAGCCTGTAGTGGAAGGTGACATTGTCAGATGTTGGGTCTGTGCGGCTGGTACGTTTCCTGGGGTTCCACTGTCTTTGTCTGCGCTGCGTCTGTGTTGGTCCGGGGGGGGTGTTCCGGGTGTGGGATGGGGTCCTGGGGTGGTGGGGGTGGGTGTTGTGGCCCTCTTGGGTGTCCGGGCTGCATGATGTGTGGCTCCATGGCATCTGTTGCCCTTAGGTTGTGGCCCTGGGCTGTGCTCCCTTTTGTGGTGCTGGCTGCCGTCCGAGTTTACACCAGGTCAGAGCAGGTGTAGATTTCCTGGTGCTAACGCGCCTTATTGCCTGTTTTGTGTTTTTATCGCAGATGTGGCTGGTCGTTGTGAATGTTGAGGTGTGCTGTTGTCTCGGCTTTAGTCACGGGAACGCCTACTCTGCATCTCATTAGCGATATTTGCGAGGGTCCTCTGTTGCGATGTTTTTTGCGGCTGCTATCGCGGGTAAACAGGTGCTGTGGGCTGTTAACACCGGCTTGTGAATGGGGGGGTAAATTTATCACGACTTTGGCTGCGATGAAGTGCCGTTAATTCGGCGATAGCTCCTTGTGAATATGCCCCAATGTTTTCATTTGTCCTCATTTTTATCTCTTTGTATGTGTGCTGCATTCTATAGCACAGATTCAAAGTAGGAAATGCCTTAAACTATAGTTTTTGTCCTGGAGAGACCCCTTCCTGCACGAAAACTATGCTTACCGCAATCCAGACACCCTTACACTACAGCGCAAGGGTGTGAATTGGTGGATGGCAACCAAAAATGCACCAGCAGAAGGAGAGAGAGTAACAGCACCTCATCTTAGTAGAAATGGCGCTTTCTGCTCTCTGCTGTTCATGCAACGCAGAGCAGCAACTTTGTTTGCTGCGCTGCATTGCTTGATTTTTTATAGTAAATCTAGGACTAAGTTTGTTTCAATGTGATCTTGACTGTCGGTACCTGATCCATCAGTTGCAAGCAAACAAATGGATACCAATGACCCTTTCCATGAGACTGTACCTTAATGTTCCTGTTTATTGGGACGCAGAATATTTTGCGTCCTAAAAGAATAAATGAAAAGCTAAAACTGAGCTAAATATGGAAGTAAAAGTGGCCATTGCCTGCTTGAAGGAGACCCTGTCTCTCAGAGCATACATGGAAAAAGCTGAATAGACTGATAACATTCTTCAGAGTCCATCACGGATCTCTTCCCTCTCTCTACTTGCAAGAAAAATATTCATTCACCATCCTACACAACTCTAATAATTTCAAACAAAAATAGTGACAAATCGAGACCCATATCATTCAGACTTTGGCGTTTAGAGGTGAATTCATCAGTATGGCAGTGTACATTTGGGGCTTCATTTAGACTTTGGCAGAGGAAGGTAAATCTGTCTATGTGGTGCAGATCTCTCCCATGGTGTGGGGGTCATTTTGCAGTTTTCGCTGCTCCTTTCCAAAAGGTTTTACCTGGCAGTAAGGAGAAGTGAAAACTGGCCCTTCCACTGCCCACTCTAAACTTGCTGGGCAGTCAAATTGCTAAACCTCTAACTGCCCTTACTTCGTCAGGCCCGCCATCGGAGTAATATGTAAGTGACGGAGACGGAGCAGTCTCCGTAGTTGACATATTTAAGGTCCGGCCATCTGTAAATTAGGTGGGCGGACCTACAGTTTGCCAGAAAGGGTACTCCTTCACCACTGCCGCAGAGTACCCTCTCCACCAAACTTTAAATCAGTTCCTCTGCCCGCTGGGAGCAGGTTGAAAATGTCAGTGGTTTTCACCCTAGAATGGGGAAAAATGCATGTTCTAGGACCTGATATTTCCAGATCCATGCAAGTATTTCCCATTTCTGGGAGAAAACACAGAATAACTGGAACTGTTGCAGGGATCCCCAGCCATATTCAGAGATTCCGCCACACCCCCTAGTATCCCCACACCAAATTCCGGATGACGCGTAATCAGGGCCACACACATCATGCATGCATTCTCTCTCAAAGGAAGTATCAGTGGATCTTTTTGTTGCCATCAGCCAGCCTGATTTCGGAATTGCTTTATCCATCTTCAAAAAGACCAGACACCTGCAATCAGTGCTCGGTCTGCCAAAGTATTCCCAAAATGATACCTCTACCAGCCTCCCACCCGCCTACTCCAGAGAACTACACAGCATATGTCTGTTTACTGAAACAAAGATCCTTTTGATACCCTGCTGTTAATGGTATTATTCCTTTCTTGATGACTGTCTTGTTGTAGTCAAGAATATTCATCGCCAGTACCTCTTCTTTGCATACTACGAAATACATGAATAAATTAAAAAATGCTGTTTTGAAAACACAATAACTTATCTTTTCATGGCTTTTTAATTGTTTTTATTGTTCTGGGAATTTGAGCTCAGCTGGAAGCAGCGTTGTCCACTATAACTATCTGAACTCATTCTGTCACTTCAAAGACATCGAATGAATACTTATATTATGCGCAATATTCGCAGGAGTGTGAATGCCACCTCCTGAGACGTGTTCGCAAATGATTCAGAGACCTTACACTTTTTTTAATGAAACTGTGAAACTTCACAAAAACTGGGCTATATGTCTTCACAAATGTCACACTGCAGCAAATGTTATTTTACTATTTTCAAAGAATTTATCTGAACACACTGGAGAAACATAATTTTCAAAATCTCAGAATCAGTAATGTGGCATTAACCTAACCTTTCAAAGCCATTCCTTGGAGACAAACATAACCTTTTATTTAAGCAATAATACAGAAAACAGTACGTACCTGCAAGCGAGCCAGCAATAGAAGTGACATTTTGTAATAAACTGGAAAACACAATTACATTAATATAGTATTTCTTCCATACTCTGCTTCTGAAAACCATTTTTACTCTATTCCAGCGCCAAGGAATTACCTCACAGTAGCCTGATCACAATTGACAAATTTTCCAATATGTGTCAAGCTGGAATAGAATAAAACAGATTTAATCATTTAAGTTGGCGGTGGGAAGCAAGGACCTTCTCTCAGCAAAAAACGTTAAAAATGTTTGCATCTCTACTCATAATCTGATCAACATTGTGCTGAAAATATGGTCACTCAAATATGTTTTACATGTATGCTCGCTGGTATACAGGGCAGGCTTTAGGGCAGTGCGACTGGTGCGGCTGCACTGGGCGCTGACCTGTGGAGGGGGCGCCGACCCCAGGGGAGGCGCTGTGTTTAGCAATCTCTTATGATTGGAGAGTTAAGGGGCACTTATGCCGGTGGTAGTGAGAGAATCCGAGGAGGAGGTCATGGGGTGTGGGGGCACCAAAAATGATTGTCACACCGGGCGCCACCAGCGCTAAAGCCGGCCCTGCTGGTATACATTGTTGAGTGCAAATCCTCAGTAGTATTTCTACTTGCAATACCATCTAATTTGAAGGTGAGTGGCATAGTGAGGTTCTCATGGACCCTATTGTGAGCAAGAAAAATTGAGCCCTCTTTGTTGAGGGGACAATCCCCGAACTTCTCATCACGCCAAAATCTGGACATAATGTATTCCCACCCTCTGCCACTCACTTCATCACACACATACAGACACGCACACACAAAAGCACATACAACGCGTGCACATAAACACTTTTATTCCCACCCAGCACTGCATTTGTGTAAGTCAAACCATGGTACTAGTGCTGGAATTGGGAAAAATACTTCAGTAACCCATAAATTAGGGGGCCAAGGTATGGTAGAGGAAAGGGGCTGGAGTCACGAGGGGTGGAGATTGAAAAACAGATTCTGAATTTATATATTTTGTTTAAAAAAAAAACTTCCGCTGCAAAGAAATTGGAAACTAGGATATATGTGACAAAAGTCTGTTCTAGATTACTTAATTGGCCACAACGAGGCTGCATTTTAAAATATCTTACAGAGTTAAGACGCCTGCTGCAGAGATCATTGAGTGGGGATTACAATAGTACTAAAATAACTCTAGTGGTTAAACCAGTTCTGGGAGAGTTCTGTGTTTTGTCCAGTCATAGTTTTAATTCATAAAGTAGCATTGAGTATTAATGTGCCTGCTTCAAAGCACGTCATGTAACATGCAGATCACAGATTTGTATTTTGTTTAGATAGGAAAGTGGGCTACTGCTTTTGACTCCGATCATTTTGTTACTCTAGTTCATAACCTTCTAATATAGCACAATGATCTACTTACCAGCATCAAGGAGCTGCATGCAGCCTGTAAATCATGGGTTAAGGTCCTTATTGTTATTTCCTCAATCTATTATTATACTAAGACTGCAAAGAAGGGTTCATTTGAGAAGTGGTAATGTTTTGTTAGTACAGACAGCCACAATCACTGAGTTACGTTTCTCCCAGTGCTTAATTTGAGCCAGTGGTTTCCGGTTCTCGGCACCGGCACCTAATTGCCAGCTCCAGGGCTTATGACAGCCTGCCACATGGTGGCACTGTCTGGTTAATTTAGGTATGAGCACAACAACAGCCGTTTATTAGTTCCATTTCCAGTGACTAATACCTGCCTCCCAAGCCATTCCTATAGCTCTGGGGGCCTGGAATAGTATGACTTGTCACACTTGTAATCGTGTGAGGGTTAGTAGCTGTGTTTGTACTGTCATTGCCGGTGCTGCCAGGGGCAATGTGTGGTGCAATCTGCATTGGCCTTCCGATGAGAGCCCCAGCACTTATTTTTTTACAAATTAAGCACTGGTTTCTCCTGACCATTCACTCTTAACATATAATGTCTACACATATGGATGATATGTCATTTATACACCTTAATTGTCTTATTTCCTGTACATTGATTTACACACTTGTACGATTTATTTTGCCTCCGTGTGTGATTGAGAGTGCTCAGACATACTATACTGGGATGAGTTGCGCTATAAAAGAATTTCATTAAAAAAATAATAGGAGCAATATAAATCAATATTTGTTTATTACTCATAGAGACAGAGAAATCTTACATTATAACAGTGTATGCAGATCTCTTACATTGAGAGTTGAACAAAGTTAAAACCTGCCTCCTGTAGTTTTTCTTAAGTACTTGTGAAAATATAACAAGCTGTGTACCTTTCTTTCCTTCCCTTGCATGGGTATCTCGGTGTTAGGCTCCAAATAACTCCCAGCCAGGATGATACTTGAACAAAAAGAGGGCTAATGTGCTTTTAAATCTGGCCTTTGTTTTCGGCCCAGCAGTATGTTAAAATAAGAAAGATCCCTGGTTGCCTGCAGGTTGCTGCTCTGAATAGAATATAGACAATATGTGGGTGCTGCAGAATTATGTCCAGATGTCGGAAAATGACACAAGGACAAAAACAGCATGTTTCCCTGGTTCAGATGGATCCCAGATCCAGCTCACAAATAGCTGCTGGAACTGGGATCCTGCAAAATCCCCCTATTTTCCAGCACTGCATGGCATTCAGAAGACAGGTAGGTGAGGAGACAACAACATATGTTTTTTAACATTATGTTTCACTGCGTAAAATACTTGGTTAGCACGTCTGACTAAAAAAGTAATGAACTGATGTTCATTTGCAACAAATTCCAGAAATGTAAATTATCCAAATAATTTAACTTGGAGAGTAGGGTAACTTATTCAAAATATAGAATATGCTTTTCCAGATTAGCATTTTGGCAATTTATTTATCTACCCTTTTTGCACTCTATATGAAGTAAAACATATGTACCTTAATCACATTACTTCTCAGCCACTGTTCTGGATAGTTCACTTTTTGGCTGAATCTGAACATAGCGGCTAGTAAGCAGGATGGAGAAGCGTCGGCCCACTGCTTTCTCGCAGTGCGAGAAGCAGAAACATAAAATGGTAAAACTACCATTTTATGCTTCTGCTTCTCGCACTGCGAGAAAGCGGAAGGGTTTGGTTGGGGGAGGGCGGGTGGGCTGGTCTTGTGCATGCAACCTACATGGAGAAAATTGCCTCCCCATAGATGCCTGTGTGGTCAGCAGGTGAGGGAGGCTGCCTGCTCTGCCTGCTTTGCCTGCTTCCTTCCAGGAAAACGCAAGACCCGGCCGGGAGCTGGGATGGCACGGGACCCGGTAAGTTTATTAATATTTTTTTTAATTAACCCACCCCGCGTGAACCCCAGCGCAACCTCCCCACTGGCCCCCCCCCACCCGCGAGTCATGCTGGCCGCGACTGCTAGTAAGACAGCACAGTGGGCTGAAGTACATTTTATGGAGTTTGTTGTACAATTAGTAGGTTATATCCTAAGATCACAAAAGAGCTGGCACAGATTTCTATCATTACAGGGACTATAAAGTGAGTAGTATTGAACTGAGTAATAGTGACAACAGGCAGTTGTTTGCTATGAAGCCACCTGACTATGACAGTAGACACTTCATAAAAGCATATCATTGCTAATGCAACACAAATGGGTATTCCCTTTTTCATACTGATTTTACAGGGGGGGCATGCAGCTATTTTATTAATTTATAAATGGTGTATCAACTTACATTTTGACATCAGGATACCAACTTTCATTTATTTTTTCATTTATACCACAAGGTGATATGAGACACACAGCAGTCAGTTCAATGTTGTCTCAAACTCAGACCAGATAGAGTAAATCAAAGGTAGCTGCAGTCAAGCATTCCTTGACTCACAAGATGACAGTGGCCTTGGCAGCAGTAGTGCAATGTTGCTTCAAGGGAGTGTAGCACAGTGCCATCGTCCATCAAATACAAGGAACAAGTGGTGCACAGGGCAAGCTTTCCTTATGCACACAGAACAGGTAGGGAGTGCCAACATTGCACACATAATACTGACAGAATCTACCTAATCAATGCAAGTATCATCTCACACATACACACAATGGTACCTATTCACAAAGGTAAATTTAAATGTGAGTAAATCTACAGGTGTAAATTTCCTCTTAACTTTGTAGTACATGTATTACTTTTGTCTATTCATCATTTTCGAGACTTACATGTCTCCACCACCAGAAACAGGGGTGGAGCCAAATTAACAAGTGTGTAGTTTATTTGGCTCCACCCCTGTTTCTGGTGGTGTAGACATGTATGTCTAGTGACTTCTCATATGTAGTCAGAGTCCTCTACTACTGGGATGGATATTTCTCTATGGTAAAGTACAGGGAAAATGTAAAAAGCTTATTAAAAAAAGACAAATTAAAAAACATATTTTATGTTAAATATTAATGTAAATTAATTTCATATATTTATATTGAATGTAGAACAAAATAAAACACACAGTGAATAATTATTAACTTAATTTTAAATTAACTATTTAATCAACTTAAATGTAAAATTAAATTAAAATTATTTTCTTACGGATTTGTTAAAAAAATCCCACCCACAGTAAAATGTTTATATGTAATATGCATTAAAAATGCACAATGTTATGCATATAAATAATTTGAATTAATTAGTTTTTTCAGTAAAGTTGCAGTTATTTAAAATTTTAAAAAGGTCATTCAAATATTTTATCATAAAATAATATTTATTTTCTATAACTTTAGAACTACAGTTGGTAAATAGCAATGGGCTTACTCTTTTGTGGGTGGATGTTGATCCCTCCCTAAACCTCTCCTTAGCCCTCCCTAAACCACCTCCTTACTCCTCCCCAAACCGCTCCGGTTTAGTGGTAAGCATTCCTCCATTTTACAGCCACCACCCATGGCAACTCCCACATTTACTACTAATGGGTCGATTACAATCTGGTTAGGAAACTCTTCCGACCGAATCGGTTTTGATATCGTTTCCGAACGAATGGGGTTCTGCGAGTCCGACCGACCGATTACGATGCTTCCCAACATTGTTCAGTCAGATTCCCATTGACTTCAATGAGAGCCTGTGTTCGGAATGAGAACATAGGCTCCCATTGACAAAAGAGGTTGCTGGGGAAAACCTTGTACCCTGTGGCGGGCACCCCATGGTGCCTGCCACACTGTGCATGCATGGTAAGGGGGGACCCGTGGGTACCCCACGGGCCCGATTTGGAGGGCCCCGGGTTAAGGGGGGCCTGTTACAGGCCCCCAAAGTCAAATTTCGACAGGCGATTCATCTTGGAACAACCGATTCGGAAAGGCTGTCCGAATCTGACATCCTAATTGCTCAGCTGGAAACGCGGTCCGTAGACCGCTACCATTCGGCTCCGACCGACTCAGTTACTCCCAATGCCTTTCGTAACTGAGTCGGACAGTCCAAATACTTTCCAGCCATCGTAATCGCTTGTTGGGAAAAGTGTCCGAGTCGGTCGGAAAGGCGGGTTCTGAATCGGATTCGGACAAATCGAATACCGTTTGGAGCCTTTCCGGACGACACCGTAATCGACCCCTAACTAGTAAACTTACATGTGGGAGGATCTTCCCAAAAAGAAGACACGAGTGGTGGAGGTGAAGATTTCCACTCCTAGGTTTGTGAATTGCATTTTGCAATAAGTAGTACTACAGTAAAACTACTGTGCAAACTACAAAATGTAGTTGGTGAATCAGTACCAACATTAAATTCACAAGCAGTAGCAATGCATACCTGTCTTTCTATGAGATCGCAGCAGTAGTGCATGCTTTTCCTGTACACATTAGAGTTACATGATAGGCTGTAGCACAAGCTTCCTTCATACACATATGGCTGTGCCATGGACAGCACCATGGTTCTCTCACTAGCAGCCAATATAGGGACAACAGCAATGTGAGCTTCCCTCACTCAATTAAATAAATGTGGCATGTGCAAGGTCTGGTCCTAGCCTCAAAGCCATGACACGAGGTTCAGTGTACTTATACAAATCTTTCCACTAGCTCCCTAAATAGCCTATTTAATTATTTCCAAAAGGTTGGAGCTAGCATTGGTGCATTGGCCTTTGGCCCTTGAGGTGCTAGGGGTCAAACTGTGGTGACTGCTTTCTGGCGGCACAGCAGATGCTGTACTTGGCACATGTAAATCAATGAATGATGCACCGCCACCCACCCTACATTTCTATTTACAGTTCCAGTGATGTTCTGGAGAGAGGGATGAGCTGCATGCACTTAGAGGCCGTGGGGAAGAATAGAGTCTTAGGACATCCAATCCAAACAGCATGAGGCTGCACAGACAAGAACCAGCTTTGCAGGCAGAACTCCTATGATACTCCTTTACAGGACAGCTATACCTTATCGTTTACCATTGATGGTTTCCCTTTGTTTTGTAAAGCATTTGAGTGTTATAACAGTAGACTAAATTTCAAGAACACCTACAATACAATTGTAGTAATAATTTACAAGACTAATAAACTGTAAAGAGACTGTTCTAGCATCTATTAGTAGGTCAGTATTTTAATATAAAATAGGACATTTCATAGCTTTGACCATCTGGTTTGTACATCACATAGCATTATTTGTTTTGCATGCATACACATTAATTATGACAGTTTGGGTGTTTAACACACTTGAGCAGTGTTATAAGCTAAGCAAATCAGTATATGCTAAATCTTACCAGGAATATATCAATGTATATACAGCGCTCAGTGCTGGTGTCTCAAGTAACGGTCATTAGCTGTCTGAGCTCCTTGTGTGTATTGTTTAAAAGTGGGTAAGGGCCACACACATTTTCATTTTCCAATGTTATGAACAGGCAGTCAGGGAAAAGCAGCACATTCTTCTTTAGAAAATATGGACAAGCACAAAGAAGAACAGTCGCTTGACTGATCTGCACAAGTGGACCTGCGAGAACACACCACACAGAAACTAAACCTTAAAACCAATATCAAACTGCAGGTTTCCAGACGTCCCCCTGGGGGAGATTTACAGCATTTTTGCTGTGTGCTGTTCACAGTTTAAAAACCTCTAAGCACTCAAGCTCCCTGCAGAGGCTGTGAGTGCAGCATGTGAGAGGACACGCTGTGCCTCTGGGCACTGATGTGGGTGAATGATGCAGCCGGCAGACTGGGGTCCCTTCTGCCTCTAGGTCCCCGGTGCTACTTCACCAGCTGCACCGCTGTTAGCTATGACCCTGTCGAGGGCAGTATAGAATGGTTTTAAATAAAACAATCTTTTAAGGATGACATCTTCATGAGCTATCACATATTTGTGGCTCATAGCTTTCATAGGTGGATACACACCTTCCTTTGGGCAACACACACCGTTATTTATCTTGCTAATACAATGTTCAATTACTTGTTATAGGACAGCAGTGCATTGGAGGAGTAACGCCAAGAGGCCACATTACTGCTATAAGATATGCTTTTAAAGCTTCCTCTTTTTAATTTAAATAATTGTTATTGAAATGTTCAAAGTATAATGTACATATGTATGTCATGCTTATAAATGAAAACATTATATGTTACTAGTAATTATTATATATTCAGATATAAACAAAAGTACCTAGCATGTATTTCTTCCACAATGATAATTCAGTAGAAACATAAGAACTTGGTAAATGAAGAAACACTAGGAATATTATGCCCTGCCTATATGTATTTTTTATGCAGAAAAAGAATAAAGGAACAAGAAAAAGAAAGAGAGAAGGAAAAAATATGAAACTTATGAACAGTAGCTTTTAGTAAGAAAGTAGTATATATGATCTATAGCAATGGAATGGATAATTAAAGAGATCAAATGTTATATCAAGTTATCATACACAATTATAAACACAATTACAGTGGATTAAAAATATCAATTAGTATATTAGAAGTTGATTGCTTGCGAGACACATTAAATAAATCAGTGGTGAGTGGAAGCCAAAAACATTAATTTTATGAATAATAGAAATAGCACATGAGAGATATCCACACTATGATTAGAACCTACACCATGGCACCACGACTTGCATGCTAACTTGGGAAATCCTTCCAGCAGAAGATTATCTGTTCAAATGCAACTGGTATGAATACATCAAGCAAATTCAAGTTAAGAACATTTTTAATTAAGTGATTGTGTGAGTAACAGAAAATATTAGTGAAGGAAAAAGGAAATGGTAAACAAAGTATAGTATTAATTAGATCCCAAACTGATTTCCGAATGCTATTTACATATTTACAAGTGAGGAGCCTATGCAGTAAATTGGCATGGGGAAGTCACATAAGCAACAACTATTACTGTGAGAATTTGTAAAATCATTTAATTTTTCTAGTGTAAACAGAAATATTTTGTAAAAAAATTGCAGTGGTTGGGTTGTATTAGACACCCTGTAGGTTTTAAATATTTGAGACCAAACAGTGTTTTAAATATCTGGTGCACATGATGTTTGTAAATTGGATTCCCACAAGATTTAATTTCAGGATAATTGCTAATAAGATTAAACCATGTAGAGAATGTTACATTTTAGTTGGCATTATCTCAGAAAGATTACAATACCACAGAAACCACATTAGTTGAAATTTAGATAACAATTGTGAAAATCTGTAAATCGAAATAAATTGTAATTCTTTAAAAAGGTTATACTTTGTACACAGGAAATATATGAGATATTAAAAATATACCTTTATTTCTCCAAGAATAGAAAAAAATTATTTGATCATTTAATCTTGCATGAGATTTGTTCCAGATGTTTGAGGATAGGAACCTTTGTCTAGGCGTAAGATAAACATTCAGAACACTAGTTATCAATTCTTGTGAGAATATTACTATAGATAAACTTTTAAGATTAGACCAATTAGTAAATAGCAGAAATTATTTGAATGAGACTAAGGATTTCAATGAGATGTAGAAAGGGTCCTAAACAAAAGATAAATAGTCGTAGGAATAATGAAAAACCCTTTATTTTCCTAGCCTCCTGCTGAAAATAAAGAGATATTATGCTATCAATAAAAATGCAAACTCTAGTATTATAATTTAATATTTTAACCATATCTTTCAATTTGCCCCAAAACCAACAAAGAAGAGTCTTAAATAGAAATGGAAAACTAATTTGATCAAAAGCTTTTTCAGCATCCAATTCTGCAACTGCAAATTATAATTTTCAATTTTATTCATTTTGTTGGTCATATCCTGAATACAGGGCCGGACTGGCTACCGGGTGTTTTGGTGTGCTGCCAAGCTGGGGGCTGATTTCACTGCGGTGGGGGCTGATTTCGTAGTTGGGGACCTGCATGTGCTTCTAAATAAACAATGCAAAACAAATGGTTTTAAAGCATGCTTTAAAACCATTTGATTTTCCATTGTTTACTTAGAAATGCCCAGTAGCCAGTCCGGCCCTGCCTGAATATCACTAATTAATTATTCTACGGCTACAATTCTTTTTTTCATAGTTATCATTCTATTGTCCATTTACTGGGGCTTTTGACTGATTTCTTTCATAAATGGTTAAAGTTTTATAACTTCATCCAATAGTTTGTCTAGAATAGGATTTGAGGAGAATATTATTGGAGATGGAGGATAATGTTTTGGTCTTTTGCTTTAACCCTTAAAAAACAACCATCAAACATGACCAGACTGAAGAGACAAAGGAACTCATTCATAGGTAATTACCCTCTTATTTGGGGGCTCTTTTAATCTTCCAAGAGGATTCAGAGGCCCGTTATGCACAAATATGTTTTTCGGTTTTTTCAAGCACACAGCTGTTTAAGAGAAGATTTTTTCCTAAAGTGGAAACGTTAGAGGTTACCTGGAATTATTATTAGCAAGCAGTTTGTTTCCAAATAATATTTTTAAGATGTTAGAAATTAAATTCCTGGTTGACTGGGGTATAAGCCCTGGTCAAGCAGTATGCACAATCCTAGTCAGGGTAAGGCACAAGCACACCCTAAATTAACCTGTGCTCAACCTCTGGTAGCTTGTCACAGAGCAGTCAGTCTTAACTTTATAGGCAATGTGTAAAGTATTTGTGCAACATTTCAAAAAGTAAAACAGTGAAAACACCACACAGAAAAAACACACCATGTTAGACAACTAGAGCTTAATCTTATGAATAAAACAAGACCAAAATGACCAAGATCCAGTAAGTAGAACCGGATGTATGATTTTTTAAAGAATAAATGGTAAAATAGGGCTTAGAAGCATAAAGCGCCAACCGGGGATATCTGGTCGAGCTGGACCGAGTCAAATCCAAAAGTTCAGGCCGACCATGATGGAGCCCAGGTCAGATACAGTCCCAGATTAGTTTTGTGCCAAGAGTCCCGGTCGTGGGGGAGAAGTTTGCTGGGAGCAAGGAGAGCATTGCTAGTGATGGTTGGTGGAGCACGAAGAGCAGTCAGAGTGTTGCGGAAAGACGGGTTGGGGCTTTGTGGTGATGTTAATGCCGGCGGATGATGCTTGCTTTGCGAAGAGACAAACTTGATACAGCTGGTGCTGAGTCTCTGTGTGAGCTGCATGGTTCCAATATAAACGGGCTCGTTCATATTTGCAAAATGTCCAAAAGCTTGACTTTAAGGGCTTAAAAACCACATCCAAAGGCCCAGGACATGAGAGGCACCTCTTGGGGGTCAGGATCTTGTTGGAGACGGGTCCAGGAGCTGTGGGAAGCCTGTTATGTCCCTGAGGCTCAGATCAGGAGGCCAGCAGGCTAGTCCTTTGAGTCCTTCTGGGGTCAGGGGTTCAAGATGGGTTCCAGGTCCAGTTCTTCCTCTCCAGGCAAGAGGGCAGCTGGTCAGGTTAACATAGCAAGGCAGCAGTTCCTTCTGAGTGGCAGTCCAGCAGAGTGGCAGTTCTTTCAGCAACGGAGCAGTCCATCTCCCTAGGAGAGTATCCACAGGTGCAAATTGGGCCTTTGAAGTTAAGGAGACTCCTAGTGGCCATCAGATCTAGGGCCTGCACCCAGACGCTCCAATCACACAGAATCCTTGGAATCATCATTGACAACAGGCTCACTATGAAATCACAGATCAACGCCTACTCTTATGCCTGCTTCTTCACTTTGCTCATGCTACGTAAGATCTTCAAATGGCTTCCCCATCACACGAGACGCAGCATGACACAGGCCCTTATCACTAGCCGACTGGACTATGGCAATGCTCTCTATGTAGGATTCACAACACACCTCCCACAGAGACTCCAAACCATCCAGAACGCTACAGCCAGCCTCATTCTTGACCTCTCCTAACGAACCCACATCACACCCCACCTCAGGCAACTTCACTGGCTCCCTGTACAGAATGGATGCCAATTCGAGCTGCTGACCCATGCACACAAGGCTCTACAAACCAAGGATACTGCATACATCAACCCCTGCTTGAACTTCCATCAACTGCCGAGAAGATTACGCTCTGCTTCCCTATCACTGGCCGGCACTCCCCACATCTACTGAAGCAGAAGTGGAAGACGCTCCTTCTCCTACATCTCAGGAAAAAGGCCTAAAACAGTCCCCCTCGTATCTCCAGACCATCACCTCACTTCCGAAACTTTGAAGGGCCCTCAAGACCTGGGTGTTCAAATGAACCCCTGGGTCCAGCATGCGCCCAGATACCCTATTGGGTGATTAGGATACTATATAAATCCTGATTGATTAATTGACTTTAAAAACATGCCTTTGAAGTGCACAGAGGTCCTGCCCTCCTGCCCTGGCTCCAGACTCACTACAGGGGGTATGCAGCACTTTGTGTGGGTACAGGACACAGTCGATTCAGGTATAAGTGAGTTTGGGTCAGCTTCTCCCTCCCATGCGGCCAGGATGGCCCATCAGGTCACATCTAAACTCACATTGTGTGTGGCTGTCTCGGGGGATACACAAAGCCCAAACATGTGATCAAAGACAGGCAGTAGGTACCAAATGGCTAAAGTAAGAACATGCCAACTTTCTAAAAGTGGCATTTTCAGAATTTCAATTTAAAATCCGACTTCACCATAAGGTAGGATTTTAAATTAGAATTCCAGAGACATCAACCTTGAATTAGTTATAGATTCCCATTTGGAAATTTATAGGAAGCTGGCTCTGTATATACTATACCAAAGTGAGGTATAGTGTGCACAGAGTCCAGTGGAACCCAAAAGGTAGGCAGAGGTAAAGTAGATAGCACCTCACTCTCTATTTGTGGTAGTGTGGTCGAACAGTAAGGTTTTTTCAGAGGACATTGTTAAGCATTTGTTGTACACACTCAGGGGCAAATTCTCAAGGACTTATCGCTGAGTTAGCGGCACTTTATCGCAGCCAAAGTGGCGATAAATTCATCGCACCATTCACAAGCTGGTGCTAACAGCCCATATCACCAGTTTTCCTGCGATAGCAGTCGCAAAAAACATCGCCACGGATGACACCGGCAACGAACGCTAATGAGATGCAAAGTAGGCGTTCCCATGCAAAAAGCCGCGGAAACACCACTTCGCAACATTCCCAACGACCAGCCAGATCGGCGATAAGAGCACAAAACATTCGATAAGGCGCTTTAGCAGCAGGGATTTAACACCTGCTCCTACCTGGTGTTAAGTCGGACGACAACCTGCACCATAAAAGGGAGCCCAGCCCACAGCCACACCAGAAGACCAACAGATGCCATGGAGCTACTGATCATGCAGCTCGGAGCCTCAAGAGGGCCACAACACCCACCGCCACCACACCCAGAACTCCCCCCCCCTGCCCCCCCCGGGCCCTACCCCGGGCACCCCCCCCGGACAAAGATATCTCACATCTACCTTACAAATTTATGAACACAACAATTCACCTGATGTCGCACAAGTACAACAATTAACATTCATGTGTGGCCAGAAAAAGGAAAAACCTTCATACATCTTAGAATTCCCAAAATAATTATTTAATTCAAATTTAACTCAACACCAAAAAGTGGAAGAGTCATGGCGGGTCTCCTCTGGACAATCTGCAAGTCAAAACCTGCAAGACAAAATTGAAAATAAGAAGGTGCGTCATGCGCCCAACAAGGGACAGAGAGAGAGAGAAAGAGATAGAGAAAGAAATGTAGAGAGAGAGAGTGTAAGAGAGTGAGAGAGAGAGAGAGAGAAAGGGGGAGAGAGGGAGAAGGAGAGAGAGAGCAACAGAGGGAGAGAGAGACAGTGAAAGAAAGAGAGGGAGAGTGAGAGAGAGAAAGATAGAGAAAGAGAGGGAGAGAGAGAGACAGTGAAAGGAAGAGAGGGACAGGGAGAGACAGTGCCGACACTGCGCACCCAGGCCTCACAGCTCACCTGCTGCCACCGGTGTGTCTCCAACCACGTGCCGGTATACACTGCAGGCCACCAGGTCCCTCATCTGAAACAGAGTCCGCAGCTAATGATGGCAGAGTACATATCATTGCACACGGCAACATAGCTTGGCTGCCCCTTTGCACACAGGCTGCTGCACCCCAGCCCCTCCCGCCGCCCAGCGGGGATTGCCCGCCCCTGCGCACACAGGCCTCACTGCTCACCTTCCGCCACCGGCGTGCCTCCAAGAGGGCCCACCACGTGCCGGTGCAAACTCCAAGCCCGGGGCCTGCGACCTTGGCAGCCTCCACATCATGCAGCCACGCACCGCGGTCCACCAGGTCACACACTTGATTCTGGGGCTTGATATTGCAATGGCAGAGAGCATATCAGTGCACACGGCATCATCGCAGGCTGCACACCCGCTCAGCACTTTAGGTGCCCCTACCTCAGTGCACAGAAAGTCACCGTCCCGTGGCGGTAGGCCCGTGCCTGCCGCAGTGTAACCGGTGCCACCGACTCGTGCAACGCAAGTCATGGACCCTATCTGATTGAGCCCTGTCATATGGCAGGCGGACACAGCCATGTCACCTCAGGCAATGGGGAAGAACTGGGACACGTTGCGTCGTCGTCCCCCCTATATACGTAAGCCGAGTGGGCTGGCTCGGCATACGCCAGGCCAGCGTAGGGGTGTGAACAAATATCCCTTGCGTCTGGGCGTGGTTCATATCTGGGCTGCACAGGAAACCAACTGATGCGTGTGTCTCTGTTGCTGTGTCTGCGCCACATGGCCCGCAATTGACAATGTTGCACCCTGTGACGCAAGTCCCACGACATGAGCAACATGGACGTAAGGGGGAATCACTGACCCTACATCCATCCATACTTTCATACTTGAATGATCAAAGACATGACACATCTGTGCAAATCAGAATGTTTTATTCACATCCAATGGAGTGGTGCAGCTGGAGCAGTACAGGGCCATGCAAACCCCACTTCACATATTCGGCCCGTGGAGGGCCAGCCAGAGTCCTTCAGGGAATGACAAGTACCACGGAAGAGGAAGAGTGCAGTCCGCAGTCTGATCGCTGTGTCATTGGCAACCAAACAGAATATGGCAGTCCATGTCGAGGTCCAAGGTGAGTGTCGCAGAGTGCATAGGGGGACAGTAGAAGTTGATGATGCAAAGGGCAGGACCAAGCAGAAACAGGCCATATGGCGGAGATGAATGCTACTGCCTCCTCCGTACCAGTAAGGTTGCTTCACCCGCATCTTCGTCCTCTGATGTCACATGTGCCTCACACGTGGGTGGTGGTGGTATGTCAGCCGCACTGTGTGCCACTGACACATCAGGGGCCGGAGGTGGATTGCCTGCCGCACTGCGAGGCACTGACACATCAGGGGGCGGAGATGTGGAGGTAGAAGCAGCAGCAGCATCCATCTGCGCAAGGCCTTGAGGCAGCAATGCCATGACGATGTGCTGCAGGGCATGGAAGGTCCCAGCCACAACTCCCTGGTGTGCAGCCGTGGCAGCCATTCTTTCTGCCGTCATCCGCCCCATGTTCTCCATGTGCCCCTGCATCTGTCCCAACTCCCGGTTGACATCGCTGGAGCCACTCTGACTGGACAGTTGTTCTTGTCTCAGTATCATGACTCCAGCGATGTCAGCCATGGATCGTTGGAGAGCATGGAGCGGACTGTGGGTGTCCGTCAGGGACTGTATGTGGTCCCTGATGGGAATCAGACACCCATGTATGGCATCAAGTTTGGCTGCCCTGAGGTCGAACCCCACCCGCACCTGCTCGGCCATCTTCTCCTGGGCCTCCAACACATGGCGTTGGAAGGCCATGTGTTGTCCGTGGGGGTCCTGGGAGACGGCCGGGGTGGTAGGTGCGTCCTGCTGTGTGGTGTGTGCAGGGGGTGGGATCTCCTCGATGCAGCTGGGCTGACCTGCTCCTGGAGATGGGGTGCCGAGGCAGTCGATGAGGTCTTGGAGGGCTTCTGTGTCGATGTCAGAGGTGTCCTCCCCGTCATCGGTGAAGAGTTGTTGGGGATGCTCTGCAGGAGGTGTTGATGCTCCCTCTGCAATATGAAGGGGAGATGCAGTATTACATTGTGTTCACATGTGTGTTGACGCATTGTACAAGTTCACATACAGACTGCATGGCAATGTACATTGTGGCTGTCCAGGAGGTGCTGCCTATTTGATGCGGGACAGTGGACATTTCCACAACATCACGGATATGTGTTTGTGCGTGTACATTGACATCTCACATTTCCCTGCTATGCCAAATGTGATTGGCAAGTTTCTACACACAGGCAGCACCTGTGGTGTCCTCTGTCCTGTTGTTAACGTGTTGCAGTCTGTACCACATTGTTGTCAATGCTGATGTGCTCTGAATGTCATGTGTGTGTGCTGCATTTTGGGGGGGTTGGCTCTGCAGCTCTGATTTGGCTGCCCCTTGTCCCTTTCAGGCGGTGTGCCTTTGACATCTGTACCCATACAGTGCTGAGATGTTGCAGGCTAGGGCGGATTTGGGTCTTGGTGGCAGTTGGGACTCTGGGGCATGGTTTGTCCGCAGATGTGTAGTTGACGTCAGGGGTTGTCTGTGCAGGTGGATGTGTCAGAGTGTGACCTGCTCCTTTACAAATGTGGTCCACACTCCGCCACCACAGTGTGGTGGCGTGCACCATGTCATGGTGATCGGACTGCAGCCATGCTATTCGTCATGCAGTGTCACTTGCATTGTCAGTGTGGCTCACGGACCCGCAGCTTTGCTGGGTTCAGCACATGTGCATGGGTTGGTAGTGAGATGAGTGATGTGTGGGAGGGACTCCTCTGGGCACATAGTCGACGGGGGCCTACGTGCAGTTGCTATGTGTGCTGCAGTGTGCCAAGGGGTTCAGGGACATGATCCAGAGTCATTGTGGGTGTGCAGTGTGCTATGCTCCATTGTGCATGTGTGCCACTGTGCCCATCTCACCCTGTCCCCCCAGTCCCTGGTCGTTACTCACCCTGTTGCTGTTGTGTTGGGTCATGTTGAGCAGTGTCCGGTCCCCCGACTCCTGCCACCGTCTCCCCACTGATGACTGTGGAGACCATTTCCTCCATCTCATCCAGCTTCTCCTGTGGCGCTGGACTCCCACCTCCAGTCTGCATTGCTGCCTTCTGGTTGTTGGCAAGTTTCTGCTTGGTCTTGCGCTTCACGTCATTCCAGCGCCTCTTGACCTCGTCCATTGTCCTCCTCCGCACTCCGACTGCATTCACCTTGTCCACGATGGACTGCCATATTCCATTTTTTGTTGCCAATGACACAGTGGAGGTGACGAACAGATGTTGATGGTGTTCTACCACCTCCATGTTCAGGATCCTGTTTTCCTGCGGACTGAACCGCGTCTTCCTCTTCTTCTTTTCCTTGCCCTTCCCTGTCCCCGAGGTACCAGCCTGCTCCTCCGGGGGTCTTGTGGGGTTCTGGCCGTCCTGTGTCACTGCTCCGGCTGCCTCCATTGTGCGTCGCTGTAGTTTGTTTTTTGTTTGTGTTATTTTTTGGTGCTTTTGTAGTGGTTTTTCCCGCCTGACGTGTGTGAATTGCAGGCCTGGCGCTGCTTTTCGCTGATTGTCTTATCGCGATTGGGCCGATCGCAACTTTTTTCGCGTTCGGGTTTGGGTTTTCATCGCCGTCCCGGTAATGTTTTCGCAGACATTTTGTGCATTAGCGTGGGACTATCGCATGGTACCGCCGTGTTGGGAATACAACGTTAACACAGCGTTATTTTCCCGCAATGGACTGCAATGTGCAAAGTTGCGTTAAGCTAATTTTGCGATAGTTAACACACGTTCTTGAGAATACCCCCCTCAGTCAGCAAATGAATTCACACACTCAAAGACTGAGCTTCAGACCAATTGTTTTTGTATAAAAATATTCTTTTAGTTATTTTATTTTCTAGAACCAAGCAAGCCTGGCACAGGTAAGCAATAAATACTTTTCAATAGTAATGCAGTTGTAACGTTTGGATTGCAATTCTAAATGTACTTTGATTTGGTTACAGTAGTGTTACTGATAATGCAAGGCTTTTCAGAATACAGTACATATACTTTGTATAGGGTTTTTAGTAAAATATCATGTAAGTTACTTTTCAGATTACTTTTCTTACACAGTGCAGTATACCTGGATATTGCACTGGGACATCTCCTGTAAACAGGTAAGTAAAAGAGTTTCGGTTATTTAGTTACAGCTTTAAAGGATTTCTTAGATTTTCCAACTCCACACTTAGAAACTTTTCATAGAAAAACTGTCAATATTATCCTATGGAGGAAAATAGCGTTATCGGTTAGCAGGTAAGTACTTTTTTGTGGGAGTTGGTATTCTGGGGTTAGACTCAGGGATTCCCCAGGGTCAAGGATGCACTCTTGTTACACCCTCAGCGGCACTAGGGCGGCCGGGTGCAGAGTGCTGAGGCCCAATGTTATCCAATGGGAGATAGGGGGCCTCCGGTTGGTGGCTGCTGACGAGCAGGCCACTGGGTTTTGGGAACAAAGCTCCTGGACTTAAGCTCAGGGCAAATGGGGGTTTAGGCCAGCACAAAAGATGCACCCTCAGCGGCACTGGGGCGGCCGGGTGCAGAGTGCTGTTTTGGCGTCGGAAGCCCTGTAGCTTTCAATGGGGAGTCTCCGGTTTGCAAAAGCACTGCAGGCTCGTGGACGAAGGTCTTCTGGGTGCGACCACCACTTGGAGAGGTAAGTTGGGATCTTGGGGGTTGGTTAGGCACCGTCGGTTGGGCCACACAAGGCCGTGGGGCGTCGGGTGCAGGGGTGCCTTTTAGGGTTGGATCTTCTTACCAACTCCTGGTCGCAGTTGGGGGGACCTTCCGGTTTGAGGCTGCAGGCATCGGCTGGAGGCTTGAGGCAGGTCAGGGGTCACCGGATCTCGGGTCAGGATCGCCGGGGAGACCTCCTCTTGGTGTTGGGCCACTCAAACTCGGGCCGTGGGCATCGGGTGCAGAGTGGTGCAAACTCGCGGATCCTTGCAGAGCTGGAGTCTGTGGTTGAACAAATCCGGTGTTCACAGGAGACAGAGTCTTTGGGATGGAAGGCAGGCAGGTCCTCTGGGGTTCTCGAGGTTTCTGGCTGCAGGAAACACCGGGAGTTCGCTGGAACAGGTTTGAGGTGGGGACAGGCCAGTAGGGATTGGGCCAAGTCAGTGGGCGCCCTCCTCTTGTTAGCTTCGGCACGGCTGTTCGGTCCTTCTTCTTCTTTTCTTCTTCTGGTTTCTTGTCTGAGTGAGCAAGGTTCAGGGGTGCCCCTAAATACTAGATTTAGGGGCGTTACAGGTAGTTAAAAGGTTGGGACCAATGGGTCTCTTCCCTGGGGTGGGTACACCCCCTATTATGCTACCCTCCAGTGGGAGGGGGGCATAAGCCTTTCCCTGGTTGGTTGGGTCCCCTCATCTGCAAGATGGCGGGGACAGAGAGTTGTGCTTCACCTCGCCTCCCCCACCTGAGGGGTGGAGTTGGCAGAGGTGGGCACACCTCTCTTCCTCACTTGTTTTTCCCGCCGGTTCTCCCGCCCAAAGTGGGGGTCAGAACCAGTGGGGACCAGTTGCTGAAAGCAGCAAGTGGCCTGGGGAAGCTCACAAAGGCGGCAAGCCTTTGAAGCTTCCCCTTCATGGACTCTGCCCATCCTGGGGGAGGAGGCTTGGCACCTCGTTCCAGGATGTGCATTGTTTCAGGCCCCCGACAGCAGCAGGCTCTCGACCCAGGGGTCCAGAAACATGTCTGGTGGTGGCAGCTGAAAGCAACCACTCAGCCTGGACACTAGTGGTAGGTCGTTTTTCAGGGGGCATCTCTTAGATGCTCTCTGTGTGCATTTTTCATTAAATCCCACACTGGCATCAGTGTGGGTTTAATGTGCTGAGAAGTTTGATACCAAACTTCTCAGTTTTTAGTGTAGCCATTATGGTTCTGTGGAGTTCTTAATGGCAAACTCCCAGCACCATATACTCTTAATGGCAGCACTGCACTTACAATGACTAAGAATGGACTTAGACACTGTAGGGGTACAGGGCTCATGCACCTGTACCCTCACCACTGGTATAGGGCACCCAGCTAGAGGGGTGACTGATCTATGCCAGGGCAGTGGGTTGTAGGCATGGCAAACAGGGATGTGTGCCATGTTGACTCTTCACTTTGTTCTGCCCCAAAACACGCAGCCTGCAAAGGCAGTGTGTGAGTGTAATGGTACAGGGCCTCTAAGGGTGGCACAATAAGTGCTGCAGCCCTTAAAGGTCTTCCCTGGTCACAGGGCCCTGGGTACCTGTGGTGCCATTTACCAGGTGCTGACCTGTGGCCAGAGATGCCAATTGGGTTTTCTTTTCAATGCAGTTTTAGGGAAAGAACTTAGGCCCTGGGTACCTGATTGGCAGGAGCCCAGGGCACACTCAGTCAAAGCACATCAGCAGTGAGGCCAAAAGTAGGGGCTACCATGCAGAAAGAGGGCACTTTCTCACAAAATTACTCTTATAAAATGTAATAAGGGGAGATATAAGCCTTTCTGTAGTGAAAAATGAATTTAAAATGTTTTCACTACCAGGACATGTAAAACTTAAAAGTACTTGTCCTGCTTTTAAATACATTGCACCCTGCCCTCTGGGCTGTTTAGGGGCTAACCTAGGAGTTGCTTAAATGTATTAAAAAGGAAGGTTTGGGCCTGGCAAAAGGTTTATTTTGCCAGGTTTCTTTTGCCAGGTCGTAATGGCAGTGTATACTGCACAAACACACACACACGCTCTGCAATGGCAGGCCTGAGACAAGGGTGGAGGGCTATTTGAGTGGGTGACACAAGCAGTGCTGAAGGCCCACTAGTCACATTTTCAGGCCCTGGGCATATCTAGTGCACTATACTAGGGACTTATAAGTAAATAAAAAATGCCAATAGGATATGAGCCAATATTACCATGTTTAGTTGAGAGAGCACATGCACTTTAGCAGTGGTAAAGTGCTCAGAGTCCTAAGGCCAACAAAACGAGGTAAAAAAATGGATGAGGAAGGCAGAACGTTTGGGGTGACTCTGCACATAGGGCTATTTTCCTACATAGAGCAATTCTTTAAACATGTAACATAGTGTTGAATAATGTTTAATCGTATAATTTCTATAAGTATCATTTTTAAAAACAGTCATATGAATAACGTTTAGGGAAAAGCGTTTGCCATGAAACATGTTATTGTGAACAACGAGGCACAAACACCCAAAAGCAGTTAGCTGAGGTAAGGTTTGTTCTAAATCTTATGAACTTGCCTTTCACTTTCATTATATCATAACAAAAAAGTCAGACAAATAGACTGCCATTGTATTGGACTTTATAAAGATGCTTTAAACGCAGAAGATTATTGGAGGGTGTCAAATATGGTGCCTTTGAGGCCTCACACAATTATTGGGAAGGAGCTGCGAAAAGAAAACACATGCCTGTAATTCAGTGTGCCAAGAAAATTCAGGCAGGGGCGTCTTCGTAAAATGACTGGCAACATTTCTTAACAGAGCGTCAATGAAGTAACCAGATTTAGGAAAAACTGAACAATATAAACGTTACTGCATCACTCTCCAAGTTTGAGCACACCTTTCGATTTCTGTGTGCTGCAACACGTATCAACAGCAGTGCGGATAGCTTAATACCTCTCTTGCTGGAGCCTTAAGGATCCCTGGCTATCCTCCCTGGAGGGAAGCCACACCCCTTTCAAATTACCCCTGACAGTGACTGTAATGATAATCCAATACAAGGAAGAATGAATGTAGTCCCCTTTCTTATTAGAGATCAAAATCAAATTATCTGGAATGCTGAGAGGGGCTCAGCCAAACAGGATGCTTAGAATGCTGGCATTTATCACTGTTGGCACGCATTCCAAGCTCATGCTGAGTCTGAAAGAATGATGCCATGCTAATTGTCATAAGACAAGTAGTCCCAGAGAGGCACAGATATATTTTCGAAATAATGCTTCAATTGAATGAATGTATGTTCATCATAATTTCCTTGCAAAAAGATTCATTTATTCGGTCTCCATTTCGTTTAAGCATCACTACTTTCTTCATTGTATGTGGCTAAGCCTTCATAGTCCATTTTTGTTACATCACAAACAAACATAGTCCTTGTATACCAAACAAACTGTCTTTTCCCAATGCATTCCGACTGGGGTCCTTCGTCAGGCAGTTCTTTGCATTCCAAAATCTAATTTGTACATCTGAAAATAGAAGGTAACACATAATCAAGATAGGGGACACAAAAGACAGTTTATGCACCTAAGAAATCATGTATACTCTTACAAAAATCACATATACGCTCAAAAAGAACATGTTAAAATCTCATTCTCAATTATATGATAAATGTTCTATAACATATGTGCCTGCTGCGTTGCACCTTAACCAACTGACAACAAACTAATGAAAAGTTCTCAGAAACTTGTAAAACACACTGCACGCTAAACCTGGTTGATATCAGCAAGGAAGGTGGATGTGCCAACTCTATCCCGGAGCAACATACTGAACCATAAGCCATGCTGCATCAGGCCTCTTTGGAATTGATAGACATTGTGAAACCTTCATCGTGAGATGGTCATGGTCTAAATGGCCATAGCACCATAGTAAGTTGCTGAGATTACAGGCAGGAGAACTGCCTATGCATTCAAAAACTCCAAATGGTTGTGTGGACATCATAAAAGCAGAGCCTCTCTTAACTGTCTAATGGAAATAAATCGACACGTATGAATGCTGTGCATTTAAACATAACTAGATGCTATCAAGTGCCTAGCCTGTGTGGTTTCAAAAGTGATTACCTGTGCCCCTTGGATCGGATGATACAATCGTAATCCAACCGTTTATGATTCATCACCCCCAGACTTTTCTCCTGCCTGGTTGCAACAGACTAGTGAACTCAATGCTGGTTAAAAACTCCTGTGCTGACTATGCTGAATTATTTTATCCTGAAACACGTAATTGCAATTGACCGGGACCGTGGCAACCATCTTGTCATGTCTCTGCGATAAGGGTGATGCGATGAGGTTCGTAAATGTAGGGCATAGTGGTGAAACATCTGTCACATCCAACTGCAATTGTCTACTATAAGCCTGTTGTAAATTAGTGGAGGCTACCTGGAAGTCATTTCTGTGTCAGACAAACTTGTGTTCTGTAGTGAGTCTTCAATAACTTATGGTGGACTTGATATTCACTGTGGGTCAGTGAGCAAGATAGTTCTCATAACAATGCGTTATAAAAAGTGCGTGATCAGTCTTTCTCAATTAGGTTGATAATGGTCTCTGTCATATAGAAATGGAATTGTAGTCAGAGGCACCCATTGTGAGTCCCTGATAGGTCTAATTAAATGTGCTCAGTGTTATAAAGTACACAAAGACCTCATGATCCGATTGTCTCTGCATCTAGAAATAGGTCTCTCAATCAGTTAATGTGTGTACAATGAAAGTATATTGTAATTTTTGGAGATGGTGCATGAACACTGCAATCAATTTTATGAATTGACAGAGGGTAGGAAAACAGACTAATGCCACATACATGTCATGCAGAAAAAGAAAAGTATGAGACAAGAACAAACATCAGAGAGTGACCATTGGCTGGGTTAGGTGGCATTTGGGGCAGTATGCCAATAACTATTCTGGCAGGTGTAATGAACTATTAATTGCACTTTCCCTTATTGTGTGCTCTTATCTTCAATTGTCCAGTCAAACTCAATTCTGTACTAACCTGTAGATTCGAATGTTGCTCAGGGAATGATGTGGACCCCACCTCTCCTTACTGTCTCTTTCCCCATTGGCAGTGCTGACCATGTCCATGAGCTTACAGAGAAGAGGGAGGAAGAGGCATATGGATATGTGTGAGGTCACATAAGAGGCATCTTCGGTTTGTAGTCACACAGATTATCTCGTCAGATGGAGGCTCTATCCTATTTACTGCAGTCTTGCACAAGTTTTTTTTTTAATACTAAACACAACACAAGACAGTTGTTACTCTCTGCATCTGCAACAAGTAAGTAAGTAAGTAAATTTTATTATATGCTTAGTTAATAAAAACCATTGCTTAAGATACATTCGTTGAAAGAGCTAAAATATTGGTAACAATAAAATGTAATCAGTACTATCATGTGCATATAGGACGCTAAGACCATGGTTGCGTGAACACCTATGCTAATACATCCAGAGAGTGCTCCAATTAGCGCTTTTAAAGTTCTTCTGGGTGATTTGATCATCGAATCGCCTTTGCTCATTAGCATGATTGTTTAAGACCAATTACACTATCCCAGTCATAGGGGCCGATTCCGATTCGGGCAGGAAAACGTACCGACTGACTCGGAGCCGGAATTTATTCCGACCGACACGTACCGGTGCAGCACGACCCGCAAAGTACGGTGAAATGCGTGCAAAATCCGACCGACTCAGTGCGGAACACAATCCGAACGACCGAACGCGCGGAAAATAGCTATCCGGCCGGAAAACCACGCGAATCGAACCGACCGACACGCACCAGGAAGAATCCCGAGCGAAACGTACCCGCGAAATCCGACCCGCCAAGTACGATGCAACGCGTGGAAAACACGACCGAGTCGCACGGAGCCCAAGCCGTACGACCGACACGCATACAAAACTGCGAGCCGCAGCAACCCAATACACCGCGACCGATGCGTACGCAGCACAGAAAACAAACACAGCGTGAACGAATCGGAGAAGCTCGCACGAGACAACAGCAGGGTCCGACTCGGTCAGAAGAACGTCTCCTACATGCACAAAAAGTACAAAGGGAAAAACACACAAAAAAAGGCCAAACAAGCAATTACAAAGCCAATAAATACTGGGGGGGGGAACAGGGAACAAAGACACACCCACAACTCCACCCATGAAAAGGACACAAATCCCTACCATGATCCTTTGCAAATTCTAATGACCTGCCAGCACTCAACAGACAGCAACCACACACCCACCCACAGCTCATCCATCACACAAGCCACACACCATCAGCACCTCAACAAATAGCACCCTCACATACACCCAGCAAAACACACACTCACACACCCTCACTTGCACACCCCCCCACACATCACTCACCACCACCACCCATCACCATGCCCCCAAAGAAGAATCCAAAGTTCCTAGATAGTGAATTGGAAGTCCTAGTAGATGAGATCCTCCGGGTAGAGCCACAGCTGTTTGGTACACTGGTCCAACAGACCCCCATGTCGCAGAAAACCAAGATGTGGGAGAGGATCGTCGACAGGGTGAACACACAATCACCATGTTTGCGCACAAAGGAAGACATCCAGAACAGGTGGTATGACGTGCGCAGGAGGGTCAGGGACCTGCTCAAGAAGGACTACCTCTTGAGCCAACACACCGGCAGTGGCCCTCCTGCAAAACCAGTATACCTCAGGCCCTGGGAGGAGAAGGTGCGGGCCATCCTACCACCAGTGAGCGTATATGGACTAGAAAACATCCCAGAGCCTGGTGAGTACACAACAAATGTACACAATATTGTGCGACAATACACACACATCACTGTCTAGGGAGAGTCAAACCATGCACCCTCAGCAAATACACACCAACCACAAGATAATCATCCCAAGATGTGTATGTCAGTCAGATAAACACAATACATGCCATCTCATAGTGATATGTAACTGTGTCATGACATGTACAAACCCAACAACAAATACAGCTAGGCAGTAGCACAAATCTAACCAACAAACACAGTCAGATATGTAGCCACCACTACAACACCACCTCACAGGGAAGCTCACTGAAAGGAAGGAATTCTGTGTATGCTGATCAAGTCAGTGTAGCCAATAGCATCATGGGAGTTGTAGTCACAGATATTGCCCACCCTCACAATACGCCCAACAACACCACAATAAACCATGCTCACATCACAGGGAGTGGAAAACAACTGACAAGATCGCTGACACTGGCTACTGCTGTGGGGAGCACAAGGCCCTGCTGGCAACTGTGCACCAACCAACAGCAGGACACCACTGACTGACATCCTGAAAGACAACTCGCACTCCCTGCAATGGAAGCACGTTCCATGGTGGGATATCTGGCTGGGTGGGAAGGAGGACTGACAGCACTGACCATAGTTACCAGCTGCTTTTCTCACACACACCCTTAACACAAACTCCACACAACTCACCTGGGAGAATGCATTGCCACACACTCTAATTAAATATCCCACAAAGAACCACCACCCTGGGTTATGCTGTGTGAAGCACAGGGGCACACATGGGACTTGTAGCCAAACTAACCCCAGGATAACACTGTCAGCCATCTTGTCAGAAATAAACAAGGGAGGTACCCTTCAATTCCAGTCAGCGACAGGGTAAGTACAATTAAAAAAAATACAAAAGTCCCTATAGAAAATAATTAAAAACTAAGAATTCTACACAGTACTGGCGGTCAGAATATCAATAGAAGTCCATACACTTTAATATACTTAAAAAACAGTGGGTCAGAGCAACAAAAGACAATAAAATATTTAAAAATGTTAATATTTATTTGCAAATATATACACAGTCAGTATCAAAAACATTTCATCATTAAAATACAAAATTTGCCAGAAGACAGAATTGACAAAAATAAAAAACATATCATAGTAAAATTCCCAAGTACAAGAAAACAAAGTTGTCCACGCTGCGTTTCGGTGACTAGACAAATGTACACCTTCTTCAGGACAGTTTTCTAAACAAAAAAACATATTATTATCAAAACATTTATGTTGCTGACCTATTATACACTGTTATCTAAATTTTTGTTCTGACAATTTCACAGTTACTCAAGTTGACACCAGCACTCAAAATTATTATTGTCCACCCTTCGTAGTGAACAACATTTTTAACCATAATTTTGCTTAATGCTATAAGAATTAATCCATAATTTTTCTTGATCCTAATAAAATAAAATTAAAAAAGGACAACATACCTAAAAACACTGTACAACGTTTCTAGAATTCAATTTTACTAGACGTTTCAGTGAATCAAATTTGTAGGGGTGAGGGATTGGAAATGTTCATCTCATCGAAAACCTTGGGGTTGCAAAAGAAGAACACAAGAGAGAGAGTATATATTTATTATAGGTGTTAGCTCTACAACGGTATCTCCAAGTTATATATGTTATTAGAGTATACTAATAATCCCAGTGGGTCTAAACGTACCTTGAAGTTGGAAATCTTATAGGTTTAAAAAGTGTTCGTTGATGCCACCATTCTATTTTTATGCACCAATTGTGCCCGAATCCTATGGGGAAAATTTATATAAAGGGCATTACACCAAAGGCACCCAGTTATAACTCAAACATGCCCGAGTATCATGGACAAGCTTACCAGTAGAACAGATAAAAACTGGAACATCAATAGAAAAGGATGCGCCGTGATCAGAAGTATCAAATCCAGAAAACAGGATCTTCGCCGGTATTGTAATCAATATATATGGCGGATAATCTAATATGGTAACTCTGGCGTTTATACAGCCGAAAGTTTAAAATCTACAAAAAAACAATATATTGTGTTATTTTGATGCGATTATACGATATCGAATCAATATCATCTATAAGATAAGACTCCTTGTATTCATGTAGGGACGATGTTGAAAATGATTTTGTGGATTGAAATTCCCTCTTCCCCTTCCCCTTGTCTGTCCATAGTTCTTTTGGCGTTGTTCTAAAAAAGATAATGTATCTCTACTAGAACTAGGTATTGGTGGTAGTCACAGATATTGGTCACCCCCACAACTGTCCCATCAACACCACCCTGAACCATGCGCACATCACAGGGAGTGGAAAAGAACTGACAAGATGGCTGACACTGGATACTGCTGTGGGGAGCACAAGGCCCTGCTGGCAACTGTGCACCAACCAACAGCAGGACACCACTGACTGACATCCTGAAAGACAACTTGCACTCCCTGCAATGGAAGCACGTTCCATGCGCACACATTGGCCATTGCATTCAATGTGAGCGGGTACGCGTTGTATTCGCAATACGCGTTGGACAGCAATGGACCGATCGGTGCGCACACATTGGCCATTGCATTCAATGTGAGCGGGTACGTGTTGTATGCGCAATACGCGTTGGACAGCAATGGACCGATCGGTGCGCACAGATTGGCCATTGCACTCAATGTGTGCGGGTATGCGTTGTATCCCGGGTACGCGTTGTAGAGCAATGGACCGATCGGTGTGCCCGGCCGACCCATTGCATTCAATGTGTCGGGTACGCGTTGTATCCGAGTGCAGCGTTGAACTGCAATGGACCGATCGGTGTGCCCGGCCGGCCCATTGCATTCAATGTGTGCGAGTGCGCGTTGTATCCCAGTGCAGCGTTGTAGAGCAATGGACGATCGTTGTGCCTGGCCGGCCCATTGCATTCAATGTGTCGCGGTACGCGTTGTATCCGAGTGCAGCGTTGAACTGCAATGGACCGATCGTTGTGCCCGGCCGGCCCATTGCATCTGTTGTGGCGGTACGCGTTGAACTGCAATGGACCGATCGGTGTGCCCGGCCGGCCCATTGCATTCAATGTGTCGTGGTACGCGTTGTATCCCGGGTACGCATTGTAGAGCAATGGACCGATCGGTGTGCACCTATTGGCTATGGCCTGGCCTGGAAACGGACGCGTTTTCAAATCTTGAATGAGTCTGATGCTGGAAATTCAGTTGGTCACCCACAACAATGTTGCAAATTCATGGGTGTCATGAAGTTGAACTTTTGAAGGATGCTGTGGGCGTGTGTAAGTGGTGCAATTCCATGGATTGGCCAGATTCAGAAGATGCAAACGACTTGGACCTATCACTTTGGACACATGGGACAGTATCTGCCTCTGCAGCACACATATAATGCTGGCTGTTCCCCTGAGAGCTCACTTGCCTGCACTACATGCTCCAGGACGACATCTGCCACCACCACTGCTGCTGTATCTGCACCCTCTGGACCCTGCAATGGCACGTACTGTAGAGAGAGCCCCAGCCTTCAGCACTGAGGAGAACCAGGCCCTGCTGGACAGCGTCCTTCCACAGTACAGCAAGCTGTATGGGAAAGCAGGGGAGCAGGTGAGTGTGCTGTCCACTGCATCACTAAATGTGCATGTTGTCTGACTAGCAAGGCTTACAGTCTGCACGCCACTGGCTAGCAGGCTCACTGAGTAGTTGTCACCCCCATAGTGTGTAGTTACATGCACTGAACAGGTATAGTGCAGTGACAGTGCATTTAAACAAGGTTTTACTTCCCAGGCAATGATACCATGTAGTAACTGCTGGCAAAATGTCCATAGCCATCGTTGCACTGCCTGTGTACATCATATGCCCCTGTGATTGAGACATGTATATCCAACTGTGTAATGCACGGATATGTTGCATGTGTAATAATGGCATTCTCACTTTGTCATACTCACAGGTTGATGCCCACCAGAAGCAGCAGATATGGCTGACCATCGTCCGGGCAGTGAGATCCGTGGGGGTCTACAAGCGCCGGATCCGCAACTGCCAGAAGAGGTGGCAGGACCTTCGGGGCTGGACCCGGAGGATCGCACGGGTCCAGCTGAAGCTGTCGCCTCCTCGCAGGAGGGGCGGACACCGGACCCTGACCCCCACATGCTCAGGATCCTAGCGGTGGTCTTCCCTGATCTGGATGGGCAGCTGAAGGCCAGAGAGCAGCAAGGAGGGGTGAGTCCATGACTGCATTGTGAACTTTGTCTGCCATGCTATGTGCCCTCCTCTGGCCTGGTTAAACGTCCACAGTACATCTGTCATGTGGTCCAGGACCCATGTCCCTCAATTGTGCACTGCCCACTCCTCATCTGATACCCAGGTGTGGCCCTTACAGTCAGGGAATTGTGTCACTTGGGTACTGTGTCCTTGTATTTTGCTTAGCTCAAGGTGGGGGACAGCATTTGTTCCCCTAACTCTGTGGTGGGCATCATGGGTGGGTCCATTGCTTACACAATGCCTGTGTTCTGACATGTAATCTGCGTGTTACTTTGATATGTGGTCCAATTGCTGAGCTGATCCACCACATGTGCCTGGGGTATCTGGCACACACCCATGCTGCGGGTGGGAACAATGTTTGGGCCCCAGGAGTGTGTATATTACGTGTGTCACACATACTTAGCCACCTGCCTACTGTCCAGGGCTCATCCCTCATTCACGTGGGGCAGGACAGTCATGCCTACTCCAGGCCATACAATACACTCTGTACTCCCACTCCCGTGTATCAGCTGACACGTTGTGCTCAGTGATATATCCCCTCAGGTGTCTGCCTCTGTGTCAGTGTGCTGTGGCTTCGTTGTCAGGACTGCTGGGGTGTTTCTCGGTTGGGGCTCAGCATGCCACCGGAGATGTGACCATAGGAGACGAAACTTGTGTGACACATAGGTGTTTGATCACCTGACCGTGCAGACTGGGGTATGTGAATGTGAAGTTCAGGCAGCTGTTTCCCATTCACAGCAGATTGTGAGGTGCTCAGGTTCAGAGGGTTGTGTTACAGGTCTCCCATATGTCCAATCGGTATGACGTGGACAGATAAGGGTTCAGATGATGTGGTGTGTGGGGGATGTACATGTGCACTTGTTCAGCTCCAGGACTTGCATTCCCCATGACCTACTATTGTGACACAGTGCAGACTGTTGTTGCCTGGCTGCCCTGCCCATGTGACTGGAGACAGTGATGTATGACTTAGCAGGCAAGCCTGTGCCAAGGCATGTAACTTCCTATGAGTGATCCTGCAGGGGAGTGACATGTGCTACATGCACACCATTGTGGCAATGGCTATCAGGACATGGGTGCATCATGGTGTCTGTCGCTGGTATGCATCACATGCATTTCATATTTGACTCAGGGCATCCCTTTCATCCGGACACCTGTACTGACTCAGTGGCAAGAGTTGTGATGTGTGCATGTTCACATGCTTCACCGTGTTAGGTGGTGCATGTGTCCACACTGGGGTATTGCCATCCAACAGACACCAGACAGATGGGTGCAAGGCCAGGAGGGATGTGAGTGCCATGGTTGACCATCAGACTGACAATTGGCTTCTCCTATTCTGTTTGGGCACTTTTGGCAATGTTCAACTAAGGATGCCAGGGCTTGCTCTGTAATGTGCTGTACTTACTGTGGTGTGTGCGTTCGGTGCAGGTGACTGATGTCTGTCTGTTTCCCTATTGTTTGCAGATACATCCACGGCCACAGGAGGGGGCAGCTCCACAGACCAGGAGGAGCCACAGAGCCAGACTGGGTCAGCAGCCGAGGAGTGGTCGGAGGGACCCAGTGGCACGGAGGGTGAGGGGAGCCACACCGAGGAGTCCTCAGCAGCATCCACCTCAGCTGAGGACCACAGCAGCTCGGAGGATGACTCCCTTGTGGATGCGGGTGTCAGCAGCCACCACACCCCAGCTAGTGTTGCTGTCCCCACCACCACCACCACCACCACCACCACCACCACCCTCCCATCGGCTCCCATTCCCGAGGTCCGTGGAGGCTCCCATGTTCGGGAGCGTGTCTCCTTCGGGCCAGGCACTGCACCCCCTGCCCCTGTGTCCCCTGCTGCCCTGAGTGAGGAGTCTGTGTACCTCCTTCACCAGCTCCATGTAGGGCAGACAGCGATGCTGAGTGTCCTCCATGCACACACCACTCTGTTGACTCAGCTGGTGTTGTTCATGGAGGGCATCTCATCGGGCATGTCTGCCCTACAGAGGGGCAATAGGTCCATGGACTCCTCCCTGATGGCAGCAGTGTCCCTCCTCCAACAGTCCCTCACCCCTCCTGCCTCTGCCCCATCCACACTCCCCAGCACCTTACCTGTTCCAAGCACACACACACACACCGGCACAGGCACACACCAGCACAGACACAAGCAGCACACAGACACACACGCCAAAATCAAGACGCACACGCACGCACAGTCAGGGGACTGAAACCACACTCACAGGGGATGGGGCCCAGGCACACACACATGCATCCACGAGCACTGCGCAGTCCTCAGTTACCTCTCCCTCCAAAGCCCCTTCCCTTGCCTCACCTGCAACCCCAAAGACACAGCGGCTCTTCCTCAGTGACCTCGGCCTCTTCCCCTCCAATCCAGCTGATCCAGCAGATCCAGCATTCAGGGGGAAGAGGAAGCCCACCCACACGGAGCGGAGTGCCCCTCGCCCCCGGACACCCTCCCCCAGGCGCAGACTGACAGACGCCCCCATCCGCAAGTCCCCCCGGACCCGGAAGAGCAAGACCCCGCCGCCGCCCTGCAGCTCAGGCACCAAGAATCATTCCTCCATCCCTCAGGCCCCCACTCCACAGGTGCCCCCACCACACCCTGCCCCAGGTTCCCCCACCCACAGATACACCATCCCCAAAATGATCAGGCCTTCTCCCCTGCCACTTGCTCTTCCGGCACCACACCCCCGCTGCGCATGTCTGTGCCACTGGTGTGGAGACGGTGTCCTCCCCTCTGTCCTGCCCACCTTACCTGATCCCCATTCTCCTCCCTGGAGGTAGGCACTGCAGTGGAGTCCACTACCACCCGGTCTGACTTGGGCACTGCAGTGGGGAACCTGTCCGCTCTATCTGCATGGCCCACTGCAGTCGTGCCGGCACCCACACCATCTGAGTCATGCCCCCCAGTTGTGCCGGCACACACCATGTCAGACACCTCCACTGCAGTTGTCAGTGGCTCTCCAGCACCCACCACCCCTTCCCTGCCTCCTTCTGGTGAGCCCTGATCCTGTCCCTGCGGTGCCTGGCCTGCCACCCCGTATGCCCCTCCGAGGGATTGTCCCTGGTGTTTATCAGTGCAGGCATGCGTAGGGTGACATCTGCCACTGTCACCCTGTTTTGACTTTCAGGATGGACTGGCCATTGGCCTTTGTTTCTTTTTACTGGACTTCAACTTTTGAACCCACATATGCTGAATAAAGCAACTTTCTGTTCTCTAGTGGTTTTGCTTCTGATGTACATGATGTTGATGATGCTAACCATGCCCTTGCTGCAGTGATGGTGATATTTGGTCTCATGAAAATGAAGTGTTACTGTGCAGGAACCCATGTGGTCCAGGGGAATGTGTCCTATCCTGTAGTGTATCCATGTCATCCTTAGCAGCATCTGAGGGTGTCATGTTTTCAATATTTGGCAATGGGATTTCCTACTTACATTAGCAATGTCACATCTGTGGCTTCCACCCCTGCACATCTGTTGTGCTTGCCATTGTTCAATTAGTCTACTTCCCTGACCGTGTGGCCATCTCCACTGGACATGCAGGTTTGGGCATCAATGGGGAAGGACTCATCTGTGTTGTCAGTGCAACTTGCTATACATGTGTGTTGGATCTGTGCTGATGATTTCGTTGACACTCCCATGACCAGGCTGATGTGACGGGAGCCTTCATTTGGTGCTAATTGTTGACTGTGTGACCAAGTGTTCTGCTGACATGATGGAGCCCTACTGAGGCAACATATGGCACAGCGTTCCTCACACAGGAGTGGAGTCCCCTCATGGCAGTGTGTACTCCTGTGACATTGCCTGCGCCCAAGGTGTGTGTTGTATGTGCATGTCTGTGTGTTCACTTCCGTTTAGCTGTGCATGCTGTGATCCCTAGTGTTGTACCTGTTTGTGATGCTAGCTGAGTTGACCTATGTTCCCCCAAAGTCTTCTCCCTGGGTTCTCTGTGATGTGGGTGCATGGCACATTACTGGTCATCAGGGTGTCACCCATAGGTGTGTTTGCTGTCAGGGCTGAGTTTGTGGGCAGACGCAGATGGGACACAGTCAGGATTCCCTTGGCACTTGTTGTTTACACCTGTCATGTAATTTCCAGTTTGTGTTAGCTTTCAGTGATTGTGACACGTTGTGTGTGTGACTGCTGGCACTCCTCAGGGTCAGGGCTGCAATGTTGGTAGTTGTCTATGTGTGTTCTTTGAGGGTGACCTTGGCTTCTTCATTGGTGTGGGACTGTGGCTGGGATCCCATTGGTTGGTGTGGTATTGCCGTCATGTCCATGTACAGCGTAGTGTGCAGTGTGTCAGACATTCAGGAGTCTTGTTGAGTGGCCATGTGTGATGTGTTTCTGCACCTTGGTTCCCACCACCACCCATGGGATTGTCATGGGTGCATGTGCAATGTCACCAGTGCATGTGAGCTTCACTGCTGCACATTGTTGGAGGTCGAGGTGTGTGGTGTTGAGTGTGTGCAGATGAGAGTTGTTGCCCGGCTAGACCCCTGCCTCCATGTTGGCCTTGGCTTACTGGCCGTGCTGATTGATTTGTGCTTGTGAAGGTGTGATGGTAGTTTGTTGCTCAGGACACATGACTGTGGTTCACAGTGTGAACGACATCTAGCTTTGTCATCACAGTGGGATTGTCATGCAGCCCAGGGTCACCACATTGTGGGGACCCTGGGGAGTAGTGCTGTGGTGTGTCTGTGTCTTGCTGTGTCAGTTGCTGTTCCTACATGCTTGTGTGACATGTGTGATTTGTGCTCCCTCTCATCTAACAATGCCTGATTGCCCACATAGGGGATTTGGATCCATGAATTACCTTTGTGTGGCACTGTATGCACATCTGTGTAATTGGTATTCAGGCCTCATCATGTGTTGTGTGGTTGCCTGGGGACACTGGCACCCCCTCACCTGTTGTGTTTGATGTGCAGTGTGGGTCTGCCTGTTTGTGTTTGTGCATCTGCACCACTGCATTGGCATATCTTTAGTGTGCCATTGGCTGTATGTTGTTTGGTGGGTTTCCCCTGCTGTCCCTGGGACTCCTAGGTCATCAGTCAGCACAATGATCATTGTTTGTGTGTCCCATTGCTGCCATGGTATGGTATCTGTTCACCTCACATCTACAGTCTCCACAGGGTATCTGCATTTGTGTGCCCATTGGTGCAAATATGTGGGTCTGCATTCTGATGGTCACTTCTGTCATTGTGTCATTGATGAATGTTGACAGTGTCATCCCCCATGGGTGATGTTTGTCTGCACATGGCCAAAGGTATGTCTTATTTGCACTGCAGTGTTTGCCTCCCCCAATCTATGTTGCTATGGGACACAAGCACTACTTTGCCACTGATGTGTTTGTTGTTCTGTGACCAGGAATCATCCATGCAGTTTGGCAGTTGCAGATTTTTCAATGTCAACACTTACATTTTGGTCACTGTGATGATGGGGGTTTGGACCCCATTGCCACAATGTTCAAGATGTGCTTCAGCTATGGGCCCCACACTTACATTTTGGTCACTGTGATGATGGGGTTTAGACCCCATTGCCACAATGTTCAAGATGTGCTTCAGCTATGGACCCCACACTTACCTTTTGGTCACTGTGATGATGGGGTTTAGAACCCATTGCCACAATGTTCAAGATGTGCTTCAGCTATGGACCCCACACTTACCTTTTGGTCACTGTGATGATGGGGGTTTGGACCCCATTGCCACAATGTTCAAGATGTGCTTCAGCTATGGGCCCCACACTTACATTTTGGTCACTGTGATGATGGGGGTTTAGACCCCATTGCCACAATGTTCAAGATGTGCTTCAGCTATGGACCCCACACTTACCTTTTGGTCACTGTGATGATGGGGGTTTGGACCCCATTGCCACAATGTTCAAGATGTGCTTCAGCTATGGGCCCCACACTTACATTTTGGTCACTGTGAAGATGGGGGTTGGACCCCATTGCCAGTGGTCATGGTCTGCTTGCATTGTGGGGGCCACACACATTTATGTGTGACACATGTGATAGGGGGTCACATTGTATGTTCAAAGTCATGTTCAGTGTTGTAGGCATTTGACACAGTCTACACACGCTTGTCATGGTGTTGGGGGGGATGTCTTTATGTTGCATTCTTTATGTTGGTGTGTGCTTGTTGTGTCATGTATTAGCCATACTATGAGTGGGGGTGTTGTTGGTGGTAGGCATCCAGCCCCCCATGGGTAGAGGTTGTAGTAGTGGTAGGCATCTGGCACCCCTGGGTAGGGGTGGTAGTAGTGGTAGGCACCTGGCACACCCTGGGTAGAAGTGGTAGTAGTGGTAGGCATCTGGTACCCCCTGGGTAGGGGTGGTAGTAGTGACAGTCATCCAGCCCCCCATGGGTAGAGGTGGTAGAAGTGGTAGGCATCTGGCACCCCTGGGTAGGGGTGGTAGTAGTGGTAGGCATCTGGCACACCCTGGGTAGAGGTGGTAGTAGTGGTAGGCATCTGGTACCCCCTGGGTGGGGGTGGTAGTAGTGACAGGCATCCAGCCCCCATGGGTAGAGGTGGTAGTAGTGGTAGGCATCTGGCACCCTGGGTAGGGGTGGTAGTAGTGACAGAGCATCCAGCCCCCCATGGGTAGGGGTGGTAGTAGTGGTAGGCATCCGGCACCCCCTGGGTAGGAGGTGGTAGTAGTGACAGGCATCCAGCCCCCATGGGTAGAGGTGGTAGTAGTGGTAGGCATCTGGCACCCCTGGGTAGTGGTGGTAGTAGTGACAGGCATCCAGCCCCCATGGGTAGAGGTGGTAGCATTGGGAGGCATCTGGCACCCCCTGGGTAGGGTGGTAGTAGTGACAGGCATCCAGCCCCCATGGGTAGAAGTGAGTAGTAGTGGTAGGCATCTGGCACCCCTGGGTAGAGGTGGTAGTAGTGACAGGCATCCAGCCCCCCATGGGTAGAGGTGGTAGTGGTGGTAGGCATCTGGCACCCCTGAGTAGGGGTGGTAG